>BLSH010181324.1:129010-151392 GCA_018402905.1 Glandirana rugosa
ACAAGTATATAAGTGGTCCATATAGTGAACTTGGTGTGGAGTTATTTACTTTAAGGTCATCACAAAGGACAAGGGGGCACTCTTTACGTCTAGAGGAAAAAAGATTTCATCTACAAATACGGAAAGGTTTCTTCACAGTAAGAGCTGTGAAAATGTGGAATAGACTCCCCCCAGAGGTGGTTTTGGCCAGCACGGTTGATTGCTTTAAAAAAGGCCTGGATTCTTTCCTTAATGTAAATAATATAACTGGGTACTAACATCTTTAGGTAAAGTTGATCCAGGGTGAATCCGATTGCCTCTCGGGGAATCAGGAAGGATTTTTTTCCCCCGTTATAGCAAATTGGATCCATGCTTTGCTGGGGTTTTTTTTTTGCCTTCCTCTGGATCAACTGTGGGTGAAGGATTGTATATGGGATTATTTGGTTGTATGTATATATATATGTACCTTTTTTTTTTTTGGTTGAACTGGATGGACTTGTGTCTTTTTTCAACCTGACTAACTATGTAATATCCCACTGACACCAATAATTTGAAGGGCTATTCTCCCCTAAGGTTCACTATCCCACTAACACCAATGATTTCATGGGCATTCTCCCCTTGGGGCCAATAGCCCACTGACACCAATGATTTGAGGAGCTATTCTCCCCTGGGGGGCAATATCCCCTTAACACCAATGACTCGAGGAGCTATTCTCTCCTGGGGGCCAATATCACACTTGCACCAATAATTTGAAGACTTAATCTCCCCAGAAGTTCACTATCCCACTGACACCAAAGATTTTAAAGGGGAGGGGGGTTATTCTCTCCTGGGGCTCACTCCTCCCCTGACACTAATCATCTTCACTGGGGCCCACCAATTTCACTGACACCAATAATTCGGAGGGGCATTGTCCCTTGGGGGGCAATTTCCCTTAACACTAAACATTTGAGGTCCATTCTCTCTTATGGCCCACTTTTTCACTAACACCAATAATTGTTTTCCCCTCCGAGGCTTAATACTACTGACACCAATGATCCGAAGGACTGTTTTTTTCTTGGGGTTCGCTATCTGACTGATGCCAATTATTTGGGAACCTATTCTCCCCAATATCAATGGATTTTTGAGAAGGAAGGCATTCTTCCCTGAGGGCCAAAATCCAGCTGACAGCAATAACTTGAGGGACTATTATTCCCTGGGGGCCTCAATCCTACTGACACCAATGATTTGAAGTACTATTTGTTCCTGCAAGCCATTATCCCACTGACACTAATGATTTGGAGGGGCATTCTCCCCTGGGGGCCAATATCTCCCTGACACTAATCATTTGGGGGCTGTTTTCCCCTGAGGCCCACTATTCCACGGACACCAATGAACAAACAAGAAAAAAAATTGGGAACAAGGGGCCTTCTTCAAAAGCCTGAGAATTTCTACCACAAGTTGAGGCCAGGTGCCACCATTGCATATCACATACAATATGAATCAGGACAACACTGACCAATGCCGTAGCTAACAGACGCTAGCTGCCCCATTAATCTTATCCGCCTATTGGGAATTTTGCATAGCAACATCACAGCCAGGTGATCTCAACGAAAAGACAAGAATCCGAGACAAAAGAGAGGGTCCACCTACCTTCTCCTTCTTCTTTGAAGGATTTGGGCTGGGAAACAGTAAAGCACTGCATCAGCTCGTACCGTTGCCGGGCCTCCTGGTTCTCCGTTCCCACATCGTCTGGAGGCCGGATCAGCATTCTACAGTTTAATGTATGGCTGTTCCGTCGGTTGGCTTCCTGGGACCATGGGCCACCATTCACTGGAGACAATAAAACAAAAATAAAGCCATAAAGGTATAGAACATAAAAAAACTGTTTCAATACTACACACCTTACTGAATCCACTAATCTAAAGCTGACCACTGGCCTTCCCTTCAGTTTTGTACAGTTGTACAGGCTCCACTCCCATACTGAAATGGCTTACTCTGATTTTGCTGCACACTGCGAACTTCTCACAATGTGCAGTAGAATGTTGGCAGATGGGGTTAGCATGCTGGTCACTAGGTGGCTCTGTTCCTAGTATAGTGTAGTATAGTATAGGGAAATGGTAATTGGGTGTTAGGCCCCTTTTAAAGAAAACCTTCCTCTAATGATGTAATGGGTGGAGTTAATGCCCATATAAGTGCCAGGATGGGCGGTGCCTGGTAGCTACTGTCTAAGGGCCCTTAACAGGCAAAGTGGTTCAGAACTCAGTAGGAACATCTGTTTTTATGGTTTGCTACAGGTCATGAGTGGGGTGCAAAAGGCCTTGAAAGCCAGGCCAGAGTCCTGTGATGTGAGTACTAGTATACCTGGGATTGAGTGTGCCATCTGGGAGTTTGGCCAGCTGGGCAGAACTATGGAAGGGACATTGGAAGAGACTGGTATACTAATGAGGGCACCTTGATTACACTTGGTGGTGGAAGCTGAATGGTTGGAGTATACATAGGGGAAATGGTCCCATCTCTGTGGTGCTCCCAAAGAGAGGAGGTAGAAAGGTGTTCTGTGGTGCTCTCGAGGTGCAAATGTAAGATGGCTTACAAATTATGTGCCGGTGTTCTGCACCTGAACGCCAGCTACAGAATGTCTACTTTCTGTGGATGGCATTCCTCGCCAAAAAATTCAGAGGTTTATGGGTGCAAATCCAGACTAGTGCAGACGAGCCCTGCAGCTTTCAGCCCATACCTCCATACAGGCTGACTGTTTACAAGCTGCAAGGCTTGTGAATTAACGACGGACCAAACAGTGAACTTATCCTTTAAAGAAGAAGTATGGCCAAACTTTGGCCATATTTCTCATATGGATCACAGTAGTGCAGTTCATTATGCACTCCTGCTGTGACCTCTTTTCAGCCTGACCATATGGTTGGGATCCACCCAGAAGCCTGAACCAGTACCTGGCTCAGACTCTCAATGATCCGCCGAGAGCCTGAGCTAGCCCCTTCCACCCCCTCCACAGCCCAGCTGGAGGGGAGAGCAGAGAGCTGCTGACTGACAGTCACGGCTCTCAGCTCAGAGTGGAGGGAGAGAACTGAGCGATCAGCGGTGTTTGATTGCTCAGTTCTCACTGCAGAGGTGGTGGAGGACAGATGCAGCAATGGATCAATGCTGCATCCACCAAGGTGACTATAATTGTTTTTTAGCAAACCCAAACTTCTCTTTTAAGACCTACAGCCAGGAATATCACGAGCGGAAGTATGACACAATATGGCGGAGGGTTCCATCTACAGCAGGTGGGTAGCTGTCCTATCCAAGAAGAAGAGGGGGCCAGGACTGGTACAGTTTGGAGCCAAACTAGCCAATCATGAGCCCCCTTACAAGAAACTGCAGAAAATCAGATAGAGCTAGGGTTGCCACCTGTCCGGGATTCACCTGGACAGTCTGAGTTTTGAACCCTGTGTCTGGGTTTCAGTTCACGTGAAACCCGGATACATTATTTAGACAGGAATGTGGCTTGGGACAGGGCCTGACAGGAGGGTGAGGGATCACTATGCACGCCACATTATTATTCTGCTTAGAACGCCCAAAGATGTTCCAGGTCTGTTATCCTATAGTGCAGTGATGGCGAACCTTGGCACCCCAGATGTTTTGGAACTGCATTTCCCATGATGCTCATATACTCTGCAGTGTAGTTGAGCATCATGGGAAATGTAGTTCCAAAACATCTGGGGTGCCAAGGTTCGCCATCACTGCTACAGTGTACACTAAAATAAAAATGTTTACTGTTCGACGCTAAAGTGTTCGGGTTTGGCTTGAAGAAAAAGTGCCAACTCTAGATAGAGCCTACCTCATTTCCTAGCTGGAGGACGTTGAGCATCATCTAGCTCTTCCCCCAGCTTGACTTTTCCCTGGCCCGTCCCTTTTATTCATTGGATTTCAGTCCTTTCAATCATGAAGGCTCAGCATCACATGTGGGCATTACCTAGGGCGATCTACAGTAAATGCAAACGCATCCTGCCTAGAAACACCCACTCCTCCAGACTGACATCCACTCATAAAGGCAAATTTGATATTTGCATAATTTTTCCCACTGCTGGGGTGAGATCAGTACTGAGGCAGGGTGCTGTGAAGTTATGTACTGCACCCTGCTGGCCCCTACCACCAGCCTCGATCTGCCTGCATTGCATAGAGAAGCACAGAGACCCAGTGATTACATCAATGGCTCTATGATAAAGTATGCAAAAAAAAAAATGAAAAGGTTTTATTTAAAAAATGAAGTGGGAGGGAGGAACCAGGAAAGGAAAAATATAAGCACATTGAACATGCTTGCCATGTACAGCAAGTGGCAAGTGAAGGACAAAGCCTGTGCTCAGGAATCAGTGTAGAGGAGACAGTTTTGTACTCAGCTGCTATGCCAACAGAAACACAAAAGACATACGGAGTATATATAGAAGTCCAAAGGAGGCTGACGCCTTGGGCTTAGTCATATACGCAGTCATATGAAGCACATTATAAATCGTATGACGGCTAGATGAATACTGTATAGCTTGTGAACTTACAATTAATATTCCAGTTGTCATGACAGCTGAGTTCCGACCTTCTTCTCTACTGAGTGTGAGCGGTGCAAAGCTTAGACAACACCGTGGGAGACATAGGGGATCATCTACTCGTAGGTTACGTTCTGGGTGCCCAGTCTTTTGGGAGTTTGACTCTCCTACTTTGCAGAGCACAGTGTATACTAAACTATTTCCTCTTGGTGGCCACTCCTGTATTATACTGACACTCACTGATTATTATTGATTACGCTGCAATGGCACTTGAGGCACGCTAAAATGGCAAACAATAATACTGACTGAGAGGTAACTTGGGCATGTTCTAAGTCAATGGTCTCCAACCTGTGGCCTGGGGGCCAGATGTGGCCCTTTGCCAGCCTTTATCCTGCCCTTGGGGCATTGGCACTGACATTAACATTGGGGCACAATTCCTCCTACTGACACCATTGATGGGGCAATATTCCTCCTGCTGACACCAATGGTGGGGCACTATTCCTCCCACTGACACCAATGATGGGGCACTATTTCTCCCACTGGCATCAGTGATGGGGTGCTATTCCTTCCACTGATACCAATGATGGGGCACTATTCCTCCCACTAGCACCAATGATGGGGCACTATTCCTCCCACTGATACCAATGATGAGGCACTATTCCTCCCACTGATACCAATGATGGGGCACTATTCCTCCCACTGATACCAATGATGAGGCACTATTCCTCCAACTGATACCAATGATGGGGCACTATTCCTCCCACTGATACTAATGATGGGGCACTATTTCTCCCACTGATACCAATGATGGGGCACTATGATTTCCACTGATACCAATGATGGGGCACCATTCCTCTCACTAACACAAATAATGGGGAGCTATTCCTCTCACTGACACCAATGATGGGGCACTGTTACCAATGCCAGGACCTTTTCTACTCCTGCCAGTCAAAGTTCAGCCCCTCTAAAGTCTGAAGGATTATAAACTGTTTAGAAAGTTTGGAGACCCCTGCTTTAAGTGAACTATGATATTAAGACCTTACAGAGTAACTCCAGTTCCCTCTGGGAGATCATTCCACATTGCAGGGATTTTGACAAACTTTGTAGCAGATTGCTACATTTTTCTGTTCTGTAGAAATAGTTGTTTGTGTCACCAGATGGATTCTGAATAGGACGGTCTGGTTCATTATAATCACCTGGTGCACTCTCAGTGTTCTAATGAGAAAAGCTGCAGGATCTGCATCCCCTTGGGGAGTATCATGACAAAACTAAAATTCCTATTGCAGGGAGTGCCTAAAATCTGACTTGGTATCTTAGTGCAGACTTCTGGGAAAATCACTGAGCCAATCACACAAGCAGAAAATTACATTTCTGGGGGCGTTCTGTACACCAACGGTATACAGAACGCCTCCAGGTTACCAAATTATATTGACATTCATAGAATGTGCTTATTTTTTCTTTAATTTGCTATATTTTTATTAACGAAAGTGGAGTAATCAAAAAACTATATCCTTATTCTCTAGAAATAATCCATACACATCCACTACTTAACGGGCCTGTGATCTATTTTTCATTAAATTGTTTCTTACGGTGTTTTTCTGCCTCCATGTAACATACTCTGTGAGGTCCCTAGTTGCAGTCATGTACACTGCTCTTTGCACACTACCAGTTTCATAGTCCATAGTCCATCTCGGGAATGGGCGAGAGAGGGTGACTACATTCCTAAATACAGTGGAACCATTCAGAATGAACATAGCCACCCTCTAACAGGAAGTCAGATCACACTAGTAAAAAGATAAAAAAAGAATCTGGATATTTGGAGGTGGCAAGTGAATAAGATATTTAGTGTTTCGGGTCACTTGAAGGCATGCTAAAATAACATACAATAAGAATGATGGACAGATCACTTTGGCACGCTTTAAGTGAACCATGAGTCTAAGACCTTAAATGCACTGGAAAAAATAAAATACATAGGCATAATCCCTGGAGAAAGGATGTTGCCCAAAATGGAGCTCTACTGAATGATAGTATTGCTACCATCCCTGAGAAGTGAAAGGTACCAGTGAGCAATTTCCCCAGGGCAGCCTCCACCTATAATGAAAGATTGGTACTGGACCCATCTTATGAGTGTTGGGTTCATCTTACATAGTTACATAGTCAGTGAGGTTGAAAAAAGACACAAGTCCATCAAGTCCAACCTATGTGTGTGTTTTTTATGTCAGTATTACATTTTATATCCCTCAATGTTGTGGTCCCTTAGGTGTGCATCTAAGGCTGCATTCACACAGGGGCGACCCGACTTCAGGTACGACTTTGCTAGGCAACTTGCAGGCTACTTGCAGGCTACTTGCAGGCTACTTGCAGGCTACTTGGAGGCTACTTGGAGGCTACTTCAAGCTTGACTATGCCAGGCGACTTTGCCTGTGGCCAATCAGAGCGGGGAGGGAGGTGGTTGCCCTGGATAAATTCTTTTCTTTTAGTCGCTTCCATGTAGATGGGGGATCCGACTTGGAGGCGACTTCTATTGAATCCTATGGGCACAAGTCGGATAGAAGTCGCCTAGAAGTAGTACAGGAACCTTTTCAGAAGTCGCCTTGAAGTCGGAGCGACTTCAGTCGCGTATATTAAGACGGCTCCCATTCATTTCAATGGGATTTCAGATGTCAAGCGACTTGGGGTGACTTGAGGCAACTCAAGTCGGATCGCAAGTCGCCCCTATGTGAATGGGCACTAATAGTTTTTTGAAATTATCTATACTTCCAGCAGAAACTACTGCTTGTGGAAGAGAATTCCACATTCTCACTGCTCTTACCGTACAGAAACCTCTACGCAACTTAAGGTTAAACGGCCTTTCCTCCATTCTCAGTGAATGGCCGCGTGTCTTTGTGTATTCCCTTGCACTGAATAGATTTGTCCCTATATCATCTAAAACTCAATTATCAGTGATGGGTTTATCTGGAATTAAATTATGAGTGTCGGGTCCATCTAGAACTTAGTTATCAGTGTTGGGTTCTTCTAGAACTCAATTATCAGTGTTGGGTCCATCTAGAACGCTATCAGTGTTGGGTTCATTTAGATATCAGTTATGAGGGTTGGGCTCATTTAGAAGTCAATGATCAGTTTTCGATTCATTTAGAACTCAATTATCAGTGTTGGATTAATTTAGAACTCAGTTGTCAGTGTAAAGTTCATCCAGAATTCAATTATCAGAGTTGGGTTAATCTAGAACTCAATTATGAGTGTTGTGTTCATCTAGAATCTGCGTAGGAGTGTTGGGTTCACCTGAAACCTAATTCTGAGTGTTGGATTCATCTAGAATCAATTTATGAGTGTGTCAGGGCTGGGCTCAGCTCTCCCGTCTCAGAGCAAGGTGCTCAGCTGAGGGTTAATTGCCAGTATCAGCTTCTACTCTGTCTCACCTGATGACAATATCATGCCGAGTTAAGCCAGCTCTGCTGCTATATAAACTGCCTGGATCAGATCGCAGATGCTTCACCTTGGTCAACATCTCTGCTGTGTTTTCCTGTGATAGACTTTGCCTGTTTGACATTCCCTTCTGGATCCTGGTTTCAAGACCCTGCTCGGTTGACTCCCCTCCTGGCTCTAGACCATGCATGCTGTTGTTTGACCTCGCTGAATCTCTGGACTCCTGTTTCCCTGGATTGCTCTGACTATCAACTCTGGTTACCGAAGCCTGGCTATGTTTTGACCACGTTTACATCATTTTAATTTTTTATTAAAAAGTGTGATTTTGCATTTCTGTCTTGGTCTCATTCATGGTTCCTGATAGAGTGTTGGGTTCATCTAGAACTCAATGATCAGTGTGGGGTTCATCTAGAATTTAATAATCAGTGTTGGGTTCATCTAGAATTCAATAATCATTGTTGGGTTCATCTAGAACTCGATTATCAGTGTTGGGTTAATCTAGAACTCATTTATGAGCATTGGGTCCATCTAGAATTCAGTTATCAATGTTGGGTTCATCTAGAATGCAGTTGTCAGTGTTGGGTTAATTTAAAACTCAATTATTAGTGTTGGGTTGATCTAGAATTCAATTACAAGTCATGGGTCCATCTAAAACTCAAATATCAGTGTTGTGTTCATCTAGAACTCAATTAGCAGTGCTGGGGTCATCTAAAACTCCATTATCAGCGTTGAGCTGAATGACTCCCCTATGGACAGGTTCATGCAGATCATTCTATATACTACTATGAAACATGTTCATTGCTTGTTCACACCATACACATATTGTGGTGTGTAGGAAAATCCAGCTCAACGAACATGGTGTGAACAAGCCCCCAATGTCTGCGAGTGATTTTGGTGGACGGCGCTGGGTCCATTACCTAGAGATTTGGGGAGCAGATTTTTGACAAACTCATCGTGATCCCCCACATGCAGAATGCTGTAAATGCTGTCCTTCATCAGCTCCTCCTGCTTGTAGCCCAGATAGTTGGTGACATTTTCTGAGACAAACACAATGCGGCCTTCCTGGTTCACGACAAAGAAAAAACCGTCCAGAGCCTGTTGGACAAAGAAATGAGGGAAAGTTTGTCATTCTATGCATAAATATGTATATAACAGTTCTCAGCCCTGCACAGAAAATGTAATATCTGTCATTTACAGTAGGAAACCAATGTCAGCTCCATATTCCAACTATGTCTACAGAAGACCAGGGTGATGTGTGGTGTTGTCCTATGTTAGTACCACCAGCAAGTAATGGGTTGATTTAATTGTACATTGCCTATCAGATCTACAGAAAATAAGATCCACTTCTGACTCTATAAAGTGGACCTTGTACTACTGGAATTGTCCTATTGTTATTCATTTTTGAAGACCAGAAGTTCACCTATATGGAGGGTTGGGGAGGTAATGCTGAACTCCAAGAGTTATCTTTATTGCCAACTCTGTCCAGCTTGGCGCAATATAATTATCAATTTCTTATACCTGGGCTTCTGAAGATGCGGAAAAGTAATATGAACAGCTTCCCCTTTGCACATTGACAAGAGGGGGTTACTAGCTGGGCACTACCGCCATTTATAAAACATCTTGTATCTTTTTAAAGAAAAGAAAGCGTTCCTTGGTTGAAGGTGTTTACTCAAAGGTGGCGGCACAGAGCGAGCGCCCCCCCGCACCCATGTGGTCAGTGTGCAGAGGTGAAGCCACTTACACAGGACTAAGAAAATCATGGCTATTGTATGTAGGAGGTGAGTGTGTGGGGCTAAAGATGCTGGGTAGGCGTGCCAGGTGCCCATGCACTCAATTATGAGTGTTGGAATCATCTAGAACTCAATTATCAGTGTTAGGTTCATCTTGAAATCAGTTATGAGTGTTGGGTTCATTCAGAACTCAATGATCAGTTTTGGATTCATCTAGAATTCATTCATGAGTGTTGGGCTCATCTAGAACTCAGTTATCAGTGTTGGATTTATCAAGAATTCAATAAACTAGTTCTGGCACTGGGCTCTGGGATTTAGCCCAGACATGCTGGTTTAAATCCTGGGATGGTCCCGGTGACTCCAGGACGGTTGAGAAGTATGCGATGTCCTCCCTCTGGTGGGACTCCCTGCAGCCCCATAGCGACACCACTGGTATGTAGGGCAAGTTACTACAGTGGCTTTCAGCATCAGGTATAAGATATAGGTATAAGATATGGATAATGATAGTGCCAAGCTGGACCAATGTAAAGTTATGGACGTTTATTGGACAGTTTCTATTCCCATAAATACAGTTTTCATAAAGGATAATCCAAATACCCAATGATGTCCACTGACCTACAGTAGGGAAGGATGGTTCTACACAAAGTTTCTCGCAAGAATATTCTAGTATACTCTGGCTACTGCTCTTCACTTTAGGTATTCAGAGACTGCAGCCAGCAGTAGATCACGATTAGAAGTGATCTGTTGCTGCACAGCTTCGGGGGGGGGGGGGGGGGGTGGTTCTGTATCTGGTCTCCAGTGACCAGATCGATTTTACACTTTTGTTATCCCTCTGAAAAGAGGATGGATCGCTATTTAAAAGGACGGTCGTCATATGTTGCGTCCTCACTACCTGTTTTAACCCCTTAAAACCCAAAACCATGTTTAGAGTGTGGCCCCACTCAGTTGTTGACAACAGAATGCAATGGGGTGGGGGGGAATTTTTGCCTCTGCCACATGGGAAACAAGGGGTTGAAACAAACTACTGTAGGTGAGAGCTTAGTATCAATATTTATAACCAGCGAGGGGCTTTAAGACAAAACTGATCCCTTTAATAGGGCTCCAGCAGAGGCGCCAACCCCCTCTCCCCAGCCCATCTTCCCCACTGGCACCCGTGGGGGTTCCCAGGCTCTCCTCTTCCTGCAGGGACAGCACTATTTCTAGGGCCATTACCCATGGTTAACTCTAAACTGATGACCTGTACAGGCTTTTAAATCATCACCTAATGGGATCTTTGGTTACAATAGTGTTGTACAACTTCACAGGTGCTGGCAATTTTAAGGCTTGACATGTTTGGTATTGATTTACTCGCTACAACCTCATCTTTTATTTATTTATTTTATATCCCCAAAAATTGTGTCTTATATTACATTTCTCGGCAATAAAATTCATTTAAGTGTAGTTTTGACTGAAAGTATGCAATTGATAAACAGCAAATATTGTGTGACATAAAAAAATGCAACTACTGCCATTTTATTCTCTAGGGCTTCTGCTTTCAGAAAATAAAGAACTGTTTGGGAGTTTAAGGTGACTTCTAACGAACATAAAAAATGCAGATTGTGCGAAAAATAATAAAAATAATAAGTAAAATAATAAGTGGTTAAGGGGGAGCGGTCAGGGGGCAGAAAAATGTGGCTCAACCATGTGCATTTACCAGCCTTCCAACCACAAATGTAGATGAGGCCATATCACGTTTTCAGTGCATTTTCAATTGTAATGCATACTTTTGCCAAAACACGCAAATGCAACGGTAAGAAAGATTTTTTTACCACTGCTGTAAAAAAGCCTTATAGATTATAATGTTAACTGGTTATAATGCACTTTTAGCTCACTGCGACCTTGCCTTATTGCACATATTTGGAATTGGCCCTAAAAGGCATAATGTGCGCAACACAGAGGTCTCCAAAACAAAAGAAAATCAGTAGTAGGCTACTTGGCTTAACCACGTGGGCCCCTGGGAGACAAAAAGATCCGGGGACTCGAGGCGCTAAGCCAACGAGCCTACGGCAGTACAGGTGGAGAGTCTGGAAAGGGTTAAGGGCGCCCTCGTGCCTCTCTCCGCCTAGATGCGCAGGCTCCGGTGACGTAGCGTTCACAGCTGTTCACGGCGTTCCTCCATTGCTACGAGATGGGCCTTGTTGTGCTGCCAGCACACATCCTTGTTATGTCACGGCAGGGAACAGCCTGGAAAGCCGAGCATGCTACCCTTCCAGGCCTCCAATCAGCATTGCTGGCTCTTTGACTGGCCCTGGGCCTAACACAACAGCATCTAATGTACCACGGTAATTATTAACAAGTGCTATAGCCAAAACAGGAAATATGAAAACCACGCTCAACTGTGAAAAGAAATCTCTGACATCCACTCCCAGCACACACAGGGCAGGCCTGGGCCAGCAGATTCCTCCCATTAACTCTACGGCAGCCATATTACTAATGACGGCCTGCTCCGTGTGGCCCAAGAAAGCTATGGCCCTCATTAACCTTGATATGTCCACCAAACTCCGAGCACACAAAGGGCAGGCCCAGGCCAGCGGATTCCTCCTATTAACTCTGTGGTAGCCATATTGCTTAAGACGGCCTGGGCCAGCGATGGTCCTCATTAACCTTAATATGACCACCACACTCCCACTAAACACAAGGCAGGTCTGGGCCAGCAGATTCTTACCATTAATTCTGTGGCAGCCATATTGCTACCGATAGCCTACTTCTGTGTGTAGGGTTGCCACCTCATCCCTTTAAATCCGAACACCTATTAATTACACAGGTTCCGTGCCTCACCTTAATATGTGTTTGGTGCAAAGGTGTGGCACAAACAGTGCATTATTTGAAAAAGGTACCATATACTAATACGTGTAACAATGATATAGATTGTCATATATATTGGCAATGCAATACCACTACATATACCTTTAAACAGTAATTTTTCCTGAAGAAGCTAATTCCTAGTGAAACGTACAGAGGAGTCAACGGTTCTGGGTCCCACACCACCTTATCGGGGTCCCCACTCTAAACGAGATCAGGCGCGCACGCTGCAGTTGGAGGAGCAATTGATAGCCACATGCTTTTGATACCTGGTGCCCGGATAGGCATATGTAAATGTGAGTGTAACCATTGCTTGATATGTTTTTTAATTTTCATCTTAATAAATACTACACTATGCGTTTTTATTCCATATGCCTCTTGTGGAGTCATTTTTAAACCCACAATTCCATCCTGAACAAACAAGTGGACTGACCACTGCACTCAGTGGTGATCACATTGGGACCAATAGTGTACCCACAAGCGATATATGACCTCCCATAACCAAGAGGTCATATAGGTTTGGTGAGTTCCCATTTCAACTATTTTATGAGCATGAGTGGAAGTAAGAAAGTCACACACTCCAGACAACTATATTGGTGTTGGGACTAGATCCAATATATGGACTATTATGAATTTATGACACCAAGATCTGCTAATATTGGTTGAATGTCTCCATCACCTCCTTTGCAGATACTATTTATTACATGTCAATTTATATAAGCAAACGTTTCTTATTACTGTTTAAAGGTATATGTAGTGGTATTGCATTGCCAATATATATGACAATCTATATCATTGTTACACATTTGTTTCACCCCATCCAAAGGGGCAGCAATCATAACGTATCACTAATTTATGCACCACCACTTCCCTCATTTAAACAAACTAATATGTGTTTGGGTTTAGGGGAAGAGGTGGCAACCCTATCTGTGCGGCCTAGGCCAGCTATGGTCCTCATTAACCTTGATGTGACCACCACACTCCCACCACACACAAAGCAAGCCTGAGCAAGCAAATTCCTTCCATTAATTCTGTGGTAGCCATATTGCTACAGATAGCCTGCCCTGTGTGGCCTAGGCCAGCTATGGCCCTCATTAACATTGATATGGCCACCACACTTCCAACACATACTCCCAGCACACGCAGGGCAGGCCCGGGCTAGCGGATTCCTCCCATTAACTCTGCAGAGGCCATATTGCTACCAACGGTCTATTCTGTGTGGCTTAGGCCAGCTATGCCCCTCATTAACCTTGATATGGCCACCACACTCCCAGCACGCACAAAGCAGGCCAGGACCAGTGGATTTATCCCATTAATTCTGCGGTGGCTATATTGCTACCGGCGGCTTGCTCTGTGTGGCCTAGGACACCTATGGTCCTCATTAACCTTAATATGGCCACCGCACTTCTAACACACAACATTCATCCAGCACCGTTGTCACCTGGTGAGAGATACTTTGGATTTAATCCCCAGAGCAGCCTTCCCCCCTACCTTACGCCCCAGATACATTGCTAGGATCTGCGTGCGCAACTGTTACATCCGAATACTGTCAAAGGAGGTCGAAGAGAAGGTCCTTAACCCTGTGCAAGCTTTTACATAGTCTGAAAAGGAGCCCACACAAGTGCTCAAGCAGACAACAGGAGAAGTTGAAAAGAACATTATTTATCAGTGGGTGGGTTGGGTGCTCAGAGACTTCAGCTGCTGTGGGTCATTCAACCAGTAGTATCTACCCAAACATAAAATTTGGCCTGCCTGAAGCCCAATGTTTAAGTCTGTGAATTTATATCCACACAGGTAGTACTGGCACCTTAGTCCAATTACCATGAAATACGTTATTCCACTCACTATTACAGAGGAAGTAGCTCGGAGAAGCTACAAAAGGGCTTTAACAATACAGAACAAGTCCAGTTGAATGTGAACATCTACCACTAGATAATATTTACATTCCACTGGACTTTTTCTGTAACATCAAACATGTTTTGAAGCTTATCCAAGCCACTTCTTCAGTTCCAATGAATGTCATGAAGATATCCCAGAATGTATATCCACAGAGGTAACACTAACACCTTAGTCTAATCACCATGGGAGGGTGGAAATGGCTTGGAGGGGCTATGAAAGGTTTTCCACAATACAGAACAAGTCCAGTTGAATGTGACCAACTACCACTAAATAGTCACATTCCACTGAACTTGTTCCTTAACAATAACGATGTTTTGTAGTTTATTCAAATCACTTCAGTTTAAATGAGTGTCAGGTAGATATCCCAGAATTGACATCCACACAAGTAGCACTGATACCATTGGACAGTCCAATCACTATGGAATGTGTGAAGGTAGATGTTGATTGCCCAAGAACAAGGTGGGATGATCAACATCTGCTTTGACACATTCCACGGTGATGGTATTAATGTGTTGGTACTACATGTATAGATATAAATGCTAGCATATTTTTCTGTGACTTACAGTATAAGAACTGAAGAAGTGGTTTGAAGAAGTTATGAAAAATCTTCAACAAGTCCAAGTAATTTTTGACCAACTACCATTAGATAATAGTCACATTCCACTGGACTTTTTCCTTAACAATAAAGATGTTTTATAGCTTATTCAAGCCACTTCTTCAGTTCGAATGAGTGTCAGGTAGATACCCAAGAATTTATATCTACACAGGTAGCACTGAAACTTTAGTCCAATCACCCTGAAATGTGTCATTCCACTCATTAGTACTGAGGAAGTGGTTTAGAGAGGCTGCGAAAGGTCTTCCACAATACGGAACATGTCCAGGTGAAAGTGACCAACTACCATTAGATAATAGTCATGTTCGCCTGGACTCGTTCCTTAACAATAAAGATGTTTTGCATCTTATTCAAGCCACTTTTTCAGTTCTAATGAGTATCATATAAATACCCCAGAATTTATAACCACACAGGTAGCAATAACACTTTAATCCAATCGCTGTGAAATGTGTCTTTCTACCAGCTAGAGCTATCCATTAATATCTACACGTAGCAACAATACATTAATCCAATCACCTTCATTCCACCCAGTAGAACTGAGGAAGTGGCTTAGATAAGCTACGAAAGGTCATCAGCATTACAGAACAAGTCAAGGTGAATGTCACCAACTACTACAAGCTGAACATACAGTATTTGAGGTTAAGATACCTTTAGGCTCCCATTATGTTGGTGACAGTAATGGCCTCTCTATACTGTATGTCAATGGTGATTAGTGTTTCAGCACATCAGAAGTCCGTCACCATCAAATTGCATAGTTGGCCCTTGCTTTAAAGTGCAGTGTGGGTGAACAGACAAATATCTCTGAAACCATAAGTTCAGGTAAACTCTCTGTTGACCGCGGCCTCTGTGGGTCATACAATCTGTAGAATCTACCCATATCATATTTGGCCTGCCTGAAGTTTGAAGTGAGGAAAGTGTTTGAGGTTAAGATGCCTTCAAGCCCCCTTTATGTCAGCGACAGTAATGGCCTTTCTCTACGTTGCCACGATTAATGTCTCGGGCACATCAAGGGGCCTGTCAGCATCAAATTGCAGAGTGGGTCATTGCTTTAAAGTGCAGTGTGGGTGGACAGACAAATATCTCTGAAAGTATCGGTTCCTGCAAGTTCTCTGTTTAATGTACAGGAATGTACATTCCTTCTACTAGTATAAAACAGGTCTGCTCAATGGCTCCTGCAGAGATCAAACAGTCAGCCATCGTGGAGAACAGACGACGTGGCGTGTTTGAGAAGAATCAAGGTACATGTGGGGTGGCTGATAAAAAAATGCTTGATATGCATGCCCCACAAGTGGCTAGCCTGGGAGGTTGTATCAGAACTGGCTGTTTTTATAGGATAAACATTTAAAAGAAACTGTATAGGGCCCTACATGGGCAATGTAAGATTTTTGTATGAAGGCCAATTCCATCTAAAAATGACCAGCATGGTTCATCATGGCAAACTGACTCACATTATTTTTTGTATTTATTTGAAGGAATCCAGTGGCAAGATATATGGCCAAATGTTTGTGATCACCTAACCATCACACCTACTGATATGGCCAATGATATGTGGACCACCATTCAAATTATGGAGTTCAGGTGTTTCCAATGAAGGATACTGTTAATACCACAACATACATATACCTTGCAGACCCTGTGACAACAGTTTGGTTAAAGGGTTGGTTCACCCTTACAGAAGAATGTAAAGGTGGACAGTGGACACCCTCCCGCCCCATCTGGTCTCCACGATCCCGAGTGGTCAGGGGTTCCCCAGCTGGTCCATGGGCCTGGGGGGTTGATATCCCTGCTGTTCTCCCTCCTCTCCATCAGTGTGTCCAGGATGGACTAGATGGATTCTGATTGGTCAGCACCACCAATATCAATAAACTAACACTTTAAGGTTCTTTTCCTTTCAAGCATGATGGGACTATTGTGCACAATGCCAGCTTCATAAAGTCATGGTTTGGTGTGGAGGAACCTGAGGGCCCTGACCTCAACCCTACTAAACACCTTTGGGATGAATTGGAACGCCAATAGTGAGGCAGAGCTTCCAGCATAAGTACCTGACCTCACAAATGTTCTTTTGGCTGAATAGACCTGCACAGAGCCCTGACTTCAACCCTAAACACCTTTGGGGTGAATTAGAATGCCAATTGTGGACCAAGTCTGCTCATCCAAAATCAGTGCCTGACCTCCCAAAAGTTCTTTTGGCTGTATAGGCCTACACAAAGCCCTAAACTCAACCTTACTGAACACCTTTGGGATGAATTGGAATGCCAACAATGGACCAGGTCAGCTCATCAGATATCTGAACTTGACCTCACAAATGTTCTTTTGGCTGAATAGGCCTACACAGTCTTGACCTCAACCCTCCTGAACACCTTTGGGATTTATTGGACCGCCAATAGTGGACCAGGTCTGCTCACCCAACATCTGTAGCGGACCTCACAAATGTTGTTTTGGCTTACTGGGCCTACACAGAGCTCTGACCTTAAACCTACCGAACACTTTTGGGATTTATTGGCACACCATTAGTGGACCAGGTCTGCTAATCCAACATCTGTACCTGACCTCACCAATGTTCTTGTGGCTGAATAGGCCACACAGCAGCATAAACCTCAATCCTAGTAAACACCCTTGGGATGAATTGCAGCGTCAAGAATAACTCAAGTCTTCTCATCAAGCACAGATACCTGGCCTCAACTATACTGAACACCTTTGGGATGAATTGGAATACCAATAATGGACCAGGTCTTCTCATCCAATATCAGTACCTGACCTCACAAATGGACACAAATTCCCAAAGATGCCTTCCAAAGTCTCATGGAAAGTCTTCCCAGAAGAGTGGAGGATGCTATAGCCCCAAAGGGGAGAGGGTGACATCTCTGTTACGGCCTTGCAAAAAAGGCGGAGAAAAAAAAATCTTTAATTACAGTGCATATGCTCTGTAAGAATAACACATTACAGTGGCTCATCCCTTATTAGGCGGCGTCAGCTGGCCACACACGTTTTGATTTTCGAACATCCATAGAAAAATCATTAATCAGAACATTCTTCAAGAACATTCTTTTGTGCCATCGGGTAGGTTAATTTCATCTGAAAGTCCTTAACATTTCATCCAGGACTGCTACTTGAATGGTATCCCTGACATATACAGACTATATTCTAATATCTATGATTTTGTTTCTAAAAGAAAACCCCATTCGCAGTTACAATTTCATTTGTTCAAAGGAAAATTTTCCTTCGAATGTTCTTGTTGCTATGGTCGAGAACATCAATTTGACCAAAACTAGCCATTAGAAAATTGAGCAAATGTTCTGAATCTGAAAATTCTACCGGTGTATGGCCAGCTTTATTCTGAAGGTTCAATCAGACAACTATATCCGGTAGTCTTTAATGCGCCATGTCTTTGCCTAGCCCATGACAAAGAATACCCAGAGCACTATGGGCTAGCCCATGGGTGTCCAACCTGTGGCTCTCCAGCTGTTGTGCAACTACAAGTCCCGTGAGGCATTGCAAGGCAAGTCTCATGAGGCATTGTAAGGCTGACAGTTGCAAGCATGACTCCCAAAGGCAGAGGCATGATGGGACTTGTAGTTCTGCAACAGCTGGAGGGCCACAGGTTGGACATCCACAGCCTAGCCCATAGGCTATATACATTGCCATGTATCAAAATCTTACTTATACATATTTTACTTTTTATCCCCTATTACACCTCAGTGCTGTTGATCTTTTACCCTCTCAATGCACTCCAGCGATGGCTGCATGGCATTCCTCAATATTGGCTTTCCCGATACTGACAACAGTAGACCATGTCTTACACTGTGATAACAGTGGACCTTGCCTGCGTTATTTGTGTTGGAAGGGCTGCTTGTACTCTCTACCGGAAGCCTATGTGACATGGTAACAGCACAATTGGGAGACGGGCACAAAGCGTTGCCACCCTATAACAAGAAATGCCTGTACAAGGACCTTCATGGCAGCATCACCAAGGATTTAGTATTTTAAAATATTGAAAATGACTTTTGAAACTGAATTAACATTTTAAATAAAGCACATACACTACATTACCAAAAGTATTGGGAACACGGGCCTTTAAACGCACATGAACTTTAATGGCATCCCAGTCTTAATCTGTAGGGTTCAATATTGAGTTGGCCCACCTTTTGCAGCTATCAACTCTTCTGGGAAGGCTGTCCACAAGGTTTAGGAGTGTCTATGGGAATGTTTGATTATTCTTCCAGAAGCGCAGTTGTGAGGTCAGGCACTGACGAGAAAGCCTGGTTCCCAGTCTCCGCTCTAATTCATCACAAAGGTGTTCTATCGGGTTGAAGTCGGGACTCTGTGCAGGCCAGTCAAGTTCCTCCACCCCCAAACTCGCTCATCCATGTCTTTATGGACAACTCAATATTGAACTCTACGGACTAAGACTGGGATGCCATTAAAGTTCATGTGCATATAAAGGCAGGTGTCCCAATACTTTTGGTAACATAGTGTATGAGATTTTATCAACCCTTTCAACAACCACAACCCTATCAACGTGGTTCCAGGTTCGTGAAATCATCACGACTGTCAAAATAAAATCTCAATTTTTTTTTCTTTCCGGTATGCTGTGCGAGCCGCACAGGAAGCACACACACAGCCTCTGTCAGACAGTGTTTGTGGTTTGGCTCTCCCGCCAGTATACTGTCACATGTGTAAACCCTTCCAGCCGCTCATAACTGGAAGCCGATCAAATAATGAATTTGCTGAAGCAGCTCTTCACATCTCTTAATTGTCAGCAGTCAACAGTAAGGTGTGTTATCACACAGCTGCCAGGCAGTAAAACTTTATCGGCTGCTCAGTGTTTCTGGCCGGTGTGGGAGGCTATTATCATTATTCTCATTTTTTTATTTCTTAAGTTCTATTCAAGACAAAGTTCCAAGTGGTGGTCCAGGATGTGGTTGTTTTTTTTTTTTTTTTAACAATTTATTGCTTTTTTTTTTTATATAATTAGAAGGGAATCTCCAGCCAAAACCTAAGCAGTCCAATAATAAAAATACACTGCTCCAGGCCGATCCACCTCTATGTTAACCCCCAAATCCACACAAAAAATTATTTCCCATCTCTAAAAAGCACATCACAGCTTCTCAAGGCAATAAACAAATGTTGACGCGTTTCATGCTACAAGCGATTTGTCATATGCATATATAATTACGATGAAGTGATTGTAGTGTGAAATGCGTCAACATTTGTTCCTTGCCTTGAGAAGCTGTGATGTGCTTTTAGTGATGGGAAATAATCCATCAATAAAAGCACATCACCACTTCTCAAGGCAAGGAACAAACATTGACGCGTTTCATGCTACAAGCGATTAGTCATATGCATATATAATTATGATGAACCGATTGTAGTGTGAAACGCGTCAACATTTGTTTCTCGCCTTGAGAAGCCGTGATGTGCTTTTTAGAGGTGGGATATAATCCATCAATAAAAACGCATAACCACTTCTCAAGGAAAGGAACAAACATTGACGCATTTCACGCTACAAGCGATTAGTCATATGTATATATAATTATGATGAAGCGCTTGTAGTGTGAAATGCGTCAACATTTGTTTCTTGCCTTGAGAAGCTGTGATGTGCTTTTTAGAGATGGGAAATAATCCATCAATAAAAGCACATAACCAATTCTCAAGGCAAGGAACAAACATTGACGCGTTTCATGCTACAAGTGATTAGCCATATGGGTATATAATTATGATGAAGCTCTAGTAGTGTGAAATGCGTCAACATTTGTTCCTTCCTTGAGAAGCTGTGATGTGCTTTTATTGATGGTAAATACAGTAATTCATCAATAAAAGCACATCACAGCTTCTCAGAGCAAGGAAAAAACATTGACGCGTTTCATGCTACAAGCACTTAGTATTATGTATATATAGTAATGAATACGTTCGTCATGTATTTTTATTTTTTCCTTACCTTGAGAAGCTGTGATGTGCTTTTATTTATGAATTACTTTATTAACCATCAATAAAAACACATCACCGCTTCACAAGGCAAGGAACAAACACTGACGCGTTTCATGGTACAAGCGATTAGTCATATGTATATATAATTATGATGAAGCGATTGTAGTGTGAAACACGTCAACATTTGTTTCTTGCCTTGAGAAGCTGTGATGTGCTTTTTAGAGGTGGGAAATAATCCATCAATTAAAGCACATCACCACTTCTCAAGGCAAGGAACAAACATTGACGCGTTTCATGCTACAAGTGATTAGTCATATGTATATATAATTATGATGAATGCTTGTAGTGTGAAATGTGTCAACTTTTGTTTCTTGCCTTGAGAAGCTGTGATGTGCTTTTATTGATGGTAAATACAGTAATTCATCAATAAAAGCACATCACAGCTTCTCAAGGCAAGGAAAAAACATTGACGCGTTTCATGCTACAAGCACTTAGTATTATGCATATATAGTAATGAATAAGTTCGTCATCGTTTGTTCCCTACCTTGAGAAGCTGTGATGTGCTTTTATTGATGAATTGCTGTATTTACCGTTAATAAAAGCACATCACAGCTTCTCAAGGCAGATGGGAAATAATCCATCAATAAGAGCACATAACCAATTCTCAAGGCAAGGGACAAACATTGACGCGTTTCATGCTACAAGCAATTAGTCATATGTATATATAATTATGATGAAGCGCTTGTAGTGTGAAATGCGTCAATATTTGTTCCTTGCCTTGAGAAGCTGTGACATGCTTTTTAGTGATGGGAAATAATCCATCAATAAGAGCACATCACCACTTCTCAAGGCAAAGAACAAACATTGACGCGTTTCATGCTACAAGCGATTACTCATATGTGTGTTTAGTTATGACGAAGCACTTGTAGTGTGAAATGCGTCAATATTTGTTTCTTGCCTTGAGAAGCTGTGATGTGCTTTTACTGATGATAAACACAGTAATTCATCAATAAATGCAAATCACAGCTTCTCAAGGCAAGGAAAAAAATTTACACGTTTCATGCTACAAGCACTTAGTATTATGTATATATATATATATATATATATATATATATATATATAGTACGTGTAGTGTCGAAGAGTTCCATTCCTTGTTTGCTACTGCTTGAATAAGTAATGATATATATATATATATATATATATATATATATATATTTTTCGTGTAGTGTCGAAGAGTTCCATTCCTTGTTTGCTACTGCTTGAATAAGTAATGATATATATATATATATATATATATATATATATATATATAGTAATGAATAAGTTCGTCATCGTTTGTTCCTTACCTTGAGAAGCTGTGATGTGCTTTTATTGATGAATTACTGTATTTAACTTCAATAAAAGCACATCACAGCTTCTCAAGGCAAAGAAAAAACATTGACGCGTTTCATG
>BLSH010181324.1:152437-173351 GCA_018402905.1 Glandirana rugosa
TAGAAAGTCCGCAAACAGTTTGCTGAAGACAAGCAGACTAAGGACAAGGATTACTGGAACCATGTCCTGTGGTCTGATGACACCAAGATAAACTTATTTGGTTCAGATGGTGTCAAGCGTGTGTGGCGGCAACCAGGTGAGGAGTACAAAGACAAATGTGTTTTGCCTATAGTCGAGCATGGTGGTGGGAGTGTCATGGTCTGGGGCTGCATGAGTGCTGCCGGGACTGGGGAGCTACAGTTCACTGAGGAACCCTGAATGCCAACATGTACTGTGACATACTGAAGCAGAGCATGATCCTCTCCCTTTGGAGACTGGGCCCTAGGGCAATATTCCAACATGATAACGACCCCAAACACACCTCCAAGATGCCTTGCTAAAGAAGCTGAGGGTAAAGGTGGTGGACTGGCCAAACATGTCTCCAGACCTAAACCCTATTGAGCATCTGTGGGGCCTCCTCAAATGGAAGGTGGAGGAGTGCAAGGTCTCTAACGTCCACCAGCTCTGTGATGTCATCATGGAGGAGGGGAAGAGGACTCCAGTTGCAACCTGTGAAGCTCTGGTGAACTCCATGCCCAAGAGGGTTAAGGTAGTGCCGGAAAATAATGGTGGCCACACAAAATATTGACACTTTGGGCCCAATTTGGACATTTTCACTTAGGGGTGACCTCACTTTTGTTGCCAGCGGTTTAGACATTAATGGCTGTGTGTTGAGTTATTTTGTGGGGACAGCAAATTTACACTGTTATACAAGCTGTACACTCACTACTTTACATTGTAGCAAAGTGTCATTTCCTCAGTGTTGTCACATGGAAAGATATAATAAAACATTTACAAAAATGTGAGGGGTGTACTCACTTTTGTGAGATACTGTATATATAGTTATACCGAAGCACTTGTAGCGTGAAACACGTCAACATTTGTTTCTTGCCTGGAGAAGCTGTGATGGGCTTTTATTGACGGATTATGTATTAGAAATCAGAGATCTGTGAACCACGTAGACTTTGGGGAAGTCTCTTGTATCTTTTGGCATCAATGCAAAACTGTGTGCTCACTGGCTGTGATTGACGGCAGTGGGAGCCAATGGCTCCTGCTGCTCTGTCTCAGCCAATGAGGAGAGAGAGAAACTCAGAAAAGCAGAGGCTCCCTTGCCCATCGTTGGATCAAGATGGATCTCAGGTGAGTATTGGGGTGGTGGCGGGGCTGTGAGGAGAGCAGCATACAGGTGGTTTTTACCTTACTGCATAGAATGCATTACGGTAAAAGACCTTCCTTTACAACCACTTTAAGAAGGCTGATGCAAGAAAACATCTCTCAACCATTTACCCCAGAGGAACCATTAAAATAATTTTCAGGTTTCTAAGAACCCCTGTTAAGACCCATTCATCAGGGATCAGCAGCATTGGCCCTGGAACTACGAGGGTTCTTCAAAAAGTTTCCACACTTTTTAAAACTCCATTAAATATAAAAAGTGTGGAAACTTTTTGAAGACTCCCCGTATGTGGGCACCATCAGATGTAAGGTCAATCAGCCACATCTCTAGGAACCATTAGCAACTTCTGGAGGAACCCAAGGGTACCAAAGAATCCTGGTTAAGAATGGCTGGTCTAGGAGAAGAATTTGGAAGCTTGCACTGCATTCTCCGGAGTCCATGGATGTACATAGCCACATCTACACAAACACTGCCCGAAATAAGAGGAATTGGCATGAAATTCTCAGATGTCCAGGACACCTGGCTAATGAGTTTATCAGTGACAGTTCTCAAACACCTGTTTATAGTACGGAAGGTAGAGTACAATCAGCAACTGGTAACGTACGAGGTCGCACGCATTCTGGAAAGTCAAGGACTAACTTCATACCACCCAGCTGCCCTGCACCTGCTCTCTCTGACCTCCAGACGTGACTTTCTCACATGGCGGGCGATAAACCTATTTCTGCCAAGACGGACCTGACACGGGTGCCTAGCACCTAAATCTCCAGATCCAACCCTTCTGTCCATCTCTTCTACATGGCCGACCCCTCTTCTAGATAAAATAACTTTAAAGCAAACTCTGCTAGGATGTCTCAATAGTACATACAGTAATCATGCCGTTAATTATTATATATCTTTTATTATTATTATTATTAATAATAACAATGTATTTTTATTTTATTATTATTATT
Organism: Glandirana rugosa; assembly: GCA_018402905.1. NCBI lineage: Eukaryota > Metazoa > Chordata > Amphibia > Anura > Ranidae > Glandirana > Glandirana rugosa. The sequence goes on from BLSH010181324.1 coordinate 154,601, forward strand.
AATAATAATAATAATAATAATGTATTTTTACTTTATTACCATTAAGAATAGTAATATATTATTATTATTTTATTTATATTTATATTTATTAATAATGATGATTCTAATTATTATAATTACAAATTCTGTTATCTGTGTAATTAGATCTATTAGTAATAATCACATACGGGACTTTTTGTCCTCCCCTGTTCTAGATAAAAAAACAACTTTAAAACAACTCTGCTAGGTTGTCTCAATAGTACATAATCACCCTTTACTTATGTAATTATTACATAAGTAAAGGGTGAAAATTTGTAAATTCGAAAATCCAAAAATTTAGAAATCTGAAAATTCAGAAATTCGGAAATCTGAAAATCCTGAAATTTGTAATTTTTGGAAAATTAGAACAAAAATCCGAAAATCCGAAATAATAACTAACTAATAATAACAACCAACTATTAAATTATAGGTATTGGAATTTTCTTTCAAATTTGGTTGTTGCCGCATCTAAACAAATGGAACGTAACAAATTAATAATAATAAATAATAATAATAAAAAGTTTTTATTATTATTATTTATTATTATTAATTCATTATGTTCCATTTGTTTAGATGTGGCATTCGTTATTTCACATATTTCGTAACTTCGGATAAATTCGTATTCGTTCTGTTCACTAACAGACAAATTTGAAAGGAAATTCCAATACCTATAATTTCGTAGTTAGTAATAATTATCATAATTATCATTTAGGATTTTCGTTTTTATTTTTGGATTTTTGAATTTCCAAATTTTGGATTTCAAATTTTCAGATTTTTCGAATTTTTGGATTTCCGAATTTTCACATTTCGGAAAGATTTGTTAAATGGGTTTTCGTTAATTCGAATATTTCTGAATTAACAAATTTTTTGAATTTGCGATGAAAAACGAATTTGGAAGGAAACAAATTGCACATGCCTAGCTTATATACCTTATTTTTGGACCCAGTGATGTCATTGCTGAGTCTCTGTGCTTTACGGCAGAACATGGTTGGTGGGAGGGGCTTATATACCTTATTTTGGACCCAGTGATGTCATTGCTGAGTCTCTATGCTTCTCTATGGCAGAACATGGCTGGTGGGAGGGGCTTATATACCTTATTTTGGACCCAGTGATGTCATTGCTGAGTCTCTATGCTTCTCTATGGCAGAACATGGCTGTTGGGAAGGGCTTATATACCTTATTTTGGACCCAGTGATGTCATCGCTGAGTCTCTATGCTTCTCTATGGCAGAACATGGCTGTTGGGAGGGGCTTATATACCTTATTTTGGACCCAGTGATGTCATCGCTGAGTCTCTATGCTTCTCTATGGCAGAACATGGCTGTTGGGAGGGGCTTATATACCTTATTTTGGACCCAGTGATGTCATCGCTGAGTCTCTATGCTTCTCTATGGCAGAACATGGCTGGTGGGAGGGGCTGGCAGGATGCTGTACAAGTAAATATGCACATATCCTTTAACAGCCTTCACTTCATCCCCAGCACCTGAAACATGTTAGAATGCTAATACCCTGTGTAATACAAGAGATACATGGCTGGTGGGAGGGGCTTACACACCTTATTTTGGACCCAGTGATATCATCGCTGGGTCTCTGTGCTTCTCTATGCAATGCAGGCAGATCATGGCTGGTGGGAGGAGCTGTACAAAGCTTCCTGAAAACATCACAGTACCCCAGTACTCCTCTTTAGAGCCCTCAGCAGTGGGAGGAGTTGTGCAAATAGCAAAATGTCTTAATGGGTGGGTGTCAAGGTTAATTTGCATGCAGACTGCCCTTAGGTAACGCCCACATGTGATGCTGAGCCTCAGTGAATGAAAGGGGTGGGCTATGGGAACAGTCAGGCTGATAAGAAAAGGGCTAGATGATGCTGGACATCCCCCAGCCAGGAAATGATCTGGGCTCTATCCGACTTGCTGTGGCTTCTAATGCACATTGTGAGAAGCTCAGAGTGTGCAGTGAAATCAGAGTAAGAATTTTCAGAATAGGAGCTCAACACTATGCAAGACTGAAGCAGAGGCCATTTATTGAGCTTCAAATGCTACTTTTCTTTTTTTTCACTTACCTCTAGGAGGAGAGGTCCCAGCGACTCCTTCTCAATCATCCCACCGCTGCTGGAGGAGATGTCCGATTTCTGGACGTCGTCATCGATACCGGCAGCTTTCTCTGCAGAACAACCAAATGAAATACAGTAAGTCTGTGGCAGCACTCCTTTGAAGCTGAACATATTGTAAATCACCATGATAGAACATTACATGTGGGCAGTATACCTGAATTTCAGTATTATATCCCCTGCACAGCAGCACTAAGACTGGAAGAGGGACGGCATCACTCGGGACCAAGTTTGGGTCTGATGGGGCCAGTACAGACAATACAACGGAGTGACTTCTGTGTGCCTATTGCATTCTCTATCAGTCAGAGGGAGGGGGGGATCTAAGCTTGCCTAGGACCCCAATCTGCCTTAAGGCAGGCTCCATCCAAAAGTAACAAACGAACAGAGGAGGTAGTCTAGGAGTGTAACTTTGAATCATGTAGCCCCAATAGCATGGGCCGCTAACCCAACATGAACAGCCTCCCTAATAGGCCCCCCGTCCACCCTAGGTCCCATTGGCCATCAACCCCAACCCAACCTGAACAGCCTCCCTAATGGGGCCCCCTCCCACCCCAGACCCCATGGGCCACTATCCCCAAGCCAACCTGAGTAGCCTCCCCACACCCCGGGGGAAGGAGGGAGTTTAGGAGTGCAAATTTGAATCATGTAGTCCCAATAGCATGGGCCGCCAACCCTAACCCAACCTGAACAGCCCTCCTAAAGGGGCTCCCTCCCACTCCGGGCCCTATAGGTGGTGGGGGAGGGAGTCCAGGAGTGTAACTATGAACCATGGAGCCCCATAGCAAAATTCTGATGGCCATCAGCCACCAACCCTAACACCACCTGAACAGACTCCCTAATGGGGCTCCCCTCCCTCCGCAGGCCACCAACTCCAACCCAACCTAAACAGCCTCCCTAACAGGGCCACACCCCGGGTCCCATAGCCAGGGGAAGGAGGGAATCCAGGACTGTAACTATGAATCATGGAGCTCTATAACTAAATTCTGATGGCCGTGAGCTTCAAACCCCAACCCAAACTAAACAGCCTCTGTAATGGGGCCATCCCCCCCCCAGCCCCATGGGCCAGAAACCCCAACCCAACCTGAACAGCTTCCCCCTCCTACCCTGGGCCCCGTAGCTGGAGAGGAGGGGGGGGGGGGTCCAGAGTGTAACAATGGGTCATGGAGCTCTATAGGAAATTTTCGATGGCCATGGGCCACCAACCCAACACTACCCAAGCAGCCACCTTAATGGGGCCCCCGTCCTACCCCGAGCCCCATAACTACCATGTGGGCTGCTAGAGCTTTTGTTATGCCATTGGGGAAGTCAACGCAAACACCAAAAGGCAGGAGCACCAACCGCCAAGCTGCCAATCTGTAATGTTTCTAAAGCTATCTCAGGTGATGATCATGAGATGGATAAAGGAAAAACCAAGGCTCTTCAACGAGACAGAAGTGCCTGTGGCCCCCACAGAGCCACTTACAGTAATGGACTTTAACAGTAAATTTCATTACACGCCGCTCTCTTACATCCTGCCCTTTAAAAGCTCTTACAGTAAAGAACAGAGATGTGCGCGGAATGCATTAGTCCCGGTCTAATGCGTTCACCTCTCAAGGAAAAACAACCGGTGGGGATCCAGTCTGGCTGGCATTACAATAGTCAACATGGTTACCCTGGAAGAACGAGGAAAACTAAAAATAAAAGGGAATTGTTTGGCCACTGTTTGCGCTCATTTTGTGGTCAGTGGCTTACAATCCTAAAATAATATTCCATGCCATAACTCCTCCCTAGAAAACTCACTTCGGTATTCTGCGAATGACCACAGACCGGTGAACTGTCCTGGATTTGCTGGGACAGTCCCGCAACCTCTGAACTGTCCCGGATTTGCTGGGAAAGTCCCCAAATATTGACCCTCTGGTTTGCCGATGATATCCTAGGATCACAGCATCAACTTTAATTGCAGGGATCAGGGACACAAGCGGGAGGTCCCTACACGTTTACAGGACAACCCCTAAAATAGGTGTGATAGGTGGTCCCTGGAGGCATAAAGTGGGTGGGCAAAATACAGTCTGTGAGCTTAACATTGAATGTTGTAACGTGGGACACGGTCCCACGTGACCACTCAGTTTGCCTGCATTCCCCCACCATTCCAGATCTAATGTATGCCATTTATAAAAAATAGTATAGTGAATCAGGAAAATGCCGCTTTATGGCCACTAGATGGATCTGACAATCATATACTTATTTACTATGATTGCCAGCTCCATCTAGTGGCCATAATGTGGTATTTTCCTAATACACTTTATTCTGTAGGAATGAATAATATTTGACCAAGAGAGAAAATAGCTGAGTAACGTTCGATTTTGGCACACAGATTGAATGTACATGTAGTTTGGCAGGATGCCCCATAGTGTATTTTTTTCGTAAAGGTCTATAGTTCAGAGCTGAAAAAGGAGTAACACGGGGCAGAGGGGTTTGGTTCCAATCTAGAGACAGTCTAGCAGGCTCCACCCACTATACGCTAACTATAGGAAGGGGCGGAGACAAGACCGGCCACCCTGCACAAGGAGAGAGAGCAGCAGTGAACGGTCTTTATTACAGGAAAGTCTCACACTGGATTACTGCACAGATCTGGGAGAAATGCACAAAGCACGCTGATTAAGGAAACTAATGATATGTTTTACTAAAGGTGAAATGGCAATATTAAGTGCTTATATGCCAATGTTAGGTAATATTAAGTGCTTATATGCCAATGTTAGGTAATATTAAGTGCTTATATGCCAATGTTAGGTAATATTAAGTGCTTATATGCCAATGCTAGGTAATATTAATTGCTTATATGCCAATGTTAGGTAATATTAAGTACTTATATGCCAATGCTGGGTAATATTAAGTGCTTATATGCCAATGTTAGGTAATATTAAGTACTTATATGCCAATGTTAAGTAATATTGAGTGCTTATATGCCAATGTTAGGTAATATTAAGTGCTTATATGCCAATGTTAGGTAATATTAAGTGCTTATATGCCAATGTTAGGGAATATTAAGTGCTTATATGCCAATGTTGGGTAATATTATGTGCTTATATGCCAATGTTAGGTAATATTAAGTGCCTATATGCCAATGTTAGGTAATATTAATTGCTTATATGCCAATGTTAGGTAATATTAAGTGCTTATATGCCAATGTTAGGCAATATTAAGCACTTATATGCCAATGTTAGGTAATATTAAGCGCTTATATGCCAATGTTAAGTAATATTAAGTGCTTATATGCCAATGTTAGGGAATATTAAGCGCTTATATGCCAATGTTAAGTAATATTAAGTGCTTATATGCCAATGTTAGGGAATATTACGTGCTTATATGCCAATGTTAGGTAATATTATGTGCTTATATGCCAATGTTAGTGAATATTAAGTGCTTACATGCCAATGTTAGGTAATATTAAGTCATTATATACCAATGTTAGGTAATATTAAGTGCTTATATGCCAATGTTGGGTAATATTAAGTGCTTATATGCCAATATTAAGTAATATTAAGTGCTTATATGCCAATTCTAAGTAAAATTAAGTACTTATATGCCAATGTCAGGTAATATTAAGTGCTTATATGCCAATGTTAGGTAATATTAATTGCTTATATGCCAATGCTAGGTAATATTATTTGCTTATATGCCAATGCTAGGTGATATTAAGTACTTATATGCCAATGTTAGGTAATATTAAGTGCTTATATACCAATGTTAGGCAATATTAAGTGCTTCTATGCCAATGTTAGGCAATATTAAGTACTTATATGCCAATGTTAAGTAATATTAAGTGCTTATATACCAATGTTAGGTAATATTAAGTACTTATATACCAATGTTAGGCAATATTAAGTGCTTATATACCAATGTTAGGCAATATGAAGTGCTTATATGCCAATGTTAGATAATATTAAGTACTTATATACCAATGTTAGGCAATATTAAGTGGTTATATACCAATTTTAGGTAATATTAAGTGCTTATATACCAATGTTAGGCAATATTAAGTGCTTATATGCCAATGTTAGGTAATATTAAGTACTTATATGTCAATGTTAGGTAATATTAAGTACTTATATCCCAATGTTAGGTAATATTAAGTACTTATATGCCAATGTTAAGTAATATTAAGTGCTTATATACCAATGTTAGGCAATATTAAGTGCCTATATGCCAATGTTAGGTAATATTAATTGCTTAGATGCCAATTCTAAGTAATAGTAACTGCTTATATGCCAATGTCATTTAATATTAAGTGCTTATATGCCAATGTTAGGTAATATTAATTTGCTTATATGCCAATGCTAGGTAATATTAAGTTCTTATATGCCAATGCTAGGTAATATTAAGTGCTTATATGCCAATGTTAGGTAATATTAAGTGCTTATATGCCAATGCTAGGTAATATTAAGTTCTTATATGCCAATGCTAGGTAATATTAAGTGCTTATATGCCAATGGTAGGTAATATTAAGTAATTATATGCCAATGTTAGGGAATATTAAGTGGTTATATACCAATGTTAGGTAATATTAAGTACTTATATGCCATTGTAGGTAATATTAAGTGCTTATATACTAATGTTAGGTAATATTAAGTGCTTATATACTAATGTTAGGTAATATTAAGTACTTATATGTCAATGTTAGGTAATATTAAGTACTTATATGTCAATGTTAGCACACCAAGATTCAAAGAAGAGAACACATGGCTCTTGTATTTAATCAATATTTGCTTATCCAGTTGTTCAGCTTTAAGAAATGAAAATCATTTGTTTCCACTAGGAAGGGTGGAGAGGAAGGAAGAAAGGAAATCAGAATTTATTTTGGCAGAGGATCAGATGGGAACGATCGTTTTTTAATATCAATACAGTTACAAAATGTTACAAGTTGCAATTAAATGGTTACATCATTGTAACAAACAAAACATAAAAAAAGAAAACGTAGTTGTCCTTTAAGCTGCTGATCACAAGGGGTTAAACCCGTGGGAAATCTGACAGCACGTGTTCCATGGCGCACTCCCGGAGCTCCGCCACGATCTCCAGCTGTTTCTACACGAGCGGCGACGGCCTGTTTACCCGGCGTAATGATCGTTTAATAACAATTATTTGTCTGGCTGGAGATCTTTGAGTGTTTTTTTTTTTATATCTTGTGGAATAGCGGAACCACTTGAAGCAGATTGTGAGAATGCCATCAGATCAGGTCAGAGGCCTGCCAGCGTATTACATAACCTGGAGCGCGGCGGGTGCCAAATGGCTGCATCCAGGCGGGGCGGTGTTGTGACAGCGCGGCGTGCCGGTTGATTCTGAAAGACGCGGCCGGGCCAGAAAAGCGCGGTCTGGCAAGCACAGGGCCGGGAAACTGAAGACGCGTCACATGATCAGGATATCCTGCGGGGCTATTTTAAGCGCCACTGATTTTTTTTCTTTTTCTTTTTTTAGGACAGTCGTTTAGAAAAAAAAAACCAAAAGAATCTTGGGATGAATGTATAAATTCCCTATTGAGTTTTTTTTCTTTAAGGAACCCTCAAGCCTGCAGGCTGCCAGAGCTCATGTCTCATTTTCAAAATGCTGCTTGCCTGGCTGCTGTGCTGACCATTCAGCATTAAGGGCCCGCTCATACTAGATCAATGTGGTGGAGAGCAAAGACCTGTAAGTGAAAGTGAAACTGCTGCAGAGAAAGATCAGGTCCCCTCCCCTGCAAAGCAGGGTTAGACTGCAAGAAGCATGCTCATAGGAGGAGAGAACAGAGCAACAGAGAGATGGGCCCATCAGTCTGCTGCTTCTCCTATTACTGGTTGGCGGAGGGACAAGGCCTGTAAGTGAAAGTGAAACTGCATCAGAGAAATATCAGGTCCTCTCCCTGTCATACAGGTTTCCACTGCTAGAAGCATGCTGATAGGAGGAGAGAACAGAATGACAGAGATAAGCTCATCTGTCTGCTGCTTCTCCTTTCACAGTCCAGTCACTGATTGGCGGGGAGTGAAGAGCTGTAAGTGAAAGGGAAACTGCAGCAGAGAAAAATCAGGTCCATACAGGTTTCCACTGCTAAAACCATGCTGATAGAAGGAGAGAACATAATGGCAGAGAGATGAGCTCGTCAGTCTGCTGCTTCTCCTTTCACTGCCCAGTCACTGGTTGGTGGAGAGCGAAGAGCTGTAAGTGAAAGGGAAACTGCAGCAGAGTACAGTCAAGTCCCCTCCCCTGTTAGTCATGGTTGTACTGCAAGACGCATGCTGATAGGAGGAGAGAACAGAGTGACAGAGGGATAAGCTCATCTGTCTGTTGCTTCTCCTTTCACAGTCCAGTCACTGACTGGTGGAGAGAGAAGAGCTGTAAGTGAAAGGGAAACTCCAGCAGAGTACAGTCAAGTCTCCTCCCCTGCCAATCAGGGTTGTACTACAAGACGCATGCTGATAGGATGAGCTCATCAGTCTGCTGCTTCTCCTTTCACCGTCCAGTCACTGGTTGGTGGAGAGGGAAGAGCTGTAAGTGAAAGGGAAACTGCAGCAGAGTACAGTCAAGTCCCCTCCCCTGTCAGTCATGGTTGTACTGCAAGATGCATGCTGATAGGAGGAGAGAACAGAGTGGCAGAGAGATAAGCTCATCTGTCTGCTGCTTCTCCTTTCACAGTCCAGTCACTGGTTGGTGAAGAGCCTGTAAGTGAAACTGAAACTGCAGCAGAGAAAAATCAGGCCCCCTCCCCTGACATACAGGTTTCCACTGCAGGAAGCATGCTGATAGGAGGAGAGACAGAATGATCAAAAGATGGGCTCATCAGTCTACTGCTTCTCCTTTCACTGTCCAGTCACTGGTTGATGGAGAGTGAAGACCCGTAAGTGAAAGGGAAACTGCAACAGGGAAAAATCTGTTATCATGATGATAGTAGGAGAGAACGGAATGACAGTGAGATGAGCTCATCAGTCTGCTGTTTCTCCTTTCACTGTCCTGTCACTGGCTGGTTTGAAAGACAAGACCTGTAACTGAAAGGGAAACTGCAGCAGAGTACAGTCAGGTCCCCTCCCCTGTCAGGCAGGGTTGTACTGCAAGCAGCATGCTGACAGGAGGAGAGAAGAGAGAGAAGAGAGTGTTAGAGATGAGCTCATCAGTCTGCTGCTTTTCTATTCACTGCCCAGTCACTGGTTGGTGGAGAGCAAAAACCCATAAGTCAAAGGGAAACTACAGCAAGAAAAATCAGTAATCATCACTTGTCAGACAGGGTTCCATCGAAAGAAGCATGCTGATAATAGGAAAGAGACAGAGAGATGGGCTAATCAGTCTGCTGCTTCTCCTTTCACTGTCCTGTCACTGGCTGGTTTGAAAGACAAGTCCTGTAACTGAAAGTGAAACTGCAGCAGAGTAGGTCCCTTCCACTTCCACACAGGGTTGTAATGCAAGATGCATGCTGATAGAAGGAAAGAACTGAGTAATAGAGATGAGCTCATCAGTCTGCTGCTTCTCTATGCACTGTCCAGTCACTGGTTGGTGGAGAGCAAGGATCCATAAGTGAAAAGGGAAACTGCAGCAGGGAAAAATCAGGAATCATCCCTTGCCAGATAGGGTTCTGCTGCTGGAAGCATGCTGATAGTAGGAGAGAACAGAATGACAGAGAGACGAGCTCATCGGTCTGCTGCTTCTTTCACAGTCCTGCCACTGGCTGGTTTGAAAGACAAGTTCTGTAACTGAGAGTGAAACTGCAGCAGAGTACAGTCAGGTCCCTTCCCCTTCCAGACAGGGTTGTAATGCAAGACGCATGCTGATAGAAGGAAAGAACTGAGTGACAGAAATTAGCTCATCAGTCTGCTGCTTCTCTATGTGCTGTCCAGTCACTGGTTGGTGGAGAGGGAGGACCCATAAGTGAAAGGGAAACTGCAGCAGGGAAAAATCAGGAATCATCCCTTGCTTAACAGGGTTCCACTGCAAGAAGCATGCTGATAGAAGGAATAAACTGAGTAATAGAGATGAGCTCATCAGTCTGCTGCTTCTCTATGCACTGTCCAGCCACTGGTTGGTGGAGAGCGAGTACCCATAAGTGAAAGGGAAACTGCAGCAGGGAAAAATCAGGAATCATCTCTTGCTTAACAGGGTTCCACTGCAAGAAGCATGCTGATAGAAGGAATAAACTGAGTAATAGAGATGAGCTCATCAGTCTGCTGCTTCTCTATGCACTGTCCAGTCACTGGTTGGTGGAGAGCGTGGACCCATAAGTGAAAGGGAAACTGGCAAAGAATGATTCCTAATTTTTCCCTGCTGCAGACAGGATTCTGCATGCTGATAGTAGGAGAGAACAGAATGACAGAGAGATGAGCTCATCAGTCTGCTGCCTCTCCTTTCACTGTCCAATCACAGGCTGACAGAGGGACACGACCTGTAAGTTGTTTCTTCTAGATTAGCCTGGAGTTGACCTTTAATAGTTTGGATCAGCGACCTGAAACAAGCACGCCGATAAGAAGTCCTGACTCTGCTCTGACTTTCACTGTCTGCATACTTGTTCCTGGTCAGTGGTACTGTAGCCGGCTTGCTTAGCAACACAGCCAGGAAACGAGCAACTTCAGAAGGAGGTTGAAGCCCAGCTCATTTACCAGCAATCCTTCTTCATACTGGATGGCCACACACCAGCTGAAAGCGGAGATCAGGCTTGCAGTGGGAGCTTGACAGTTAAGAGAGGGTGGCAAATCTTTCCATTATGCAACGACTTGCTGCCGCTTCTAATGCACATTGTGAGACGCTCGCAGTGTACAGTGAAATCAGAGTAAGCCATTTCAGTCCAGGAGAGCACGCGTTTGCAGATCGTGGCTTGCGTCCCCCCCCCCCCCCCCCATAATCAATATTTAATGAATCTCATTTGGAATTCTCGCTGCGTCGGCCGGCTGAGCTTCCTGCACGCCAGAACCGTCTGTACAATGCAAGACGAGGCAATCATCTCAGCTTCTCTCTATGGATACAATATGAAACAGCCGGAGGGTATAGCACACTGACGGTTCACGTGAGGACAGTGGTGCTATGTCACCCACGGGGGGGTGCGGCGGCCTTTACATTACAGGAGAGGCCGGGACGCCAGCGACGACACCTTGCTTTAAAGGGACAATCCCAGAGGATGAAAAAAGATATGAAGAATGTCAAATATATTGAAGGCGGAGATTACTGATTGATACAGCGAGCTCAGCCGCAGCAATCCCTGCGCTCAAATCATAGCATTTTCGAAAAAATCACGCCGCGTGTATGCACGCTTTTGCACATTTCCACACCGCACGCATAGGGCAGCGCCCTTGTTCATTTCAAAGCGTGGCAAAGTAGCTCGGGCGCCTTTTTGTTTTAATGATTAATGGCGCTGCAAGAGTGACATGCGTTTTTTTGTGAATGTTTTAATAAAAGCATGTAAAATCGTGTGCATTGGCGAAACGCTATATCGTAAATGCAGCCTAGGTCTAAACCTGCCGTTCCTCTGAAGAGCAATCCACGTTTGGATCACTTTACAGAGGCGACCCCATTTTAACCCCTGAACAAATGGGCAATGCATGTGCTTGCCGTGCTTCCCCTTTCTTTTGAATGGGTTGTGTTCAGAGAGCTTACTGCCCGCCAATCACGATAGGTCAGATAGCTTCCGCCACAGGCGTGAATTGAAGCATTGCGCCTGCAGCAATAAAGGACACCCTTGTCTGCCATCGCCCTGAACGCTACCTATTTAAGTGAATGACTCCGACCACAGCCTATTTAAGTGAATAGGACCGCACCGCAACCGCCATGAACGCAACCTATTTAAGTGAATGGGGCCACGCTGCCACCCCCCTGAACGCAACCTATTTAAGTGAATGGGGCCACGCTGCCACCGCCATGAACGCAACCTATTTAAGTGAATGGAGCTATGTAACAACCACCCTGAACGCAACCTATTTAAGTGAATGGGGCCACGCTGTCACCGCCCTGAACTGAATGCAAGGTATTTAAATAAATGGGACCACCCTGCCATCGCCCTGAACGCAACCTATTTAAGTGAATGACTATGACCACAGCCTATTTAAGTGAATAGGACCACACCACAACCGCCCTGAACGCAACCTATTCAAGTGAATGGGGCCACGCTGCCACCGCCCTGAACGCAACCTATTTAAGTGAATGGAGCCATGCAACAACTGCCCTGAACGCAACCTATTCAAGTGAATGGGGCCACGCTGTCATCGTCCTGAACGCAACCTATTTAAGCGAATGGGGCCACGCTGTCATCGTCCTGAACTGAATGCAACGTATTTAAATGAATGGGGCCATGCAACAACCGCCATGAACGCAACCTATTTAAGTGAATGGGGCCACGCTGCCACCGCCCTGAACTGAATGCAACGTATTTAAATGAATGGGGCCACCCTGCCATCACCCTGAATGCAACCTATTTAAGTGAATGGGGCCAAGCTGCCACAGCCCTGAATGCACCTATTTAAGTGAATGGGGCCAGGCTGCAACCTCCCTGAATGCAACCTATTTAAGTGTATGACTCCGACCACAGCCTATTTAAGTGAATAGGACCGCACTGCAACTGCCCTGAACGCAACCTATTTAAATGGATGGGGCCACGCTGCAACCGCCCTGAACGCAACTTATTTAAATGAATGGGACCACGCTTCCACCACCCTGAACTGAACGCAACCTATTTAAATGAATGGGGCCATGCTGCAACCGCCCTGAATGCAACCTATTTAAGTGAATGACTGCGACCACAGCCTATTTAAGTGAATAGGACCGCACCGCAACCGCCCTGAATGCAATCGATTTAAATGAATGAGGCCACGCTGCAACCGCCCTGAACGCAAACCTATTTAAATGAATGGAGTTACGTTGCCACCGACCTGAGCGCAACCTATTTAGGTTAATGGGGCCACACCGCAAACACCTGGAACGCAACCTATTTTAGTGAATTAAGCTGCGCTGCAACCGCCCTGAACCCCAACAAACACAACCTATTTAAGTGACTGGGGCCACGCATCAACTACCCTGAACGCCATAGAATACAACCTATTTAAGTGAATGGGGCCACGCTGCAACCACTCTGAATGCAACCTATTTAAATGAATGGGGCCACGCTGCATCCTCCCTGAACACAAATTATTTAAGTTAATGGGGTCGCACCGCAAACACCCGGAACGCAACTTATTTTAGTGTATGAGGCTGCGCTGCAACCGCCCTGAACGCCAACAAACACAGTGAATGGGGCCACGCAACAACTACCCTGAACGCCATAGAATACAACCTATTTAAGGGAATAGGGCCCTGTGCAACCACCTTGAACGCTACCTAACACAATCTATTTAAATGAATGGGGCCACACAAACTGTGTGCAGTGAAGGGTCAGCATTTTGGGGGTTTAAGCTGCCTGCCCAACACCCTCTGGAAAGCAGAAGGGGGGGGGGTTTGCCCCAGGCACTGGATGACCTTGTCCCGGCACCGGGTGACAGGTCCTCTTTAAGGAGACATAAGAGGTCCATTAAACCACCAACGTCTCCCCTTTGCAGCCAATCAAGCACAGGGTTGTGCTTGATTAGCTGTTTACCCGGAATTGGGATGTCTCAGAGCCGAGCGCGTCCAAGTTCAGGGATCAGCCGTTACGGTACGGAAAAAGGGGATTGGATAGCTCTCTAGCTGGCCAGATCACTTTTACAATAAAAAAAAATAGTAAATCACGTCTTTAACCCCTGGAATGCCAGGGCGCATATAAACAGTAAACAAGGAGTTAAGCAACCAATTTTCAGCAGAGCACTGGCTGGTCGATCGTCTACCGAGTCCCTCCCCGCTCCTACCTCCTCCGTACGCGCGCCACAAACCACTAATTACAGCCGGTGGCGAGGAGCCGGTGTGAAAGAACTGTTTAACCTTAATGAGCTTTTTTCATTCCGTGAAAAGAAAACAGCGAGTGGAGGGGAGGGCGAGTCCCACAGAGAGCAAACGCGCGCCAATTAGCAATTAGAGCACCTAGGGAGCCGCTCTCAGGAAAAAGGGGACTTGGTAACGCAATGGCCGGGGTTCGGTTACATCATGCGGCGTGGGGAAGGATAATGAAGAGGCGGGGATGAAGTAGGGCAGAGACGAGGCTATCTTTAGCGGCCCCCCTTTCCTTTTATTCCTGAGCGGCGTGCGGTACGGAGCATCTCAGCGGTGCCACCGACTCTCAAGCTGACATAATTAGACCGTTTAGTGAAAAAAATAAATAAAAGGCAAAACTTATACCTGGCAGCGTGCCAGCGCAGGAGGGGGGCGCCGTGTACAAAAAAACTTTGCCAATAATGGGAAGCTACGGTGTGAGTTAGCCTCTGAACCTCACCGAAAAGAAAGAAGACTCGCTAATACAATTTTTTAGTGTTATTAAAGGGGAACCCCGGCCTTGCCTTCAGTCTTGCACGGTTGTACCGGCTCCTCTGCTGGACTGAAATGGTTTCCTCTGATTTCACTGCACACTGTGAGCTTCTCACAATATCAGCTTATCCTCCAAGCCAACAACGCCTCTAGGCTGTGGAAACCGTCATGATGATGTCACCATTGTAATGCAGAGGCTCATATCAGAGGGTCGACAATGCCTGTAGGCTGTGGGAACCGTCATGATGATGTCATCACTGTAATGCAGAGGCTCCTATCAGAGGGCCGACAACGCCTCTAGCTTGCGGGAACCATCATGATGATGTCACCATTGTAATGCAGAGGCTCATATCAAAGGGCCGACAATGCCTCTAGGTTGCGGGAACAGTCATGATGAGGTCACCACTTTAATGCAGAGGCTCATATCAGAGGGCAGACAACGCCTCTAGGTTGCGGGAACCGTCATGATGATGTCACCACTGTAATGCAGAGGCTCCTATCAGAGGGCCGACAACGCCTCTAGGTTGCGGGAACCATCATGATGATGTCACCATTGTAATGCAGAGGCTCATATCAAAGGGCCGACAACGCCTCTAGGTTGCGGGAACCGTCATGATGAGGTCACCACTGTAATGCAGAGGCTCATATCAAAGGGCCGACAATGCCTCTAGGTTGCGGGAACCGTCATGATGATGTCACCACTGTAATGCAGAGGCTCCTATCAGAGGGCCGACAACGCCTCTAGGTTGCGGGAACCGTCATGATGATGTCACCATTGTAATGCAGAGGCTCATATCAAAGGGCCGACAATGCCTGTAGGCTGTGGGAACCGTCATGATGAGGTCACCACTGTAATGCAGAGGCTCATATCAAAGGGCCGACAATGCCTCTAGGTTGCGGGAACCATCATGATGAGGTCACCACTTTAATGCAGAGGCTCATATCAGAGGGCAGACAACGCCTCTAGGTTGCGGGAACCGTCATGATGATGTCACCACTGTAATGCAGAGGCTCCTATCAGAGGGCCGACAACGCCTCTAGGTTGCGGGAACCGTCATGATGATGTCACCATTGTAATGCAGAGGCTCATATCAAAGGGCCGACAATGCCTGTAGGCTGTGGGAACCGTCATGATGAGGTCACCACTGTAATGCAGAGGCTCATATCAGAGGGCCGACAACGCCTCTAGGTTGCGGGAACCATAATGATGAGGTCACCACTGTAATGCAGAGGCTCATATCAGAGGGCCGACAACGCTTCTAGGTTGCGGGAACCGTCATGATGAGGTCACCACTGTAATGCAGAGGCTCCTATCAGAGGGCCGACAACGCCTCTAGGTTGCGGGAACCGTCATGGTGATGTCACCATTGTAATGCAGAGGCTCATATCAAAGGGCCGACAATGCCTGTAGGCTGTGGGAACCGTCATGATGAGGTCACCACTGTAATGCAGAGGCTCATATCAGAGGGCCGACAACGCCTCTAGGTTGCGGGAACCGTCATGATGATGTCACCACTGTAATGCAGAGGCTCCTATCAGAGGGCCAACAACGCCTCTAGGTTGCGGGAACCGTCTTGATGATGTCCCCACTGTAATGCAGAGGCTCCTATCAGAGGGCCGACAACGCCTCTCGGTTGCGGAAACCGTCATGATGATGTCACCATTGTAATGCAGAGGCTCATATCAAAGGGCCGACAATGCCTCTAGGTTGCGGGAACCGTCATGATGATGTCACCACTGTAACACAGAGGCTCATATCAGAGGGCCGACAACGCCTCTAGGTTGCAGGAACCGCCAAGATGATGTCACCATTGTAATGCAGAGGCTCGTATCAATGGGCCGACAATGCCTCTAGGTTGCGGGAACGGTCATGATGATGTCACCACTGTAATGCAGAGGCTCGTATCAGAGGGCCAACAATGCCTCTAGGCTGTGGGAACCGATGTGATGATGTCACCACTCTAATGCAGATACTCGCTAATACAATTCTTTATTGTTATTAAAGGGGAACTCTGGCCTTGCCTTCAGTCTTATACAGTTGTACAAGCTCCTCTCCTGGACTGAAACGGCTTACTCTGATTTCACTGCACACTGTGAGCTTCTCACAATATCAGCTTATCCTCCAAGCCAACAATGCCTCTAGGCTGTAGGAACCGGCATGATGATGTCACCACTGTAATGCAGAGGCTCATATTAGAGGGCCAACAATGTCTCCAGAGTGCAGGAAAGGCTGTGATGATGTCACCACTGTAATGCAGAGACTCTCATCGGGGGGCCAACAACGCCTCCAGGCTGTGGGATTCACTGTGATGATGTCAACCCTGTAATGCAGAGACTTTCATTGGAGAGCTGACAATGCCTCTAGGCTGTGGGAGCCGGCGTGATGATGTCACCGCTGTAATGCAGAGACTCTCGTCAGAGGGCCGACAATGCCTGTAGGGTGCGGGAACCAGTGGGATGATGTCACCACTGAAATGCAGAGACTCTCATCGGAAGGTCGACAATGCCTCTAGGCTGTGGGAACCGGCTTGATGATGTCACCACTGTAATGCAGAGGCTCTCATCTGAGGGCCGACAACGCCTCTAGGCTGTGGGAACCGTCATGATGATGTCACCACTGTAATGCAGAGGTTCATATCAGAGGGCCGACAACGCCTCTAGGATGTGGGAACCGGCGTGATGATGTCACCACTGTAATGCAGAGACTCTCATCAGAGGGCCGACAACGCCTCTAGGCTGTGGGAACCGGCGTGATGATGTCACCACTTTAATGCAGAGACTCTCATCGGAGGGCTTACAATGCCTCTAGGCTGTGAGAACCGGCGTGATGATGTCACCACTGTAATGCAGAAACTCTCATCTGAGTGCCGACACCGCCTCTAGGCTGTGGGAACCGGAGTGATGATGCCACCACTGTAATGCAGAATCTCGCATCGGAGGGTGAAGGATTCAACGTGATGACGTCACCACTGTAATGCAGAGGCTCACATCGGAGGGTGCAGGATTTGGCGTGATGATGCCACCACTGTAATGCAGAGGCTTGCACGGGAGGGTGCAGGATTTGGCGTGATGACGTCACCACTGTAATACAGAGGCTCACATCGGATGGTGCAGGATTCGGCGTGATGACTTCACCACTGTACTGCAGAGGTTCGCATCGAAGGGTGCAGGATTCAACATGATGACTCCACCACTGTAATGCAGAGGCTCGCATCGGAGGGTGCAGGATTTGGCGCGATGACGTCACCACTGTAATACAAAAGCTCACATCGGAGGGTGCAGGATTTGGCGTGATTAAGTCACCACTGTAATGCATAGGCTCGCATTAGAGGGTGCAGCATTCGACGTGATGAGGCCACCACTGTAATGCAGAGGCTTGCATTGGAGGGTGCAGGGTTCGGCATGATGACGCCATCACTGTAATGTAGAGGTTCGCATCGGAGGGTGCAGGATTTGGCATGATTAAGTCACCACTGTAATGCAGAGGCTCGCATCGGAGGGTGCAGGATTCGGCGCAATGACGTCACCGCTGGAATACAGAAGCTCACATCAGAGGGTGCAGGATTTGGCGTGATGAAGTCACCACTGTAATGCAGAGGCTTGCATCGGAAGGGTGCAGGATTTGGCGTGATGATGTCACCACAGTAATACAGAGGCTCACATCGGAGGGTGCAGGATTCAGCATGATGACTTTACCACTGTAATGCAGAGGCTCCCATCAGAGGGTGCAGGATTTGGCATGATGACGTCACCACTGTAATGCAGAGGCTCGCATCAGAGGGTGCCGGATTCAGCATGATGTCATCACTAGTGTTGAGCGAACCCGGACTGTAACGTTCGGGTCCGTACCGAACTTTCGGGTGTCCGTGGCACGGACCCGGACCCGGACATTTCAAAAATCGTTCGGGTTACCGACGGGACGGGACCTCATTTTATCGTCTTGGGGCCTGACTTGGGCTTGCTAAAAACTTTACAGGCCCAGGCCCAGGCACGGTGCCTGTGGGCTTTCAAGCCATGCCTGGGCTTGCAATGTCAGGCCCAAGCGAGTTGTGATCACTACTGTAGTACGACTTAGGCCGTGGGAGACTACGCTCGGAGACGTAATGTCACCACTGCAGTAGTACGGTTTAGGACGTGGGAGACTACCCTCGGAGACGTAATGTCACCATTTCAGTAGTACGACTTAGGACGTGGGAGGCTACACTCGGAGACATAATGACACCACTGTAGTAGTGCGGTTTAGGACGTGGGAAGGCTACGTTCGGAGACGTAATGT
>BLSH010181324.1:178587-189165 GCA_018402905.1 Glandirana rugosa
GATTTTAGAACAGTTATATGGCTTCTACCGTTAATTAATACTTTTCAGACACAGTTTGAAGATGATCCACATTCACCTCCATTTTTGCTTTTTTTATGTTTTTATTTTTTTTTAAATATTTAAAGTTATTTCCCTGTCCCCATTTTTTTGTAGGGCACTTGCCCTACCCTTACCCCCATTTTACTTCCTTTTGCAGCCCTCTAGGGCTTTCCAGGACTTTGCTACAGCCATTTTTGTGCCTAAAAGTTCGGGTCCCCATTGATTTCAATGGGGTTCGGTGTCCGTGCGATCGTTCGGGTTCCGTCCGGACCCGGACCCGGACTTTGTCCCGAAGTTCGGCCGGACCAGCAGAACCCGAACTTCCAGAGGTTCGCTCAACTCTAGTCATCACCACTACAATGCAGAGGCTCCCACCAGAGGGTGCAGGATTTGGCATGATGACGTCACCACTGTAATGCAAAGGCTCCCATTGGAGGGTGCAGGTTTCGGCATGATGATGTCACCACTGTAATGTAGAAGCTCACATCAAAACTTTCATGATTAACTTTTATTTCTTCTATAATCAAAGACCATGAATGTGCCTGGGTGGAATTCTACTTTAAATTGCCGATAATGATCACCCACAGCAAGGAGAAAAGTGAAGACTTGTGAAGATCTCGGCTCTCTCCTGTACCATACAAAGTGCCGGGCGGTCATTTCCCAGAACACAAATAATTCCACAGCTGCAGAAATGTGATAAATAATTTCCAGGGATGCAGGCCAGGTGTCACCATACACACGGTGCCGTGCGCTTTTTTCCCCAGGCTCTGACATTCCCCTCCTTGTCACATAGAGCCGTGTCCCCGTTACAGGAGTTCATTAAAGCTGATTGGGGGGGTCATCTCCTTATATGCCTCTATGGCACTACGCCAGTGGTATAGGTGGCCCCTGATGTCACCTAGGGGCCACATCTAATATTTATTATATGTTATGTTACAGAAGACATTGTGGATGAGAGTACAGGAGTGGATGGAGCCTGTTGGAGACAGCCATTGATTGGTTACATGAGACTGCTAGACATCACCAGCCGTGATCTGCCTGCATTGCATAGAGAAGCGCAGATGACATAAAATAAGGTATTTAGAATCTTGATGACCAATGGAGTTGGCCAACATTTTCTGATCCCGGAGTTCCCCTTTAATGTGGCCCCTGGATGGTGCAGATCATTTGATACAAATGGCAGCCGGTGTAGGATCCTGCGCGGTTTTATGTACTGGGTCAAAGAGTAAAGTCACAATGTGACCGCTGACTCGGTGGAAAAAAAAGTCTTATCAATTCAATCTTTTCTTTTTTTTTTTTTTCCAAGTCCACTCTGCCAGCCAGCTTTAATCTCATAGTTCACTTAAAGCATGCCTAAGTGGCCCCTAAGTCAATATTGTTGTAGGTCATTTTAGCATGCCTGAAAGTGACACTAAAAAGATATCTGCTAGTGTACAGGCAGCTTTAGTTTCATAGAGAAGGGTTAAAGCTCCTGTCTGTGTCCCCATGGGAAGATTTCCTTTAACTTCCTGTCCCCAGAGAGGCAACTAAAATCTCTACAAAATAACAAGAGACTGTGGCAGGCTCTGTAATGTATCCTCTTCCATCAGAGAGAATTATCCCTCCCTTGCCAATAATATCTTCGCCTGCCATTCTCTCCAATAGGGCGGCGCCACCTTTGTCCAGGCATCATTCAGGGTCACCTGGCTCGAAGATGATGCAATCAAGTAAATCTTGGTGTCTCTGTTCACAAGTGTTTGACACAGATCAGTCCCATGCTATTTTTCTCTCTCCTTGTAGCGTACTACAACGTTACAATGTACAGTCTGATCACTGGGGGGAGGAGAGTATGAGGATAAGAACACACAAGGTAAAAAAAAAAAAAATCATACAACAGTCAAAGATCACCATCTAACAGGTAAATGCTACACGGCGGTGGGGGCGGGGGAGGGTCACAAATCTCCATAAATACAGCCATGTGAATAAATATAAGCGCAAGCCTGGATACTCCTTGTGATTAAAATCTCAGCTTTCTCCGAGCCCCCTTCCCTCCATTGTATTTACCTATGGAAAGTACACGCTGATTAGAGGCCCGGCGCTGTGCGGTTCCTCTGCCGCTGAACCCATACATTTAAAGGTCAATGTTATTAGCATAAGCTCAAAGCCTCAGCACCTGCCGCTTACCAGGGGCACTTTCCACGTATATGTGCGTTTTTCTAACACCCCCCCTCCCCCTAATGAATGTCCTTCAAATGGTCCGCGTTTTATCTCAATTAGCGGAGTCAATGGACACGGACATAACCACAGAGCCAAAATGTCCTAATGCATCAACCAAAAAAGATCCGGTCTAAAGGGGGCGCCTTGTGAGTCCAGGTCTAATGTTTTGTATTATTGGCCACTAATGGAAGCGAAAGAAACATTGGAGGGCCTGTTTACGCCAGGACTCATTAATATGCGCTGCATTAAGGCAGTCTTCTCATTTTAAATGGGTCACCGATTGTGCCACAATGGACTGGAACACCTGAGCAGACCTAAAAAAGTTCTACTTGCTTACTTGCTCTTGCCTTCACACCTTTCCCTGCTCCAGAACAGTAGGACTTCCCCATGGCTCTTCTATCCCTTCTACAGCTTTCCATGCTCCAGTACAATGGGTCCTCCCCGCTCTCCTCTACTCATCCAACATCTCCTGCTCCTACACTTTTCCTTGCCCCCGCCACCTTTCCATGCTCCAGCACAGCAGCTCTTCTACACCTCTGATAACTCCTGCATAGTAGCTCCTTCCCTGGCGCTTTTACCTCTCCTACAGCTCCTGTCCCCACACCTTTCCCTGTCCTACATAGTAGCTCCTCCCCTGGCTCCTCTACTCCTCCAACATCTCCTGCTTCTACACTTTTCCTTGCCCCCTACACCTTTCCATGCTCCAGCACAGCAGCTCCTCTACACCTCTGATAACTCCTGCATAGTAAGTCCTTCCCTGGCGCTTTTACCTCTCCTACAGCTCCTGTCCCCACACCTTTCCCTGTCCTGCATAGTAGCTCCTCCCCTGGCTCTTCTACTCCTCCAACATCTCCTGCTCCTACACTTTTCCTTGCCCCCGCCACCTTTCCATGCTCCAGCACAGCAGCTCTTCTACACCTCTGATAACTCCTGCATAGTAGCTCCTTCCCTGGCGCTTTTACCTCTCCTACAGCTCCTGTCCCCACACCTTTCCCTGTCCTACATAGTAGCTCCTCCCCTGGCTCCTCTACTCCTCCAACATCTCCTGCTTCTACACTTTTCCTTGCCCCCTACACCTTTCCATGCTCCAGCACAGCAGCTCCTCTACACCTCTGATAACTCCTGCATAGTAAGTCCTTCCCTGGCGCTTTTACCTCTCCTACAGCTCCTGTCCCCACACCTTTCCCTGTCCTGCATAGTAGCTCCTCCCCTGGCTCTTCTACTCCTCCAACATCTCCTGCTCCTACACTTTTCCTTGCCCCCGCCACCTTTCCATGCTCCAGCACAGCAGCTCTTCTACACCTCTGATAACTCCTGCATAGTAGCTCCTTCCCTGGCGCTTTTACCTCTCCTACAGCTCCTGTCCTCACACCTTTCCCTGTCCTACATAGTAGCTCCTCCCCTGGCTCTTCTACTCCTTCAACATCTCCTGCTCCTACACTTTTCCTTGCCCCCACCACCTTTATATGCTCCAGCACAGCAGCTCCTCTACCCCCCTGATAACTCCTGTATAGTAGCACCTTCACTGGTGCTTTTACCTCTCCTACAGCTCCTGCCTGCACACCTTTCCCTGCTCCAGCACAGTAGGTTCTCTTCCTAGCTCCTCTAACCCTTCTACATCTCCTGTCTCCATTCCATTCCCTGTTCCAGCACAGCAGGTCCTCCCTGGCTCCTCCTTCAACATCTCCTGTCCCTACACTTTTCCTTGACCCCTTCATCTCTCACTGCTCCAGCAAAGCAGCTCCCCAACTCCTCTGACAGCTCCTGCATAGCAGCTCCTTCCTTCCCTGGCTCCTCTACCTCCCCTACAACTCCTGCCCTCACACCTTTCCCTGCCGCTACATAGTAGCTCTTCCCCTTGATCCTCTACCCATCCAACAGCCCTTGCCTTCACATCTTTCCCTGCTCCAGCACAGTAGGTTCTCCTCCTAGCTTCTCTACCCCTACTACATTTCCTGCACCCATGCCATTCCTTGTTCCAGCAGAGCAGGCCCTCCCTTGCTCCTTCTTTAACATCTCCTGCCTCTACACCAGGGGTGTCAAACCCAATTTCATCGAGGGCCACATGAGCATTATAGTTGCCTTCAAAGGGCCAGCTGTATTTGTAAGACTGCATAAATGTATCCAGACCCCCCCGTCGAACAGTGGGTATGGCCAAATTGCACTACCAGTGGGAGAATCTTAAAGGGGCAATAAATGCCAGGAGTGCGTTATGTGCGGAGTTCAGGGATGCACAATGTACAGAGTAAAGTTCCAGAGGTGCCCTGTGCGCAGAGTTCAGGGGCGCACTATGTACCAGGTGCAGGATTCAGGCGTGCGCTATGTACAGATAGCAGTGTTCAGGAGTGCAATGTGTACAGAGTGCAGGTTTGAGGAGTGCGCTACATACAGAGTGCAGGGTTTAGGAGCGGGCAAGGTTTAGGCGTGTGCAAGGTTTTGGCTGAAAAAAAAGTCCTTGGTGTGAGGGCCACATGAAATGGCCTGGCGGGCCGCATTTGGCCCCCGGGCCTTGTGTTTGACACATGTGCTCTACACCTTTCAATACTCCAGCACAGCAGCTCCTTTACTCCTCTGACAGCTCCTGCATAGCAGCTCCTTCCCTGGCTCCTCTACTTCTGCTACAGCTCCTGCCCCAACACCTTTCCCTGTTCCTGCATAGTAGCTCCTCCCCTGGATCATCTACCCCTTCAATAGCTCTTGCCTTTACACCTTTCCCTGCTCCAGCACAGTAGGTCCCCCCTCTGGCTCCTCTACCCCTTCTACATCTTCTGTCCCTGTGGCATTTCCTGTTCTAGCACAGCAGTCCTCCCTTGGCTCCTCTACTTCTCCAACATCTCCTGCCTCTATACTTTTCCTTGCCCCTTACCTTTACATGCTTCAGCACAGCAGCTACTCTCCTGGCTCCTCTACCCCTTTGACAGTTCCTGCCCCTGCATAGCAGCTGCCCCTTTAGCTCATCTAGCCCTTTGACAGCTTCTGCCCCTGTATAGCAGCTCTTCCCCTGGCTCCTCTATCCCTCCAACTGCCCCTACACCATTCTGTGCCTCTGCATAGCAGCTTCCAGTCCTGGCTCCTCTATCTCTCCAACATGCACCTGTCTTGACATCTTCCCCTGCTCCAGCACAGCAGGTCCCCCCCTAGCTCCTCTCCCCCATGCAACATCTCCTGCCCCTACACCTTTCCCTGCATCAGCATAGCCCCTCCCCTGGCTCCTCTACCCCTCTTATAGCGCCGGCTCCCACACTTTTCCCTGCTCCTGCACAGGAGCTTCTCCCTAGCTCCTCTACCCCTTCAACAGCTCCTGCCTTCACACATTTTCCCTGCTCCAGCACAGTAGGTCCTCCCCATGGCTCCTTTACCCCTTCTACATCTCCTGCCTCCATGCCATTCCCTATTCCAGCACAGCAGGTCCACCCCTGGCTCCTCTACTCCTCCAACATCTCCTGCCCCTATACTTTTCCTTGCCCCCTACACCTTTCCATGCTCCAGCACAACAGCTATTCCCCTGGCTCCTCTACCCCAATGACAGTTACGGCTCCTGCATAGCAGCTGCTCCTTTAACTCCTCTACCCCTTTGACAGCTCTTGCCCCTGCATAGCAGCTCCTCCCCTGGTTCTTCTACCCCTCTGATAGCTCCTGCTCCCACACCTTTCCATGTCTCTGCACAGCAGCTCCTCCCTTGGCTCCTCCACCTCTCCAACAGCTCCTGTCTAGGTATCTTTCCCTGCTCCAGCACAGCAGGTCCCCCCTAGCTCCTCTACTCCTGCGACATCTCCTGTCCCTACACCTTTCCGGGCATCAGCATAGCTCCTCTCCTGGCTACTCTACCACTCTAACAGCTCCCACTTCCACACTTTTCCCTGCCCCTGCACAGCAGCTCCTTCCCTGGCTCCTTTACCCTTCCTACAGCTCCTGCCTCCACACCTTTCCTTGCCCCTGCACAGGAGCTCCTCCCTTGGCTCCTCTACCCCTTCTACAGCTCCTGCCTCCACACTTCTCCTTGCCCCTGCACAGGAGCTCCTCCCCTGGCTCCTCTATCCCTCTGACAGCTTCTGCCTCCACACCTGCACAGCAGGTCCTTCCCAGGCTTCAAAAGGGGTCCTTTCCCTATTGTGACTGAGCTTTCCCTTGCACCTCTCACCTCTCTGATACAGAAAGGGAGGGTGCCTGCAGACCCGGCCAAATGGCCAAAGAGGGAGCCAGTTTGATGGCAGCCCCTCTGCTGCACTACTGCATCGCCCATAACCACATCTCCCCCAGACATTGCCAGCACAACATGTCCTCACCTGGCTCTTCTACCCTCTAAGAGTACTACTCCTGACATTGCCCTCCCCTTCTTTCCACCACCCCCAGGACGGTGCCATCTTTATTCAGGCATCATCCAGGATCACCATCTACTTCCTGGACTGATATGCTGTAGCTGTACATTGTGACACATCAGGAATTCATTCATGCAGGTTTGTAAAGTTAATGACCACTTCACGGTAAATTCTCCCATGCAGCTTATCTCTTCTATTGATCCAGGAAGTTTACAATATATGTCGTGTCCTCAAGTGATCCCAGAACAAGACATTTCTCACTTCTCAAACCCCCAGCTTGGCACAATCCCAACATTTGTTATTGTAGACCGTTTTCATCTCACAAATCTGACCAAGCAAATGCCATTTGTTTTTATTATTAATCCTCGCTAATCAACTTAGATGTGATTGGAAAGCTTAAAGAAGAACTCTAAGCAAAACAACACAAAACCCTTATTCAGGTCAAATTCATAATAAAAATGAAGGTTACAAATCTGGGCAATTTGAACAGAGCAAATGATGAAAAAAAGCACAAAATAAAAATATAAAATAGCCCATCTGGTGCCAACAGGATTGTGCATGTGCGCATTATT
The DNA here is from genome assembly GCA_018402905.1 of Glandirana rugosa. NCBI lineage: Eukaryota > Metazoa > Chordata > Amphibia > Anura > Ranidae > Glandirana > Glandirana rugosa. The sequence continues at coordinate 185,714 of BLSH010181324.1, forward strand.
GCACGCATGCGTGCGTCTGATAACCGTTTTGTGGGAAATACCATACGCATATCTGTGCACCGGACATCTCACAGGGATTCCTTGACATGGTCTTTGTGCTCACTGGTCGGCCCTGTTTGAGCGGGATATTGCCAAGTGTTGGTCTGCTCTTGGAAGGTTGCCCCCATGACGCAGCCCACAACCCAAGTCAAAATAGTCATCAGATCAAGAAGCCCAAATAATATATAAATTTCATTTTGGGTATGACCCCCCATACCCCCTTGACCTTCACTATTTGTCAGGCAGATGAGCCCATCAAAATGAAGCACCAGTCAGGAGGTAAGAGAAGACGGGGTCAACTACATGAGCTTTCCATATACATATGCAGTATTAAAGCAGAGTTCTACCCAAAGGTAGAACTTCCGCTTTAAATAATGGTGACCACCTGATCTGCCACAATTGATATGTAATTTTTTTGGGCGGGGGAGCGCATACCTAGTTTTCATAGGTACCCTGCTCCCACTTCCTCTCCTGGCGCCGTGCCACTGGAAGGAAGTATACCTCTCAGCCATTCCTCCCTGCAATCTTCTGGGACATGTCACAGGTCCTAGAAAATTGCCCGGCCATTCACAACGCACAGCGTGGCTCGCACATGCGCAGTGCCCGCTTCACAGCCGGGCGCCCACACTCGTCATGCGGGCACCACGGAGAGGAGGGGGGGAAGAGCGAGGCTTCGGGCGGCTGCATCGCTGGACTGTGGAACAGGTGAGTGTCTGATTATTAAAAGTCAGCAGCTACACTTTTTGTAGCTGCTGATTTTTAAATGGGTGGAACTCCACTTTAAAGGATGCTAATGCCTATGTTTTGTGCTGACTGATTTTCAGCTGTTTCCCGTGCCCTGCGTTTATCCTCTGATTCCCTTGTTGCTGACCCGGTTCACTCCTGACCTGAACTTGGACTCTGCTTCTGACCTGTTGCTAGTTCCTAACCTGGCTTTGTTCTTGACTTTGGGTTTGCTCATGATTTGGTACCTCATTCCCTGCCTGTTGATGACCCTGGCTCTTCCTGTGACAATGCATCTGTCTCTGTTCCTGGCTTCCTGTCCTGTTCAGGTGCCTGCCTGGCTGTCTGCTGTACCAGCTCTGTGCACAGCTGAGCATTCCTGTCTCAAGCCTGCTGAGAGCTCTGACAAGCCACATGTCCTGAACCAGCAGTGCAAGCGGAGTGCCCCTTTAACCTGGGCTAGATTACTGAACATTGCTACTGTTCCTGACCCATTGGTTCGCCAGTCTCTTTGGGACCGAATCTCCTGATGCAAGTTCTCTTATATACATCTGCTGGCACTCGTGTTCCTCCTGTCCCCCTCTGTACCCTCTGTTCCTTTTCCAGTGGGGCCTGGGCTGGAGATACAAGAAAGGCCAATCTCGTCATCTCAGTCTCCTCTCAGGTACGTGACAGACCATGTCACATACCCTTTGTCCGCAGAAACCTATGGAGCCCAGTCCAGAGCCAGACTAGTCTCACGGCCACTCAACAGGTGCCAACCTCACTCTTTTCTGCACAGGACCCTCCATCAGGAGAACGCTAAACACTGGGAATCTCCAGAAAACCAGAATATTGTTACCTAACTTGCTTTTTTCTTTTACAAGACGTACCCTACACACAAAGGTCTAACATTGCCTCAACACCACAAACATGTTTCTTCAATGGTCTCAACAGGGTTTGTAACCCATTCCTTCAGTGAACAAACAAGAGGAGTGCACCGCTCAAGCTGGTGGAGAGGAAATCTGTTGTGTGTCCGGGTGCCGTTCTTGGCTCGCTGCCATGTCCATGGGAAAAGAAAAAGGTGAAACGGCACTCCACGAACAATGATAAGCTTGCTGTTTATTGGTCAGGCAAATACAGGTAAGACGTAGACGCGTTTCACTCGCACAACACGAGCTTAATCATTACCTTAATGAGAAATAATGATTAAGCTCGTATTGTACGAGTGAAACGCGTCTACGTCTTACCTGTATTTGCCTTACCAATAAACAGCAAGCTTATCATTGTTCGTGGAGTGCCGTTTCACCTTTTTCTTAACCCATTCCTTCAGAAAGGACTCTTCATGGTGCACCGCCATAATTACCATCAGGAGAGCTTAGTACCCTTATTCATTATCCTACATGGATGAACAAAAGTACATCCACATAGGCCCATAGGCTGGCCATAGACCTGAGAAGGTGTTCAGATTTTCTTGTTGGAACCAATCACTGTCAGGTTGGCCAATCATTCTAGAGCACTCTTTTGCAACCTTGGTTTGGCCCAGCTTATACTAAACCAATGTTGGGAGGGAAGGGTGGCTCATCGGCAGTGAAATAGCAGAGACTGGGTCAAGTTTTTCAACTGTTTTCCTGAGAGTGGACGGCTTGCTGGCTTGGAGGACTTGACAAATCCATGGGCACTCTAATGGTGGGACATCTGGGATCTGCTATATTGCACAGTGCTGGCAGTTTCAGATACAAGTTTATCCCAACATAAAGTCTGAGTGACAATTCAAAAAGTGGCCAATGCGTTTTGTCAGACCATTCATTGGGCCATGGGATTGCTATGTTAAAGTACTGATGTTGATATAAATAATCTTGCAGACAGTTTCTACAAGAATGCAAGAGTACCAGCAGTTCAAAAATGCCCCTCTTCTTTTTACCAGCCAAGCTCGAAATAAAAACCATGGATGTGCAAGCCACACCCGGCTACAAAAATGCAAAGAGCAACCATTGCATTTCAAGGGTCCAGATTGCCCTTTTTCATCATGGCTAGAAAAAAAGATCTCAATATGAATACAGTATAACCTCCTTGGGGTCATAGTTGAAACCAAATGCCCAATAGCCAATAGTATTGGATGTATAAAAATTAATGCTAGGTAACATGGTTAGCTGACATTCATTTTTATACATTCAATACTACTGGCTATTGGGTTTTGGTTTTCACTATGACCCTGAGGAGGAGATATTGTACTGATATAGTATTGATATGGAGATGCAAAGAGCACCGATGCTGTTCAAAGATATCCCTCCTCATTTTTAAAGCCACGCCTAGTTACAAAAATGCAAAGAATAACCATTGCGTTTCAAGGATCCAAAGTGCCCCTCTTCATCAGGGCTAGAAAAAAACATAAGAACTCTTGATATCAATACCGTATCCCCTTCTTTGGGTCTTAGTTCAAACCAAATTCTCAATAGCCAACAGTATTGGTAACATTATTAAATACTAAAAGTGCAGCGTTAGAGAATAGAGTTGATCGAACCCGTGGATGTATAGGTTCGGTGGGTTCGGCCGAACTTCGGAAAAAAGTCCGGGTTCGGTACCGAACTTGACCCGAAGTTTACCCCGAACCCCATTGAATTCAATGGGGACCCGAACTTTTCGGCAAACTTGATTCTGGGTTTCTTCCCCTATGCCATAACTATAGTTCTCAAGAATACAAAAAAAGA
>BLSH010181324.1:230945-255529 GCA_018402905.1 Glandirana rugosa
ATATTTTATTTTTATGTGTGTGTGTGTATATATATATATATATATATTTTTTTTTTTTTTTTAACACCAGAGTCGCAATGTAATTTCAGGTATAGTTCATGATATCCATACTCTTTTTAAAACAATTTTATTATTCATATATTTATAGGCACTTTCTATATATTTTTATGTTAACTGATCATCTATTTATTTTCCCCTGTTATATATAGACAGAAGATGTTGGGAATGCTGCTATTATCCACTAGATCAGGAAGAGGGGCAACTTCGCTCACCCGATCGCAATTTCATAATTGGTACAGAAATAGCAAATAAGTAATATACTGTATATGTATTTACACATTACAATAAATTAATTTATTCCTGATTTTATAGTATATATATATATATATATATATATATATATATATATATACACACATACAAACACACACACTCACATTTTTTAAAAATTTAACACCAGAGTAATTTCGGGTATATTTCAGGATATCCTTACTCTTTTTTTAAAACAATTTTATTGTTCATATATTTATAGGCACTTTCTATATATTTTTATGTTGTTTTTATTTAACACCAGAGTCACAATGTCATTTCTGGTATATTTGATGATATCCTTCCTATTTCTTTAATTTTTTTTTTTTATTCATGCATTTATATGCATTTTCTTTATAGTATTATGTTAATTGATCATCTATCTACTTCCCCCTGTATATAGATAGAAGACATTGCTAATCCCGCTATTAACCTCTAGACCAGGAAGAGGGCCAGCTTTACAGGTCCAAAAATGACATTACATTTTCATCGTTTGTATATATGAATTAAAATTAATAAATTTGTTTCTGATTTTATATTTAAATCATTTTATACACAATATAACTTCAGCTATAATTGATAATATCCATCGTTTTTTAATATTTTCGCTAGTTATTTTATTATTTGTTAATTTGATTACTTAATTTTTTTTACATACAGAAAGGGTTCTTCACACCAAAAGCTGTGAATATTTGGAATAGAATCAGGAAGTAGTTCTGGCCAGCTCAGTAGAAAACACCAGAGACTGGTGATCCAGGGAATATCCGACTGGCGGGGGGAAATCACCATGAAATGTTCCTTTCCCCCGCAGGAACAGATGTGTATATAGAGGGTTTTTCTTTGTTATTATTATTATACAGGATTTATATAGCGCCAATAGTTTACGCAGCACTTTGCAATATAAAAGGGAGACAATACAGGTACAATACAATAGAATACAAAAGGATTAAGAGGGCCCTGTTCAGAAGAGCTTACAATCTAATGGGGGGGGGGGGGGGGGTAGGCATGTGTATTTATTCTATTTTTTTTTTTTTTTTTTGGTTGAACTAGATGGACTTTTTTTTATTTTGGTTGAACTAAATGGACTTTTTTTTATTTTGGTTGAACTAAATGGACTTTTTTTTAATTTTAGTTGAACTAGATGGATTTTTTTTTTATTTTGGTTGAACTATATGGACTTTTTTTTATTTTGGTTGAACTAGATGGACTTTTTTTTATTTTGGTTTAACTAGATGGACTTTTTAAATATTTTTTCAACCTAATTATGTACCAAAGAAAAAAAAAACAGTTTAATGTAGTTATGCACACAATGCAAACCATTACTTTTATTCTTAAAGATGACCTAAATATGACAAACAATGCACTCCAACAGTATTGAAGCAAATGATATAAAAAGTGAGAACCATACTATTCAAAACGTCCATCATCAAAAAATCATCTATTGCACTGCAGTGTCAATCCTGGACAAACAACCCGCTCCGCTCTCCTGCACCCTGAGCTGTATTGTACATCACATTGACCATTCACAGAAACCAACAGTCACTATTACCACGTGGTACCATTGCTTGCGATATGCCGCCCTGTGCCACTGATCAGACACAAGAGGACAAGGATGACCCTCCGCTCTAACCAGCTCTTCTCCTGAAATCCTCTGCACTGCTGTCAGTGCTGACTACAGAAGTCTGCATTACCATGATGCACACCATCCAATCCCATACCAAGGATACCATTGCCCTGTATTCAGCACTGTAAGGTCCAGAGGATGCTACAATGTGACACAAGGAAGGATTTCTTTCCTTCACCAGAAGCAAAACATTACAAACATCACACAATACGGAGACAGCGATTTCATGGCCTGAAAAAAAAAATCTATCCTTTCCCTAGGGATTAGAACGGATAGGCTGCCTTCTCTGTGATGTCATCAGTCTCTAGTGAATGGATAGGCTGCCTTCTCTGTGATGTCATCAGTCTCTAGTGAAAGGATAGTCTACGTTCTCAGTGATGTCACCAGTCTCTAGTGAATGGATAGGCTACATTCTCAGTGATGTCACCGGTCTCTAGTGAATGGATAGGCTGCCTTCTCAGTGATGTCACAGGTCTCTAGTGAATGGATAGGCTACATTCTCAGTGATGTCACCGGTCTCTAGTGAAAGGATAGGCTACATTCTCAGTGATGTCACCGGTCTCTAGTGAATGGATAGGCTGCCTTCTCTGTGATGTCATCAGTCTCAAGTGAATGGATAGGCTACATTCTCAGTGATGTCACTGGTCTCTAGTGAATGGATAGGCTGCCTTCTCAGTGATGCCATCGGTCTCTAGTGAATGGATAGGCTGCCTTCTCAGTGATGCCACCAGTCTCTAGTGAAAGGATAGGCTGTCTTCTCAGTGATGTCACCGGTCTCTAGTGAATGGATAGGCTGTCCTCTCAGTGAGGTCACCGGTCTCTAGTGAATGGATAGGCTACATTCTCAGTGATGTCACCAGTATCTAGTGAACAGATAGGCTACATTCTCAGTGATGTCACCAGTCTCTAGTGAATGGATAGGCTGCCTTCTCAGTGATGCCATCGGTCTCTAGTGAATGGATAGGCTGCCTTCTCAGTGATGCCACCAGTCTCTAGTGAATGGATAGGCTGTCTTCTCAGTGATGTCACCGGTCTCTAGTGAATGGATAGGCTGCCTTCTCAGTGATGTCACCGGTCTCTAGTGAATGGATAGGCTGCCTTCTCTGTGATGTCATCAGTCTCTAGTGAAAGGATAGGCTACATTCTCAGTGATGTCACCGGTCTCTAGTGAATGGATAGGCTGCCTTCTCAGTGATGTCACCGGTCTCTAGTGAAAGGATAGGCTACATTCTCAGTGAGGTCAACAGTCTCTAGTGAATGGATAGGCTGCATTCTCAGTGATGCCACCAGTCTCTAGTGAATGGATAGGCTGCCTTCTCAGTGATGTCACCGATCTCTAGCGAATGGATAGGCTACATTCTCAGTGATGTCACCGGTCTCTAGTGAATGGATAGACTGCATTCTCAGTGATGTTACCGGTCTCTAGTGAATGGATAGGCTACATTCTCAGTGAGGTCACCGGTCTCTAGTGAATGGATAGGCTGCATTCTCAGTGATGTCACCGGTCTCTAGTGAATGGATAGGCTACATTCTCAGTGAGGTCACCGGTCTCTAGTGAATGGATAGACTGCATTCTCAGTGATGTCATCAGTCTCTAGTGAATGGATAAGCTACATTCTCAGTGAGGTCACCGGTCTCCAGTGAATGGATAGGCTATATTCTCAGTGAGGTCATCGGTCTCTAGTGAATGGATAGGCTGCATTCTCAGTGATGTCATTGGTCTCTAGTGAATGGTTAGGCTACATTCTCAGTGATGTCATCAGTCTCTAGTGAATGGATAGGCTGCATTCTCAGTGATGTCACCAGTCTCTAGTGAATGGATAGGCTACATTCTCAGTGATGTCATCAGTCTCTAGTGAATGGATAGGCTACATTCTCAGTGTTGTCACCGGTCTCTAGTAAATGGATAGGCTACATTTTCAGTGATGTCACCAGTCTCTAGTGAATGGATAGGCTGCATTCTCAGTGATGTCATTGGTCTCTAGTGATATGATAGACTACATTCTCAGTGATGTCATTGGTCTCTAGTGATATGATAGACTACATTCTCAGTGATATCACCAGTCTCTAGTGAATGAATAGGCTGCATTCTCAGTGATGTCACCGGTCTCTAGCAAATGGATAGGCTGCATTCTTATTGATGTCACCGGTCTCTAGCGAATGGATAGGCTGCATTCTCAGTGATGTCACCAGTCTCTAGCGAATGGATAGGCTGCATTGTTATCACAATTAGTGCCACCCAAAAAGGTCTGTCTGACATATAAACTGTTCCACTACCCCAACTTCCATTGCATAGATCACTCACCCTGCTTCTTTTTCTTCAGCTGCTGGATCTGGTCCATCCTCTTGATTAGGATTTTGCATTTGTCCGTTTTGCCGCTAAAGCTGTCTATATCTCCGATATTTGCCGAGAGAAGCTCAGCCAGTTCCTCCAGGTATTTGTTTTCTTGCTCTCGCCGTCGCTTCTCATTGCTGCAGGGAGCAAAACAGAAATAGGAATGCATTATATTTATAGCTTAGTAACGGCTGACATCACCCTGATGTACTTATCATTTTCAGATTGATTAAATAAGTACAAAATAAATCATCATACTTCCATTTGTGCGGATTCTGGGCTATGCTGGTACCAGTAGTGTTCCTTTACAGAATATTGGGCTATGCTGGTACCAGTAGTGTTCCTTTACAGAATAGTGGGTTATGCTGGTACCAGTAGTGTTCCTTTACAGAATAGTGGGCTATGCTTGTATCAGTAGTGTTACTTTACAGGATATTGGGCTATGCTGGTACCAGTAGTGTTCCTTTGCAGGATATTGGGCTATGCTGGTACCAGTAGTGTTCCTTTACAGAATATTGGGCTATGCTGGTAGCAGTATTGTTCCTTTACAGGATATTGGGCTATGCTGGTACCAGTAGTGTTGCTTTACAGGATATTGGGCTATGCTGGTAGCAGTAGTGTTCCTTTACAGGATATTGGGCTATGCTGGTACCAGTAGTGTTCCTTTACAGAATATTGGGCTATGCTGGTATCAGTTGTGTTCCATTACAGGATATCCGCTATGCTGGTACCAGTAGTGTTCCTTTACAGAATATTGGACTATGCTGGTACCAGTAGTGTTCCTTTACAGAATATTGGGCTATGCTGGTACCAGTAGTATTCCTTTACAGGATATTGGGCTATGCTGGTATCAGTAGTGTTCCTTTACAGAATATTGGACTATGCTGGTACCAGTAGTGTTCCTTTACAGGATATTGGTCTATGCTGGTATCAGTAGTGTTGCTTTACAGGATATTGGGCTATGCTGGTACCATTGGTGTTCCTTTACAGGTTATTGGGCTATGCTGGCACCAGTAGTGTTCCTTTACAGGATATTGGGCTATGCTGGTATCAGTAGTGTTCCTTTACAGGATATTGGGCTATGCTGGTATCAGTAGTGTTCCTTTTCAGGATATTTGGCTATGCTGGCACCAGTAGTGTTCCTTTACAGGATATTGGGCTATGCTGGTATCAGCAGTGTTCCTTTACAGGATATTGGGCTATGCTGGTACCAGTAATGTTCCTTTACAGGATATTGGGCTATGCTGGTACCAGTAGTGTTCCTTTACAGGATATTGGGCTATGCTGGTATCAGTAGTGTTCCTTTACAGGAAATTGAGCTATGCTGGTACCAGTAGTGTTCCTTTACAGGATATTGGGCTATGCTGGTACCAGTAGTGTTCCTTTACAGGATATTGGGCTATGCTGGTACCAGTAGTGTTCCTTTACAGGCTATTGGGCTATGCTGGTACCAGTAGTGTTCCTTTACAGGATATTGGGCTATGCTGGTACCAGTAGCATTCCTTTGCAGGATATTGGGCTATGCTTGTACCAATATTGCTTCTATATCACACTGAACAGCCCTATCAGGCAGGGTAGGAGACCTACTGCAGTTCAGTAACACTTACAAGTCTTGTCCCTCCTGCAATCTATGACTGGACAGTGAAAGAGAAGCAGCAGACTCGTGAGCTCATCTCTCCGTCACTCTGCTCTCTCCTCCCATCAACATGCTCCTTCTTAGCACATGAGCATCACAGCACAACTTATTGGCTCCATGTTCTGCTACTCCTTCCCCAGTCTGAGCTCTGCTGTGCATGAGTTGCAAGAGGCTGACACCAGATCAGATTCAGGTGCTTGCTAAGTTTGAAATAAGAAAAATAAAGTTTTAATGATGTATTAATGAGCAGAAAGTTCTGTTTTAACAGATTTCTGCAGAATTAATGGCCGGTCAGCGGAAGGGGAAGGGGGCACTTAGTGGGGGGATTCGGAAGCTTGGTATAGGGAGCCAACAGGACATAATTCTGGAGTGCAGAGGGTGGAAAGAGCGCAGTGACTTCATACTCTATAAATCACGGTCTGCACACAACAGGCAGCGGCCATGACCTCCTCCCTGTTGACCCCATGCCCACTGCAGATGTTAATCATGGAAACTTGTTTACTACAAATCTCCCACAACCGGTATGCCAGTGTGCAAGGCCAGCCATGACTTTAACCCTTTCGCTGCCTAAATCGCTTTTGTGTTTTTTTGCACACGTTTAAAAATATATATTTTTAGGCCTTAAGATTAGTTAAAGTGCCAGCAGATACCATGAAGAATAAAATGGTGGTAGTACCCAATTTTTATGGCACACAATTTTTGCTCAATGGTTCAAATTCCAGTAAAAAATACATTAATGTTAATTGTAGGGCACACAAAGGCAAAACATTACCCAGAAATTTGGGTAAAATATCCACTTGCTGACAAGCCTTTTTCCCGAGACTCTTTGTATACAAGTAAAAATCAGTATTTGATGCTAGAAAATGACTTAGAACTGTCAAATATTATATATATTTTTTAGCAGAGGCCCTAGAGAATAAAATGGCGGTTGTTACAATTTTTTTATGTCACACAGTTTTTGCGCAGCAGATTTTCAAACACAATCTTTTGGAAAAATGAAATGAATTAAGAAAACAAACAAACACAATATACACCCCATTTTATTTGCAAGATATGAAAGATGATGTTATGCCGAGTAAATAGTTACCCAACATGTCATACTTTCAAATTGTGTCCACTTGTGGAATGGCGCCAAAGTACAGTACTTAAAAATATCCATAGGCAACGCTTTCAAAATTTCTACAGGTTACCAGTTTAGAGTTACAGAGGAGGACTCTAGTATTAGAATTATTGCTCTCGCTCTGACGTTCGCAGCACTACCTCACATGTGTGGTCCGAACACCGTTTACATATGTGGGCGTGACCTACGTATGCGTTCACTACTGCGCAAGAGCACAGGGGGATGGGATGCTTTGGAATTTTTTTTCTTTTTTTTCTTTTTGACACTTTCCCTTTTAAAAAAAATTTTTTTTGATCACTTTTGATGTAGACATCCCTTGCGATAACAATACTGCATGACAGGTCCTCTTTATGGAGAGATCTGGGGTCTAAGGGTCTAGGACCCCAAATCTCTCCTCTACCGTTTAAAGCAAAAGATCAAAAAAAAAATTGATCTTTTGCTTAGAAACAAAAAAAAGGCTTTGTCTACATGGGACCGGAAGTGATGTCATGACGTCGCTCTGGTCCTCTTAGGCCATAGAGATGAGCGAAGGCCATCTTTCCTTAGACATCCTGTGCTCCACAGTGCCATCTGCAGGCCCAGGAACGATATGGCGGATGCCGCCAGGTGGAGGGGGAGGGAGACCAGCAAACATACGTTCTCTGATCTCCCCTGGCTAGAAAGAACCCAGAAGTGACGTTTCATGCTCATTTCTGTGACCAGACGCCGCCAGCACTGGATCGGTTCACGGAGCTACCGACTGTCCAGGTAAGCCTGAGAACCACCGGAAAGCAACGGGAGGGGGGCGTGACCCCTTCCACCGCTTCTCCGCTTCTAAAGGTGATCCAGTGGCAAATCAGCCACTTGGATCACTTGCAGCAGAAAGTCTGGCACCTGAGGGAAAAACGAATACTTGGGTTACGGCATCTAGCAGCAGCCATAACTCCGGTATTAAGCGTCAAATTCCCAGTTAGGCAGCCGGCAAGTGGATGTAAAAGTCAAGGTTGTGCCAAGTAAATAGATACCCAACATGTCAAGTTTTATATTTGCGCACCTGAAAAACCACAACAGACTTTGGTACCCTACATTCGCTGTTAACGTTTTTTTTTTTGTCACTGAAACCTTATTTATATCACATCAGGGACAAAAAGTCCTCCATGGGATAAAAATGTTTTGTTACAGGTTCTCTTTAGGCCCCCTTCACACTTTTGTGACTTGTCCTGCGACTTGGGACTGCAAAGTCGCATGACAAGTCGTACCCCATGATGTCCAATGAGTACCGTTCATATCTGTGCAACTTCAAGTCGCACCAACTTCAAAGTAGTCCCTGCACTACTTTGGTCCGACTTTGAATTGAGGTCCATAGACCTCAAATTTAAACAGGCATTCCCTGAAATCGTGGCAAAATCTAGTCAAAATGACAGCCACAAAATTGCGATAGTATCAAGTTGCAGCAGTGTGAAAGGGGTCTCAATGAGATATCAGGGGCCTTTTAGACCCCTGATGTCTCACCTGCCTTCCACTGCAGCTAATGGAGCACAGATCGCGCTCCATTAGCCTCTTCCCTGGCCGCAAGGTCACAGGAAAGTGACACTAGACATGTAAAACATTACTTCTGGGTTCATTCTAGCTAGGGGAGATCAGAGAATGCAAGTTTGCTGGTCCCCCTCCACCCGGCGGACCGCAGGTGGCACAGTGGAGCCCAGGATGTCTAAGGCCCCATTCAGAAATGCGCATTTCTGATATGTGCCAAACACAGGTTAAAATGCGCAACACATGTTTGGGTGTCGTTCATTTTATTGGCACCTCAAGTGTGCAAAGAGAATGGGCGTTTTGTCATGTGGCAAAATGCCTGAAAAACTCGCTAAAACGTGCAATTTAAAAACGCGTCTAAGTAACCTCCAAAAAAAGGCGCTGGAGCGATTTTGGTGCATTTTTGGAGCATATATTGTGCACAAACAAACACGGCGCAGGATCGCCGTTAGATGTTAATGCAGCCTAAATATGGCTGTGCTGTCCAACAGGTAGCAGAGTCAGACCAAGTGCACTCAACAATCAGCACTCAGTAACAGAGTGGGTCGGACACGCCCCCTCACCTGGAGGACACTTAAAAGGGCGTGGCTGTTACTCAGCTCTGCCAGCACAGGGCACTGTAGTGTGAGACAAAAAAAAGGTATTTTAAGGTATTACAAATCAAAAATCAATTACAGCTAAATATAATGATGAAGTGCAGGTATAAGAGCTGCCTTAACTGTCAGAGGATTGGAGTTCTGTCCATCCAGGCCTGAGAGTTACACAACTCTGCCACACAGCGCAGACCCGTCTTGCAGGGGCATAGATCCAATTTTAATCTGCAGTTCAGTAACACTTCCAGGTCTTGCTCCTCCCCCAGCTTGTGATTGGACTAATGAGCTCACCTGTCCGTCATTCTGCTCTTTACCCCATCAGCATGCTTTTTGCACTGCAGCACAAGGGACTGAGTACCTGGTGTCTGTGCAGATCCTCCAAAAATCTCTGCCAGGCCTTTGGGACCCAGCAGGGACCTGCGGCACATCTGTGGATGCATGTTTAACAATGTCGGTATCTGTGGTCTCAGTACCTTCGGTGCCTGCGCGCACGTGCGGGAAAACTCAGGTCTCTGCTGGGTTCCAAAACTGTACAAACTGCCTGATATGGACATCCCAGAAGGCAGCGAGTGGGGGGGCAATGAGAAACCAGAAAGCCTTTTTAAAAATGTTGAATTTCTATCCAATTGTGGGGGAGGGGCCAGAAGGAAGAAAGTGGATTTATTGGCTGAAGTTCCGCTTTAAGGCTCCATTCACACTTTCGGTGTTTCCGAAATGAAAAATGTGCGCTTGGCCATGCATTTTGGAAACGCGTCGATAACGCACGTCGCACTTGTGGTGCCATTAATGATGCTCACAAGCATGGGCAGCAGGCGCACATTTGCGCTACAAAGAAAAGATGCGTTTTTGAAAGCACGCTGTGATCACGTGCTTAACTGTTAATTGGCAGGAAGCAGGCGTGTGTCTGCGTTAAAAAGTGAAAAGCCGCGACACGCTCCTCTCCAAAAAAGGTTTTGAAGCTTCTTTGTGGCGTTTGTCAGATGAATGGACTGCCCTATAAGCGATGAGTGGAAACGCGTTAGAAAATGTGAGTTCAGGTGTGAACCCAGCCTAAGGAACACGGGGTATTTTCCCTCCGCCAGGCTGTGACTGAGCAGTAAATTCAGAAACAGCACACAAAAAAAAAAGCTTGTATCTCCATCACTCTGCTGTCTCCTCCAATCAGCATGTTTCTTGCACTGCAGCACAACCAACTCCTGGCTCCTTCTGCTGCTTCTTCCTCTGCCAGTCTGCTGCACAAAAAATGCCGGCAAGCTGAATTCAGGTGCTTATATATATTTGCCTTTTTAAAAAAATATGCATTTAATGGTGTATTTATGGGTATGTTTTTTTATACGCGCATTGAATGAATTACGTTCGATGTCTATGCATTTTTTTAAACCAAATGATAAAAATAAAATGAGAAGATAAAAAAATAAGATAAAATAAATGGTCTTGCCGCGCAAACAAAGCCGTATATGCCCTTAATGCCCATAATAAGCGCGAGGGAAGGTGCCAATGAACTTCGAGGGGAAAAAAAAAAGGCCTGATTGCCTAATGGCTTATAAAGCGGGCGAAGCTGCCTTTCGTCTCATCAAGCAGATGACAGCGAATTGGTGCGTGTAATTGTATCACAGGCAGGTAAACGGCTGAACATTACCGCCGATAGACTTCCAGGCGGCTGCCTTTCCAAGCTCCTGCTAATTGCCGGGACAGGTCGGCTGCGGCATAAAAGCCGAGACAAAAGGCAGGCTCCTTGGGTTACGCCGAGCCCCGGTGAAATGTAGACCAGCCGCGGCTTTCTGTTAACGCCGCTGGTGACCCACTTCTGGAACAGGGGCCTGCTTTATGTAACGACACCCTGCTTCAAGGACTAGAACGAGTTTAATTGCGTCACACGGTTTTAATGCGGGCGCCAGCAGTTCCCGCTCCATGGCGACGGAGAGAAAGAGAGGTCACTCTTGATAAACACCTATACAACGCCGCCAGGTTCAGGGCTGATCGGCTAGAATGCGGACGGTTATAAAACGCTCATTGAAAAGGCTCCGGAGGGAGGGGAGAAAAAGATTGCGTTGCTTAATTGACCTTCAGCGGGAAGAATATAAACGACTACTAAACAAGTCAGATTATATAAAACCAGTAGTAAAAACAGAAGTGTCAGAACATTCTCTGAGCTCCAACATCCAGGCATTCCTTCAGATTGAACAAAAGTTCACCGCACTTATTACAATGTAATTGTACAAGGTCAGTTAGATCTACCAACAAGTATGTAGAGCAAGGGCCTGCCAAAGGATTGGATAGTTTAGGTAGGCCGTCCTATTATATGGTTGCCATCCGTCCCCTTTTTGAACATCGACAATGGGGTAGTCCTCATTTATTGGATAGTTTTAGATAGGCCCTCCTATTATTTGGTTGCCATCCGTCACCATGTTCCCAGCTAACGAACATTGCTGGTGGAGTAGTACTCATTAATTGCATAGTTTAGATCTGTCCCTGTGTGCCGAGGACAGTCTATTTTCAAGGACCTGTTCCAGGCAAATGAACATCGATGGTGGGGTAGTCCCCATTGATTGAATAGGTAGTAGGATCTCCTATTATTTGGTTGCCATCTGTCATCATGTCCTGGGTACAGACCCTGTTTTCAGGGACTTGTTTCCGGCAAACAAACATCGCTAGCAGGGTAGTTTTCATTGATTGGATAGTTTAGGTAGACTCTCCTAGTATATGGTGTCCATCTATCCCTGTGTGCCGAGGATAGTCCCTGTTTTTAGGGATCTGTCCCCAACAAATGAACATCAAAAAACAGGGTAGTCCTCATTGATTGTATAGTTTGGTTAGGCCCTCCTATTATTTGGTTGCAATCCCTCATCATGTCCTGGGGACAGACCCTGTTTTCAGGGACTTGTCCCCAGCAAATGAACATGGCTGGCAGGGTAGTTTTCATTGATATGACAGTTTAGGTAGACTCTCCTATTATATGGTTGCCATATATCCCTGCGTGCAAAGGATAGTCCCTGTTTTCAGGGTCCCGTTCCCAGCAAACGGACATTGCCGGTGGTTAGACCTCATTGATTGGATAGATTATGTAGACCCTTCAATTTTATGGTTGACATCTGTCCCCGTGTTCATGGATCTGTCCTCAGCTAATGAACATCACCAACGGTGTAGTTCTCACCGACTGGATAGTTTAGGTAGACTCTCCTCAGTAAACGAACATCGCCAGTGTGGTAGTCCTCATTGATTGGATAGTTGCGGTAGTCCCTCCTATTATATGGTTACCATCTGCCCCCCTGTGCCGGGGACAGTCCCCATTTTAAGGGACCTGTCCCCAGCAAACGAACATCACTGGCAGGGTGGTCTTTATTGATTAGATAGTTTAGATAGGCACCCATATTATATGTTTGTCATCTGTCCCCACATGCCAGGGACAGTCCCCATTTTCAGGGATCTGTCACTGACAAACGAACATCACCAGCAGGGTTCACAACAAAATGGAGCCCATTCACACAGTGCCTAGGCGTATAGTGGGCTCCTCTTAGTAAAAAATAGCTTCAGCTTGGTCTGCTACTCATGCTAGAACTCCCTTTAACATGTTCCCCCCAATAGGAGTTTAGTCGTAGACACCAGGGGTAGTGTTCATTGACTGGATAATTTATGTAGGCCCTTAATTTTGAAAATCTGGTACCCATACTACGTAGTTTTGGTAGATCTAAAGTTGATCATACAAAGGATGCATGGGCAGATTGAAACACGTGGGGGGAAGCCTAAAGCTGGATACACACTATATAATTTTCTGTAGATTTTTTCCTTTAGATTTACCAAAACCTTATAATATGAGGTCAAACCTTAAGAGTTTCAGTTTGTATGCAATCAGGCAGGTCCTTGCACTACATGGTTTTGGTAAATTAAAGGAAATCAGACAACAAAACTTGTATAGTGTGTATGGGGTCTTAGACTAAGGTGACCAGATTTTAAGAAAGATGCAATTCAGGGACACCCTACTGACCATGCCCAATTTTATTAGGGACAAAGCATGCCACACCAAATATTTTTTGAGACCAAACAGTGGGAGGGGCTTAAAGAGCTAAATGATACTAATATGGAATACCCTTCAGCCTCAGGGCCAGGGACTCCAATATTACATTTTGAAAGAAAATCAGGAACAAATTCTTTTAACTAGGGATGAAATCAGGGACAGCCCCCTAAAATGGGGGACTGTTCCCAGAAACATCTGGTCACCTGGAAGAAATACACACAGCACACCAAGATTCAAGGAAGAATACACCCAAAGAATGGATTTAGATGCTATTTGCTGATCCTGGAGTTCATCTTTGAAGGCTTCAACAAAGCTGTTTGAGAAAGAAAAAAGAAAAAAAGAGCACGCTGTAAAAGAACAGTACTATTATTTACCATTGGTGAATGGAATCTTTGTTCTCTTACAGATTTACAAGATCCGGTTGAGTCCTCAACATCCAACATTTCCGGGTATATCAAATGCCTGTGGCCCACTGCCTATGTGTTTTGGTTCCAGCCTTATCCTACATGTCCAGCTGTAGGGGCCTGCAAGTGTTGAATACTGAAGATTATATGGGAATTTCTAGCTTTGCAGGAGAGCAGAGATGCAGGTCGCCATTGGGGGGACTGGTGAGACCCAACCACAAAAAGAACACTGGGTGTACCCATGATCCTTCTATGAAAAAGGAGGGGCCTCTATCCCTGGCCTGCCAAGGTATAATGCTCCTGGCCCACCTAGCCAGGACCAGACAGGTCCCTCTCCTTTGGTGTCAAAAGAAGCCTCTTGCACCCTGGAGTGCTGGATTGGTCTTACCCACAGGGAAGGTCATGGAAGGAAAGGACCTCCTCACAGCTGTAAACCTCAGGTGTCCATAATGCACACAATGACCATTTTCATGAGAAAAATTATGTGTCTATAGGTAGAACAAAAGCCACAGGCAGGGTGTAGGCAGGTACAGTCTAACTTCTCCAGTAGGGGTGGTGCTTATTAGTGCAGAGGGAGAGGAAGTCAGGAGGAACATGGTTCCTCTATGGTTTCCTGGGTCTCTGGAGCAATGATCCGATTGGATGCTGTCAGCCCATGTGACTCTGGCAGCTATCTTGGGTCAGGCAGAGTCTATTTAAGACCCTGGCTCCGGGGTTTGGCGCATATTTAGCGTGTGGATATTTTAGGGATAAGTCATCCATCTGTCAGGGACAGTAATAGCAGTAGAGAAAGGTTCCAGATGAGTAGAGAAAGCATAGGGATTAGCCACTCTTCCTGTGAACCTCCTCACTTGGGCTTAAACCAGCCAGGCCACATTCCACCCCTCTAGACAGATGCGGTCATCTCGGCTGAGACCTGCTCTGCTATACACGGCTATCATCTGTGAGTGTTCCCGGTTGGGCTTCCTTCCAGTGGGCTTGTTGTAAACTGGTTTTCTTTGACTTCAGTACAAGTTCTGAGTGTGTGTTATTGCTGCCACACCATGCTGTAGCCACCCACATGTGAATGGTCCACCAGCTGGACTTCCAGGGACATATGTCTGGGTGAGTAGGGCTATAGCATAAAGCTTGCTTTGGCATCAGGTACATGCGGTTTAATCAGGTTTAAAGGGTGCAACTGCAGGAGAGGAAGGCAGACACACAATCCACCCCACCTGCCTCTCTTTCCTTCCAGTCCAGAATAACATCCCTGGTCTGCCGAGGAGTAATACTGCTAGCAGATGCAAGGTACTCCTGACAAACCTAGCAAGAACCAGACAGGTCCCTCTACTTTGGTGTCAATGAAGCCTACTGCACCTTGAAGTGCTGGATTGGTCTAACCCAAAGGGAAGGTTATGGAAGGGAAGGCAAGGACTGCTTCACACCGCTCAACTTCAGGTCCCCAAGAATGCACACAATTACAGTTTTCAGAAGAAAAATGATCAAGTGCCAATGTGCAGAACAAAACCCAGAGGCCTGAAAGTAAATGGTCCACTAGCTTGCTTTGCCATCAGATGCATGCAGATGAATGGGTTTAAAGGAAGCAACTGAAGGAGAGGAAAGCAGACACACTACTAACCCAATCTCGCTTCCCTCTTGCCTTCCAATCCAGAAGGCCCTTTTACCTCATGCATCCTTACTGGCTTAATAATTAGGATGTCTGTGGCAAGATGGCGCCATTGTGGAATGATGGGAGTTGGGTTTTGATGCTACCTAGGCTTTAAACAGTGTAGCCTCCAGTCTACAGTATCTGCATCAAGGAGAAAGAGGTCAGAGCATGATATTTTGCAGAATAAGCTAGCCACATGCTCAGGACTCCAGAACTAAAGCACCAATCCCATTTTGGTCCAATGAGCCTTCAGATTTACCATTGGCAGGTGCAACCAGTATCTGAGGTTCCTTATTCTGGGTAGTTTATAGCAACAAGGAGCTTTTCCAGTGAGGCAAGCTGGTTTACCAGAACTGTAGAACCATGTTTTTAATGACCATGTTCACACTTCGTCCCAATGAAGTAAACTAGTCAGGCATTGTGAACTTTTAGATGTCCTACCCAAAAGAAAACTACAAGATGAGATGACCCTTTTCTGTGTACCTTTCTGCACCTGATTTCATTTTGTTACTAACTTGACTTTCTTGACTTTGGAATTAAGCCCTACCCATCTTCTCATCCCCTATCACATAAGAGTGCTTCAGTGGCCAAAAAAGAACAATATGTGCACATGGGCATGGGTGGAACATAGCTCTAAATCCCAGAAGGGTTTGAAAGTGGAGGGTTTTCTGGAAAGCCTTTTTGGTTAGGTGCAGCATGGTGCAGTATGCAGTAAACACTGGTTTGCAAGATTGTTGTATTGAAACAGAAAGTCAACAGCACAAGCAGGTCCAGCAGAAATCTTACCCATCCAGGCCACTTACAATCAAGTAGCAAATTATCAGCAGTGATAGATTGTAGGATGCCGACAGTGTCTGCCATGAGGAGCGAAGTGTGGCCTGGCTGGTCCAACCCAAATTTGAAGCTTCCTGAAAAGGTAAACATGGTCCCTGATCTCTCTCTACTCCACCGGAACCTTTCACAATCACTATCACTGTCCCTGATAGACGGGGGTCCTGCACCTTACCTGTCCAATTGCATAAAGAGCCAGACTTAGAGCCTCAAATAGGCTCTGCATGACCCAATATGGCCGCAAGGGTCACATGGGGCATGTGCATCCAACCAGATCACTGCCAGAGTGACAAAGGAAATCATAGAGAATCTAAGCTTCTCTTAATTTTCTCTCCCATCTGCATTCCTGCTGCACCTGCCTACAAACCTGCTCTTAGATGGGCTTTTTTAACAGTTCAAAAGGGCTGACGGGTCCCCTTTAAGTGGGGCAGGGCCAAGTGCCATGGCAGATGAGTGCAAGCTCTAGTGCTATTACATATTTGCCCTATATTATGAAGTCATGGAGGACTACCCACATAAGGCTGGCCTCAGTACAACTTTTATATCCTGTAATCAATTTGCACAATTAAAAATGTGCGGCTCGGTATCCCTTTAAACTGGAACTTTGCGACAATAACAAAAATAAAGAAAAGTCTCTCCAGCAAACCAATTTATTTTCTACCCAGGAGTCAGAGAGACACAGAAATGATTATGGAAAAAAAGGCAATAATGAGTTAGCTGGGGGCATGGCGGGAATTCACTTAGCGAGCCGGCCAGTCGTCACGGCAACACTGAAGCTGTACCAGAAAAAGAGATCAATTTCTCCTTATAGACCGTCCACGCCGGCAAGCCTAGCCGCATGCTGCCACAGATGCGTACCTCAGGCTGTGCTGTAATTAGCACATTGATAATGAAATTGATGAGGATTGTTATATTATATCTGACAGGCAGCAGAGCTCAGCGATTGGCAGAGGCTATAAAAAAGAGAGTTCAAATAGAACATTAATATGCACCCGCTGCTTGAGCACAATGGAGGAAGACATTTTATGGGCTTTTTTCTTTTTTTTTTTTTTATAGGGAATTCAGACTACTAAAATTGGAAAGTGAAAACATAATGCTAAAGGATCCCCATTCTCTACCATCAGAGCAGCCCAGACCCCACCAAGCCGTGCATGACCACAGATGACTCTAGACAAGAGGAGCTTCCAGCATAAAGCTGGTGGGCCAGTTTTCAGACATCCAGCTACAGATGAACTAATATAGGCCACAAATAAACAGTTTGATAGTTTATAAAGGCAATTTTGATCCCTTGTGAAATTAAACAGGTTCCGTGGCCTTGAATCCAAGAAGAAAAAGACCGGATAGTGTGGAAAATTCTGATGTGGCAAGGCCAGACAAGGAATCTTTGGTATAGACCAGCCATTCTCAACCAAGGTTCAGGGGAACCCTAGAGTTCCTCCAGAGGTTGCTAGGGGTTCCTTGAGCTGTGGCTATCTGACCGCCCAAGTGATGGTGCCAGCATAGCTCCAGGTCCAATACCACTTGGCAGAGCCAGAGACACGACTGTAAAGGTTGCACTCTGACCACCACTGTAAAGGTAGCATTCTTCCCACTGACCACCACCAAAGTAAGGGGCATTTTCCACAGACCACCAAATGTAAGGGGCGTTCTTCTCACCAGCCACCAATTTAAGGAGAATCCCTCCCACTGACCACCAATGTAAGGGGCAGTTTCCCACAGGCCACCATTCTAAGGGGAATTCTTCCCACTGACCACCAATGTAAGGGGCATTTTCCCTCTGGCCACCATTGTAAGGGGCATTCTTCTTACTGACCACCAATGTAAGGAGCATTCCTTCCACGGACCACCAAAGTAAGGGACATTTTCCCAATGACCACTAATGGATAAATCCAGTACTGTGGAGCAAGGGAGGAGACTAGAGGTGTTTTGGAGAGGGGAGCAAAAAGGAAATGTCCTAGTGTGGGAAGGATACAGAAAAGGGGAGTTTTCAGGAGAGGGTAGGACACAGGAAAAGGGGAGTGTCCTAGAGAGGGGAGGACAAAAGGAAAGGGATTTCCAGGAGAGGGTGGACACAGGAAAGGGGAGTATCCTGGAAGGTGGAGGACACAGGTATGGGAAAGGGTTGAGTACAGAAAAGGGGCATTTTCTAGAAGGGAATGACATAAGGAAAGGGGATTGTTCTGGAGTGGGGAGGACAAAATAAAGGGGAGTGTCCTAGAGAGGGGAGGGCACAACAAAGTGTATTGTTCAGGAGAGGGGAGGACACAAGAAAGAGGGTGTCCTAGAGAGGAAAGTAAACCAGAAAAAGGGACTGTTCTAGAAATGGGACAAAATTACAAAGTTGAGTGTTCAGGAGAGTGGAGCACACAGGAAATTTGAGTGCCCCGGAGAGGGGAGGACACAGGAAAGATGAGTGTCCTGGAGGGTGGAGGACACCAGAAAGGTGAGTATTCTGGAGATGGGTGGACACCAGAAAGGAGAGGGATCTGAAGAGGGGAGGACATCAGAAATGTGAGTGTTCTGGAGAGGGGAGGACACCAGAAAGGTGAGTGTTCTGGAGAGGGGAGGACACCAGAAAGGTGAGTGTTCTGGAGATGGCTGGACACTAGAAAGGAGAGGGTTCTGAAGAGGAGAGGACACCAGAAAGATGAGTGTTCTGGAGAGGGGAGGACACCAGAAAGGTAAGTTTTCTGGAGAGGGGAGGACACCAGAAAGGTAAGTGTTCTGGAGAGGGGAGGACACCAGAAAGGTAAGTGTCCTGGAGAGGGGAGGACACCAGAAAGGTGAGTGTTTTGGAGAAGGAAGGACACAGGAAAGGTGAGTGTTTGGGAAAGGGAGGGACACGGAAAAGGTGAGTGTTCTGGAAAGGGGAGGACACCAGAAAGGTGAGTGTTCTGGAGAGGGGAGGACACCAGAAAGGTAAGTGTCCTGGAGAGGGGAGGACACCAGAAAGGTGAGTGTTTTGGAGAACGAAGGACACAGGAAAGGTGAGTGTTTGGGAAAGGGAGGGACACGGAAAATGTGAGTGTTCTGGAAAGGGGAGGACACCAGAAAGGTGAGTGTTCTGGAGAGGGGAGGACACCAGAAAGGTGAGTGTTCTGGAGAGGGGAGGACACCAGAAAGGCAAGTGTCCTGGAGAGGGGAGGACACCAGAAAGGTGAGTGTTCTGGAAAGGGGAGGACACCAGAAAGGTGAGTGTTGGGGAAAGGAGAGGACACAGGAAAGCAGAGTGCTCTGGAGAGGGGAGGACACAGGAAAGCAGAGTGATCTGGGCAAGGGTAGGACAAAGGAAAGGGGATTGGCAAGGGGAGGGCACAGGAAAGCAGAGGACACAGTCAAGGGGAGCATCCCGGAGAAGGGAAGACAGAGAATACAAGAGTGTCCTGGAGAGCTGAATATACAGAAGGGGGTATTCTAGTGAGCAGAGTTGATAATAGAGGGGAGTATTTAGCAGCGGGGCATGTCCAGTAGAGGGAGTGTTCTGGTAAGTGGAGCTCTACTAGAATAGAAGTGATCTGAAAAGGGGAGTGTTTTGTGAATGGGATGTGTCCTGTGAAGAGAATAATGGGAATGGTGCTGAATCGGGACAACTTGAACCTTGTCAGGATTGATCATTTATATTCCTAAAGATGACCACATACTATACAATCTGCTCTAGATCTACCATTGTAGCCCCCTATTGTTTTTACCTCTTCCCTGTGTATGGGCAGCCAAGGAATACAGCATGTATTAAACCATGAATTGGGTCGCATACAAGATGATAGATTATCATAAAAAAAACGACTTGTACCCCTGGGCTACATTACATGCCATTGATCCCAGCCCTCCGCTCAGCCTCTAAGTGCTGTTTAAATATTGTAATTGACTTGAGCAATTTTCACATTCAGAGTAGAATAAATGGCCGTTGCGCAGCCCTAAATCACCGCTAAAAGCCGAAAGAACACTAAAAACACGTTCTCATTGTTTTCTTGCAGAGTGCCCCGCTTTGGTTAAAAATCGCTGTAATGATTTAATCACTTTACAAGTCATTGCGACATTTAATATTAGAATGTTATCTAAAATCGCAAATTACCAACATCCAGACACCAGCCTCTAAAATCACCTTTTTTCCAGCGGCAAGTCACAATTTTCTGCCGGTGTATAAATGGCACTTCTCTTTACTAAGCCTTAAAAACAGCCATCAGTGTGCAGCCAGAATTTCCAAGAATTTGTCCTCCTGCAATTTGCATACAGTCACTCTGGGGAGAAAGGAGCTAGATGATACTGGACGTTACTCAGCCAGGAATGAGGTGGGCTCTGTATGGTTTGTTGCAGCTTCTAATGCACATAATGAGAAGCTCATAGTGTGCAGTAAAATCAGAGGAAGCCATTTCAGTACATTAGAGGAACTGGTACAACTGTGCAAGATTGAAGGGAAGGCCGGAGGTCAGATTTAAAGTTATCGTGCACCTCAGACAGGAAATATGAACAAAACATATCCCTCTATCATGTGTTTGTCTCAATTCAGAGCACTTACGTTCATTTTTGTCTGTTGCTTCATTCCTCTGGTATCAGCATGAATCACTTCTGACAGGTTTTCCTGACACCAAGAGAAAAAAGGTGACACAGGAGGGAGCTCCAGCTCACAGCCTGCGATTGGCAGCCTCAGCTCTGTTCCTGTGTGCTGTGTGAAGGGGGTGAGTTCCTTCCCTCCAATCAGAGTTCTCCTTACTGATGTAACTTCAGCTCTCCGCCCCCTGCTTTTCAGAGCTTAGAGATCATGTGTAAATTCTGCACTTTCAATGGATGTAGGGGAAAGACAGCTATAGATAAAAAAGGTACACCTTATATAGGAGGATTTGTTTAATCTCTTTGTATCACCAGTCACTTCACCAGGGCCCATAGGCGTGCGCACAGGGTGTGCCAGGGCACAGCCTAATCACCCCGGGTGCTGCAGATTGCCTCTGCGTTTTAGACCTCTGATATTTCACCAAAGCCCCCTAATGGGGCTCCTACAAAAATTGTAAAAAAATAAAAAAATAAAATAATAAATATAAAAACTACTGAAACCAAACTCTGTCCCACAGACACTGTCCACTGCTCTACTGACAGTATATATACACATGCACACACGCACATATGTGTTTGAGCTTTTTGGGGTGCACACCTTAATGCAATGGGCTGTGCACACCTATGCCAGGGCCATCTTATTAGCATCATGGGCCCCTGGGCAAATGTATGCACTGGGACCCCTACCAACTTGCCCCAATTTTCGCACCTAATTAAAGTGCAAATAGTAGATAGAATTTTATATATATATATACACACACACAGTATATACGCTAGATTACCAAAAGTATTGGGACACCAGCCTTTGCACGCACTTGAACTTTAATGGCATCCCAGTCTTAGTCCATAGGGTTCAATATTGAGTTGGTCCACCCTTTGCAGCTATAACACCTTCAACTCTTCTGGGAAGGCTGTCCACAAGGTTTAGGAGTGTCTTTGGGAATGTTTGATCATTCTTCCAGAATCATTTGTGAGGTCAGGCACTGATGTTGGGCGAGTAGGCTGTCTCACAGTCTCTGCTCTAATTCATCCCAAAGGTGTTCTATCGGGTTGAGGTCAGGACCAGTCAAGTTAATCCACCCCAAACTCGCTCAGCCATGTCTTTATGGACCTTGCTTTGTGCACTGATGCCCAGTCATGTAGGAACAGGAAGGGACCATCCCCTATCCATAATCTACCCTCCACCAAATGATTGGAGGGGTGGCCCAATACTTTTGGCAATATAGTGTGGATGAGCGAGTTTGGGGTGGAGGAACCTGACTGGCCTGCACAGGGTCCTGATCTCAACTTGATAGAACACCTTTGGGATGAATTAGAGCGGAGACTGTGAGTCAGGCCTTCTCATCCAACATCAGTGCCTGACCTCACAAATGTGCTTCTGGAAGAATGGCCAAACATTCCCATAGACACTCCTAAACCTTGTGGACAGCCTTCCCAGAAGAGTTGAAGCTGTTATAGCTGCAAAGGGTGGACCAACTCAATATTGAACCCTATGGACTAAGGTTGCATTCACACCTGAGCGTAGCATTTTTGGCCGTTTTTCAAGCTTTTTTATGCACGGTTTGTCGTGCGTCTTTGCACGTTTGCCAACGCCCAAAGAAGCGCAAGTCGCGCTAATATGCGCGAATGACGCTTTTCCATTGATATCTATGGCAATACAAAATGTTCCAGAAACACGCGACAAAAATACCTCCGGAACTTGTTTGAGCTTCCGGCGTTTGGCTTCAGGCGTTTTTGAGTGGAGATGTGAACCATCTCCATAGAGAATCACTGATTTTTTCTCCTCCAGCGTTTTGTAGCTTCAGGCTTCAAGCTACAAAACGTTCAGGTGTGAATGGTGCCTAAGACTGGGATGCCATTAAACTTCATGTGCGTGTAAAGGCAGGTGTCACAATACTTTTGACAAAATAATGTGTATATTAATATATATATATATATTTATTAGTACTTTCAATAAAAATTGATTTTAAACCATAAGAAAATGCCAAAAATCAACGGCTAATCAACAAAAAAAGGCACAGTAAAGGATGGGTCAGGAGGGGGCACAATACTGGGATGAGGAGGACACAGTACAGGTTCTGGGACAGCTTAGTAAAAAGCGTGGCTGTCGTATCATGCACCGGGGGGGGTGTTCATGCATTAAGATGGCCTGCACTTCACTGGATATATGTAAGGGTCTACAACCACTTTAATGGCTGTGCACTGTAACCACGTTACTGAAAACCAGGTCACGTGTCAGATTTTATGTAATTTTTTAAAATTTATTTTGCTCTCTGTCCTTAATTCTCATGAAAATCAGAAACAGCACAACATCTGTAGGCTTCATTGATGGCGTAGTGGGCAGGATTTTTTGGAGGGTTGTCCTCCATATTTCGCCCCGCAGAGAGCAGATTGCCATAAGATAGAGACTGCGCCATAGAACTAGCATATGGTCGATCTGTGTTGTTTTTCATACCCCGAGAGCAGAGCAGCTGCCCGCACCCAGAGCCTTTCACACACTCCGAGCTAATCAAGCATGGCCGGGATGTTTAATGTATAGGTCACGGTGAATGAAGACTTGCTCCACACTTTAACCATTAATCCCTCCTCTCTATCCCAACCACAATATCTCCCTTTATACCAGCCATGAAATATACATCAAAAGAAGAGTTCCTGGCTTGTGACATGGGTTGGGGCGGAACTACCATACGTCAAGCCTGTCCTCATTCGGCGGAATAACTTACTTCTGCATGGTGTCACATGGCGAGGCTTTCCTCTTGCGCTCCTGGCTAGCAGGGTCGGTCAAGCTGTCCCCAAGGCCACTCATCTTGACCTATTTCACACCTGTAGAGAGAAGAGAAACCGTTGTAAGATTTGATAAGTTCAACGCTATCCTGCAGCCAACAAAAGATGCACGATCAATACATTGTAATAAGCCTTTCGCTGCCAGAGTCAATTTATTTATTACTTTGCATACTGTAGATGCTAAAATGCACATTTTGGGCATGAAGATTGCTTAAAACCCCCAAAACATGGTTTTATGAAAGCAGAGAGCCTGTCGAATAAAAATCATGGCAGGTGATATTTTTGCTATGTCGCAAGTTAACTGCGCCACTGTTCATCAAATCTATAGTTTTTGTAAAAATGCACTAATCATTCATTTTAGAGCACACAAACACAACAAATAGGTAAAATATAAAAGATGACGTTGCGTTGAGTAAATAGATACCAAACATGCCATGTCTTAAAAGGTTAACTGCATGATGGCCCGAGTTATACCACTTGCTAACCCGGCCTTTTCTGCCACTTTTGTTTACACGTAAAAATCTATTTTTTTTGCTAGAAAATTACTTAGAACCCCCAAACATTTTATATATATATATATATATATATATATATATATATATATTTATATTAGCAGAGACCCTAGGGAATAGAATTTGGAGGTTGTTGCAATTTTTTTATGTCCCATGTTATTTGCGCACCGGTTGTTCCAATACAATTTTTTGGGAAAAAATACACTTTAATAAATGGTAACGCAAACAAACACAATAAATAACCCAATTTTTTGGTAAAACTTAAAAGATGATGTTACGCCGAGTAAATAGATACCTAACATGTTACATTTAAAATTGAGCATGCTCGTGGTGACAAACTACGATACTTAAAAATCTCCATAGGTGACACTTTAAAAAATGTTTACAGGTTACCAGTTTAGAGTCACAGAGGAGGTCTGGAGCTAGAATTATTGTTCTCACTCTGACGTTCACGATAATACCTCACATGTGTGGATGCAAACACCATTTACATATTACTACTTACTTATGCGTTCATTTCTGCACGTGAGTACGGCGGGGTGGGAGCACTTTAAAAACAAATGTCTTATTTATTTATTTTTTGACACTGTCCCTTTAATTTTTTTTTTCAGCACTTTTATTCCTATTACAGGGAATGTAAACATCCCTTGTGATAGAAATGGGGGGGGGGGGGGGTGATAGCATCAAACAGTGGTGCTCGTACGAGTTAAAAT
>BLSH010181324.1:275245-288220 GCA_018402905.1 Glandirana rugosa
GTGCTGCTCGCTCTACAGCGTTCCCGACCTGTAAGCCCCAGCTCTGGATACCAGTTCCCGTGTTGCTCTGCCTCCTGTTGACCCGGCTTGTCCTGACCTGCTGTCTTCTACCTGCACCGACCCCGGCTACCCACGACCATCCGATTGTCTGCTCCCTTGTACCTCTGCTGCCCGCCCGTTAACGAACCTTGCTTGGACTTTGACTACTCTTTCGCCTGATCCTTTGTACCTTCCTGCCAGCCTGTTGCCGACCCAGCCTGAACGACCATCCTTCTATCTGCACGTCTCCTGGAGCATCGCTACGTCATCAGTGACCCTCCAGCCCTCGTGCCATCCCGCACTCTTGGGCCTCTGTCTCCACTACCAGGGGTCCTTGAATCGGGTGCGCAAGAGCGGTTGTTCCCTGCACAAGACAGACTCCACCGTCAGGTACGTGACAAAGAGAGAGGGAGAGATCAGAGCTGAACGAAAAGAGAGGGATCAGAGGGGAGAGAAAAAGATCAGAAGGAGGGAGTAAACACAGAGATTATAGGTGAGAGAAAAGACAGAGATTATAGGAGAGAGAAAAGGCAGAGATTATAGGAGAGAGAAAAGGCAGAGATTATAGGAGAGAGAAAAGGCAGAGATTATAGGAGAGAGAAAAGGCAGAGATTATAGGAGAGAGAAAAGACAGAGATTATAGGAGAGAGAAAAGACAGAGATTATAGGAGAGAGAAAAGACAGAGATTATAGGAGAGAGAAAAGACAGAGATTATAGGAGAGAGAAAAGACAAAGATCAGAAGAGGGAAAAGACAGAGATTATAGGAGAGAGAAAAAACAGAGATTATAGGAGAGAGAAAAGGCATAGATTATAGGAGAGAGAAAAGACAGAGAATATAGGAGAGATAAAAGACAGAGATTATAGGAGAGAGAAAAGACAGAGAATATAGGAGAGAGAAAAGACAGAGATTATAGGAGAGAGAAAAGACAGAGATTATAGGAGAGAGAAAAGACAGAGATTATAGGAGAGAGAAAAGACAGAGAATATAGGAGAGAGAAAAGACAGAGATTATAGGAGAGAGAAAAGACAGAGAATATAGGAGAGAGAAAAGACAGAGAATATAGGAGAGAGAAAAGGCAGAGATTATAGGAGAGAGAAAAGGCAGAGATTATAGGAGAGAGAAAAGACAGAGATTATAGGAGAGAGAAAAGACAGAGATTATAGGAGAGAGAAAAGGCAGAGATTATAGGAGAGAGAAAAGACAGAGATTATAGGAGAGAGAAAAGACAGAGATCATAAGAGGGAAAAGAGAGAATCAGAGGAGAGTGAAATAAGAGAAAAAAAATCAAATAAAAAAAAGAAATAAAAAAAGAGAGGAGAAAGAGAGAAATAGCAAATAGAAAACAGAGAGCAGGAGAGAAAATATTAAAATAATGAGAGAAAGAGAGAAGAGGAAAACAGAAAATAATGTGTAAAACACATTGATGGACCAAATAAGGCAAATGATAAAGAAAAAAAACAAAATTTCCATACAGAAGAAAGTGAAATAAGAAAAAAACAATAAAAAAGTGATAAGAGGAAGAAGGAATAATAGGAAGTAGAGAATAGAGAAATGTGACATGTGAAGGGGTGAGCAAAGCAAACAGGCTGTGTGATGTCTTATTAATGCAGGGTGAAGGAGCCTGGCATGTAGCAATGTCTGCTATGTAAACAAAATTGAGGGACACTTGGCAGCATGATCTGCCTGACAGAATATTCTCGCAGGCCTCGCTGTCATATTCACAGATGCTTCAAATCATTTACTCTCTCCTTCATCCGACATGGCAGCAAGACCCAGGCCTAATTTAACTACCAACCCAGATGGCTCCTTTATGCTCTATGACCAACTTGTCTCTCTCCGTTTTAGTAAGCAGGACGTGTCTAGCAATAAATGCGTGGAGCAAACAGACGTTGGAGGCAAAATTTCATATGTATTACCATAAATGTGAATAAATTATATGGCCACAGGATGGTGGACACCTGACCAGCACACCTATATGAGCTTGTTCTACATCCAATTGCCAAATCATTGCCATTAATATAGAGATCCCCCCCCCCCCCCCATTCCTTAGGGGCTAGAGCATCCTCCTCTCTTCTGGGAAGGCTTTTCACAAGTTTATGGAGTGTGTTTATCCTCATTCAGCCAAAAGAACATCTGTAAGTTCAGATATTGATGTTGGATAATAAAACCTGGCTCACATTTGGTGTTCCATATCATCCCAAAGGTGTTCAGTAGGGTTTACATATTGGATGTTGGATGAGAAGACCTGGCTAACATTTTTTTCTTCCAAGTCATCCTAAGGATATTCAGTAGGGATGAGGTTTTGATTTTAGATGATAAGACATGGCTCACAGTTGGTCTTCCAAGTTATCCTAAGGATATTCAGTAGGGTTGAGGTTTTGATGTTGGATGAGAAGACCTGGCTCACAATTGGTGTTCCAAGTCATCCTTAAAGGTGTTCAATAGGGTTGAGGTATTGATGTTAGATGTGAAGACCTGGCTTACAATTGGTGTTCCAAGTCATCCCAAAGGTGTTCAGTAGGGTTGTGGTATTGATGTTAGATGTGAAGACCTGGCTTACAATTGGTGTTCCAAGTCATGCGAAAGGTGTTCAGTAGGGTTGTGGTATTGATGTTAGATGAGAAGACCTGGCTTACAATTGATTTTCCAAGTCATCCCAAAGGTGTTCAGTGGGGTTGAGGAATTGATGTTGGATGAGATGACCTGGCTCACAATTGGTGTTCCAAGTCATCCCAAAGGTGTTCAGTAGGATTGAGGTACTGATGTTGTATGAGAAGTCCTGGCTCGCCATCAGCATTCCAGTTCGTCCCAAAGGTATTGAGTATATTGATGTTTGGGCTCAGTGCAGATCACTTAAAGTTTTTCACACCAAACTGGTAAAATCATGTCTTTATGGAACTGGCATTGGCTTTTTACACAGAGGCACAGTCATGCTTGCACAGAACAGGTCCTTCACCAAACTGTTACCAAGGTTTGAAGCACACCATTGTCTACAAAGTAATGTTGTAGCATTAACACTATTGTGTGCAGAGCACCATTCTTAAAGTATTTCTACAGTGAATAAAGTTAGAATATGAAATTACTAATACCATTCACAACAAGTGTATGTATATAAAGGTCTCTCTACACATGATACATATGGTATTGATTATTAATGCTGTGAACTGCTTCATGATAAATAATATTTAGGCCACATATACATTATATTTGGGGGGATTTCTCCTATGGAATCATGGGAAGTTATATCTTCATTGAAATATACTGATTCCAGTTTATGTTGCAGAAATCTCATTATTAAAAATATAAAAATGTACATTTATGCAAATTATGCATATTATTCCTTTATCAGTCCACATTGAAAAATCTATACATTTTACATTCCTATCAAGCTTGCAGATCAAGAGGCCCTGAAGTTTGCATGATGACTGTATACACAGGCAAATATGGTCATTAAACAAAGATTTCCATTTCATATAAAAGGAAACTAAAGGGCAGAGGAACTGTAAACAGTCTGCAACCAGTCAATTGTCAAGAAAGTATACCATGAGCACACTTACTTGACCAATACTCAGCCAGTCTCTGGGCACCACAATATTTACAGTGTCAAAGGTTCCGCCAAATGAACTAGGTGGTAGAAGTGTTAAGTAACCCTGCAGTCACCTCACGTGGTCACACTCTTCAGGGTACAGCAGCCTATAGCAGGGTCCATTATGAAAGATTCCCACCACCCCTGTGCTGAGTTCAGAGGTGTACACAACTTTTGTACCCATTATAAGAGGTTCCCACCATCCCGGGTTTGCAAACCTGCTGTGTCCATTATGAGGAGTTGCCACAATGTTTGGACGGAGTTCCTACTGTGCCCATTATGAGAGGTTCCCACCATCCCTGAGCTGAGTTCCTGTCTCTTCACACCTACTGTGCCCATTATGAGAGGTTCCCACCATCCCTGAGCTGAGTTCCTATCTCTTCACACCTACTGTGCCCATTATGAGGGGTTCCCACCATCCCTAGAGAATGAAATTGGAGGAGCTAGAACACCCATAAGGTGGGTGGGAAGACCCAAAACTCCCAGGTGGACAGGAACAGAGCCTCCCAGTTGGAGTATCCAAGACATACTAGCCCTGTCTTCTTCATACTAAGCTAAAAACAAAGCTTTTCATAGTATCCCATACCAGAATTTCTCGTGAGCCGCTCACTAATTACACTCTTTTCTGCTACTAATCCACTGAAGAGCTGAGAAAACTTTGTAAAGAGATTTTTCATCCCCTGAGGTTACCTCCTGCAGAGGTGTACTTCAGCTGAGGTAGGTGAATCCCATCCACACGGCAGGCTTCTCTTATTCCTGGGCCGGCTGTGTACAAAGCTTTGGGAGGATTAGCGGGAGAGCAGCCTGCTGTGTATATTTAGGATGTGATTAGTGTAACCCAGCAATCACTGGAAACACCTTTAGCTTAAGATGCAGCAAATTCCTGGCAGACAGGAGAAGCAAGTGGAGGCATGAAGCAGAGACAAACAAGAGCTTGCTTTTTAGGAAAGGTCTGAGGCAGGCATGTAGAGTCTACTGTAAAGGGCAGGCAATGCCATCTGTTGGCTGCTACTTGGTCAGGTTATAGGAGTCCATACAGCAACACCCCCTGCATCTATGGTAGCCAAGTAGCGGCATCCCCTGCATGCATAGTAGCCAGGCAGTGGCACACCCTGCATCCATGGTAGCCAGGCAGTGGCACCCCATGCTTTCATGGTAGCCAGGCGTCAGTACCCACTGCATTCATGTTAGCCCAGCAGTGTCACCCTCTGCATCCATGGTAGCCAGAACTGGAGCACCCATGGTAGCCAGGCAATGGCACCCCCTGCATCCTTAATAGCCAGGCAACAGCATCCCCTACATCCAGGGTAGCCAGGCAACAGCATCCATGGTAGCCAGGCAGCCGCATGCCTTATGGTAGCCAGGCAACAGCACCCTTCCTCATTGAATCCACAGCAGCCAAGGGGTAGCATTCCATCCATCCATGATAGCCAGGCCTTAGCACCACCTCCATCCATGGTAGCCAGGTGTCAGTACTCCCTCCATCCATGGTAGCCAGGCATCAGCACCCCTACCATCTATGGTAGCCAGGCATCGGCACCCAAACCATCTATGGTACAAAGAAGAAAGGGGCAGCCCCTGGAAGTCGCACATCCAGGTGTCTTAGAGAGATGAATAGAGTGACAACCTCAGCCTGGACTCTGACCAGGTCACGCCCCCAACGCATTTCACTCCACCCTCTGAAGCTTAGTCACGGGGAACATGACTAAGCGCTGGGGGGCAGAGTGACACACATCGGGGGCGTGGTCTGGTCAGAGTCCAGGCTGAGGTTGCCACTCTATTCATCTCTCTAAGACACCTTGGATGTGAGACTTCCAGAGGCTACCCCTTTCTTCATTGCACCTTTGCGGTAAGCAGGACGGCTCCGTCCCCCGTCAGCACTCAAAACAGCAGCTGTGGATGCACCGTTCACATACCCCCTCTTTGCCAAGCCTGAGCGGCACACACATCCCTTTCAGGTCACCATCTATGGTAGCCAGGCATCGACACCCCCTCTGTCTATGGGTGCCAGGCATTAGCACACTCTCTATCCATGATAGCCAGGCATTAGCATTCCTCCATCTATGGTAGCCAGGCATCAGCACCCCCTCCATCTATGGGTGCCAGGCATTAGTACATCCTCCATCCATAGTAGCCAGGCATTAACAATCCCTCTATCCATGGTAGCCAGACATTGGCCCCCCTCCCTCCACGCTAGCCATGCATCGGCACCCCTCCATCTATGCTAGCCAGGCCTCGGCACCCCTTCATCTATGCTAGCCAGGCATCAGCACCCCCTGCATCCATTGTGGCCAGGCAGCTACATCGCTTGCATCCATACTAGCCAAGCAGTGGCCTCCCCTGCATCCATGGTAGCCAGACATCAGCACCCCCTCCATTCATGGTAGCCAGGCATTAGCACCCCCTTCATCAATTGTAGCCAGACATCGCCACCCCCTCCATCTATGGTAGCCAAGCATCAGAAACCTCTTCCATCTATGGGTGCCAGGCAACAGTACGCCCTCCATCCATGGTAGCCAGGCATTGGCACCCCCTTATCCATGGTAGCCAGGCATTGGTGCCCCCTCCATCCATGGTAGCCAGGCATCGGCACCCCCTTATCCATGGTAGTCAGGCATTGTATTGGCACACCCTCCAATCATGGTAGCCAGGCATTGGCACCCCCTTCACCCATGTTGGCCAGGCAGGTACATCCCCTTGCATTCATATTAACCAAGAAGCGGCATCCCCTGCGTCCATGCAGGGGCACCCTGTGCATTCAGGGCAACCAGGCTCAGATATATAATACAGCAAACATGATGACATACTAAAAAAAACGATTTTGGCAGAGTTGGCAGCTGTGTCTTGTAGATGACAAGTGCTCTTTAACTGTAATTTATATCCCAGATCATAAAGGTGCTTTTCCCTGCAGGCCCTGTCACTTTATCTCAAACAACTCTTTAATTACATGTATGATTCATTATTACCTCAGATATTCAAACAAGTGTCAAAGAGTGAGACCAGGCTGGGGTCACTTAGGTCAGCAACAAAGCAAATACAGTGGGCGGGGAGCTTACAACGCGTATTGGATGACTCATGACATGACAAAGCCGCTACACCAGGCCCTCTATGAGAGTCAAATGATGCACCACCTAGAAGGGTCCATACCACTGCAATGTCAGAACATTCCCCTGGGTTCAAAATCCATCAACAGTGGTAGGCTCTGAAAATCTTGGAATATGCTATAAATTGTAACATTATATGTCTGCAGTCTCTGACCATCTCCTGTATCATATCTGAAGTCTCTCACTATTTCCTGTACTATGTATGCAGTCTTTGACCATCTCCTGTACTATGTCTGCTGTCTCTGACCATCTCCTGTACCATCAGGGCTGTTGATAAGGCAGTACAGTCAGCCCTCCTGTACTGGGCCCAGGCACTATCAGTTCAAAAAGGGGGCCCTGGCACCTGTTGAGCAGGATGTCCGGCTGTACTGTCTGATTGCCAATCCTCTTCTGCCTCCCTGCAGCGCTGCCAGCTTCTCCTCTTCTTTCCCCCTTCGGCTACACTGCAGGGGGATTGGTTCTGGCACATGCATCCCTTCTATCTTCTGTTTGGGCCCCCTGTGTGCCCCTTTCCCTCACACCGCTGCCAGCTTCCCTCCTTTCCCGCCGGCAGCAGCTGAATGCATACAGGGGGATGTTTCAAAATAAAGAGTGGGGAAAGGGATTGGTAAATATGTAATTTACTGGCCCCTTCCTTTCCTGAATGAGCTCAGTGAGAGATCGATACCAATCCACTCCCGTGTCCATACATCACTGAAGCATAGTAAACTATGTTTACCATGCTTCCGTTTGTGAATAAGCAGGAAGCCTCAGAACGCTTCTTATTCATTCATCAGTGCAGCTGAGGCTATAGAAAATTATACATTTATGTGCTCAGTTACTTTCAGTCGAGGGAAGGGGGCCCTATCAGATAGGCTGTATGAGGCCCCCTGATTTCTACCAGCGGCCCTGTGTACTATGTCTGCAGTCTCTGACCATCTCCTGTATCACGTCTGCAGTCTCTGAGCATCTCCTGTACCATGTCTGCAGTCTCTGACCATCTCCTGTATCATGTCTGCAGTCTCTGACCATCTCCTGTATCATGTCTGCAGTCTCTGACCAGCCCTTTGGTGATCTAGAGGGTAGAAAGAAAGGTTTAGGGATAAATTTGGGCAACATCTGTAGCTTCTTGGCTGGAATATACACAGAGCAGTACATGGCTTTCAAAGAACGTGTCCTCATACTAGAGCTAAACTCTTTCCTCTTGAGTGTGAAGTGGTTGTGGCTGGGAAGGCGTGAAGGCCATTTGGTCCCTTATCAATGAAAGGCAAGAAGTCATCTGAGGAATGTCTGGTGACTGGGAACATTTGTCAAGGCTACAGTCTGGCTTGTTTATCCCTTTATCAGGCAAAGGATTCCGAAATCCATATCCACAGAGCTCTGCATGGAAGAGGGAATTCTGCTCAGTAGCAGGTCTGCGCCCAGAGACCTTTGGCTCTGCTGAGACACAAATACATAGAGGACTTTGATGACCCTACAATGATGACCACTGGGACAAAATCCACCCATGATCCACTATACCAGGTATCTCCAAAATTTTCAGCACAAGGGCCACGATGTATATTTTACAAATATTCACAGGCTGAAATCCCAATCAGAGTTCACCTTTACATCAGAGTTCCTCCTTGCATCAGGATCCCTATCAGAGTTCCCCCTTACATCAAGGTCCCCATCAGAGTTCCCCCTTACATCCATATCCCCCTGTGAGTTCCCACTTACATCAGGATCCCCATCAGCTTCCTCTTACATCTGGATCTCCATCAGAGTCCCCCCTTACATCAAAGTTCCCCTTTCATCATAGTCCGCATTACACAAGACTACCCCTACACTACTTTTGTAGCAAGTCCTCTTGTGTGGTGCAATCAATTCCCTGCAAACTTAAATCTCCACAATGTAACCCTGTGAAGCTGTAGCATGTTGAACCGGCCTACATTTCCTGTCGGAACAACTTCAATTTTCTTCAAACCCTTTAACTCATGATCCATACTGTCACTGATCTGCTTCTCACAACTCTTAGCCTTCTCTGACGTCAATCATTTTTGCCCTTCGATATGTTTGGCTGTGACCTCTAGGGCTATTCCTAATATTATGTGAATGAACAAATCCCCAACATCCCTTTAGACATGTATCCCTGCTGGCCACTGGGTGGGGCCGACTTAAGCTGTGCAACATGCTGATCAGTTGCTTGATGATTACACTCACTCTGTGCATGATCTGTATGTGCTGTATGTAGAGCACCATTACCAAGCTCCATTTTTATACCTTCCTCTATACCAGCGTGTTTCTTAA
Organism: Glandirana rugosa; assembly: GCA_018402905.1. Lineage (NCBI taxonomy): Eukaryota > Metazoa > Chordata > Amphibia > Anura > Ranidae > Glandirana > Glandirana rugosa. Next base: position 284,246 of record BLSH010181324.1, read on the forward strand.
TTTCCAAGCAGGAGCATTTGGGTTTTTTGTACTATTCTGCCATTATTATTTGATACTGTTGTAAATCTGTCTATTAGCTACTTAGTGTGCCTCAATCCATACACATCAGCCTTTCTCAAATGTTATACTCCAAAGAAACTGTTGCAATAATTTTCAGGTCTAATGGAACGTCTGCTAAAATTAGTCTATTGGTGGTCATTGGGAAATTATACTAATATTGATGGTCTGTGGGAAGAATGTCCCTTACATTGGTGATCAGTGGGAAGAATGCTCCTAACATTGGTGATCAGTGGGAAGAATGTCCCTTACATTGGTGATCAGTGGGAAGAATGCTCCTTACATTGGTGATCAGTGGGAAGAATGCTCCTTACATTGGTGATCAGTGGGAAGAATGTCCCTTACATTGGTGGTCAGTGGGAAGAATTCTCCTTACATTGGTGATCAGTGGGAAGAATGCTCCTTACATTGGTGATCAGTGGGAAGAATGTCCCTTACATTGGTGGTCAGTGGGAAGAATGCTCCTTACATTGGTGGTCAGTGAGAAGAATGTTCCTTACATTGGTGGTCAGTGGGAAGAATGATCCTTACATTGGTGATCAGTGGGAAAAACGTGCCTTACATTGGTGATCAGTGGAAAGAATGTCTCTTACATTGGTGATCAGTGGGAAGAATGCTCCTTATATTGGTGATCAGTGGGAAGAATGTCCCTTACATTGGTGGTCAGTGGGAAGAATGTCCCTTACATTGGTGGTCAGTGGGAAGAATGTTCCTTACATTTGAGGCCAGTGGGAAGCACACTCCTTACATTGGTGGTTGGTCAGTAGAATGCCCCTTACATTGGTGGTAATTAGGAAAATGCCCCTTACATTAGAGCTCAGTGGGAAAATGTCCCCAACAGTGTTGATCAGGGAAAATATTCCTTACACTTGGAGGGCGGAATGCTCCATATTGGTGGTCAGTTAGAAGAAGGCCCCTTAGATTGGTGGCCAGTGGGAAGAATGCCCCTTACATTGGTGGTTGGTTAGAAGAATGCCCTTTACATTGGTGGTTATTAGGAAAATGCCCCTTACATTGGAGCTCAGTGGGAAAATGTCTCTAACAATGGTGATCAGGGAAAATATTAATTACATTGGTGAACATTGAGAAGAATGCTCTTTGCTTTATTGGTCAGTGGGAAGAACGTCCCTTACATTGGTGTTCAGTAGGAAGAATACCCCTTACTTTGTTGGTCAGTGGGAGGAATATTTCTTGCATTGGTGACCAGAGGGAAGAATGTTTCTTACATGTGAGGTCAGAGGGAAGAATGCTCCTTACATTGGAGATCAGTAGGCAGAATGCTCCTAAATATTGGTGACCAATAGGAAGAATGTCCCTTACCTTGGTGGTCAATGGGAAGAATGTTCCAGTGATAGTCAGAATGACACCCTTATAGTCATGCCTCTGGCTCTGCCGAGTGGTGTCGGACATGGAGGTATGCAGGCACCATCACATAGGAACTAACCAAAGCCCAAGGAAGCCCTAGTCACCTCTAGAGGAACCCTGGTTAAGAATGGCTGCCCTACATTATCTTCAAGCACAGAATGCATATTGGCAATTAGCATTTGAACTTTGTACCTACTGTATATGTCCTTGTATGTGCGTACAGATACTTGCAGACATGTTTGCCATTAAATTGCAGTCTGGGTAAATATACAAGCGATAAGCGAGTGTTACAAACTGTACCAATAAAACCAACAAAACACAAGCTGTTACAATGTAAACCCAACAGGGAAGTAAGGCTGGCCATACACAGATTTAATTTAATTCGAACATTTGTATGGAAATACAAAAAAAAAAAAATGATCAGTGCATTCTATTGTACCATCCATCACAGTGACTCAACCAATCTTGCTAAAAAGACCTGAAAATTATTAAGATTGGCATGACAATGGTTCAAATTTTACCATTTGATTTTGGGATGCACAGAAGCATGTTTATGCCTGTGACCCTACCGCATACCATATATAGAACAAACAAGTGTTTGTGATGAGCAACAAAAGTTCTACTTTGGGCAAAACAAAAAGTCCCCTTGCTCTGGGGCTCCCCCACACTGCAAAGGCTAAGCCATGGGTGCTCAACCTGTGGCCCTCCAGCTGTTGCAGAACTACATGTCCCATGAGTAATTGCAAGGTTGACAGTTACAAGCATGACTCCCAAAGGCAGAGGTATAATGGGACTTGTAGTTCGGTAACAGCTGGAGGGCCCCAGGTTGAGCACCCATGGGCTAAATTCTCATTTATACCAAGGGAAGAAAAACAAGGGATTTCACTTGGCTAATGCCCTGCTCCTGAAGGCTCCCACCATGGTGTAAGACCACGTCCCTCTTCTTCCCTACGCTTGGGCAGTTGCAGCATCATCAAGTACAACACAGGGCTACTTACCCTGTTTGGGGTGAAGGCAGGGGCGTAACGATAGGGGTTGCAGGGGTTGCAATTGCAACCGGGCCCCATGGTCCAGGGGGCCCGCGTGCCTCCCTTGTACACCTGTATAGGAGGAATGGCGGGGGCGGCATTTAGAGGAACCAATCGCCTCCATTTTCCTCTATCCAGTTTACTTATCTTCTGCTGTCCCCCCTCCCCCCCACAGAGCTGCTGTCTTCCCCCCTCCTCTCTCCTGCCAGCTGCTGTAGAAGATGTCATGATGGACCGATGGGAACGGGTCAGTAAATTTGTCATTTACCGGCTCCATCCTTTTCTGAATGAACAGCGTAAGTGATTGGTACCAATTGGTTCATTCATAACTGAAGCATAATAAACAGTTTTTACTATACTTCCATTTCTGAATGAATGGGAGGCTTGGTGCACAGCTATTTCTGTCCATTCATTCTGTGCAGCTGAGGTTACAGAGATGGAGATTGAGGGCTGAGGTTTGTTTAGACCCCTGATATCTCATCAAAGCCCCCCAACAGAGCTCCTAAAAAAAATGTAAAAATACAATTGTAAAAGAAATAAAATGAAATGGTAAAAAAAAATAATAAAATTAAAATAAAAATTAAAAACTACTGACACCAGTGAGGGAACTATCAGGATTGCAAAGGTTGCAATTGGGACCGGGCCCTGGCATTTCACCCCCATGGGGAGGCCTGAAGATGGCAGTAAGGGGGCCGCTGCAGAACTTGTGAAAGGGCCCCGCTGCGGTACCGTAATAAAGAGACCTACGATAGGAGTAAAGGGCCCCAGGATTAGTGGGAAGAGGGAAGGGCCCTGGCCAAGGGGCCCTTCATAATTTCTTGCACTGGGGCCCTGAAGGTTCTAGTTACACCTCAGGGTGAAGGGGTACTGACTCAGCAGGGAAGGGATGCCTTACATAGTCCAGGTGGTGGTTGTAGTGGGCAAATGTCATCAGTGTCACCAGAGAGATCTGTAGTCTCCTATCCTTTGAGCCCCTCGCGCTTTTAGTGTTGTCCACCCTCCTATTGTCTCCCAAATCTCAAGGAAATTCAATTTCCAAAGGTTCCCATGAAGGCCAGGAGAAGAACCAGCAAAAAGCTTCAGAAGGATTCAGGAGGTCAACCCTCCCGGAAATGTTGGCTTCACTATGAACGATTTCTACTAGATGTAGTAATACGTTACAAAAATGCTTGTAAAGGCCCTCCCAACTGGAGGACTTAGGAAGACTTCGAAAAACGACCAAGAAGAGGACCGGAAGTACCCTTGGAAACCTTTAACTTAAAGGAACTCTAAACCCTCTGTTATCCTCCCACCTGTTGTGATTTTCGCGCTCCCCGAGTTTCCTATCCTCTGATGTCTAGAGAGACCACTGTGACTACTGTAAACGGGTGATGTTGGTGGTGGACCTGATACATTCCGTAGGGAAGGGACGACTCAGTCATGGGGAAGTGGGACTCCACATTGATCTTGGAAGTCCCGGGGTCACGTTCTTTAATACTTCCCGGGGAACCGGTCCCGGGAAGGGAGAAGGGTGATTAGGACCCCG
>BLSH010181324.1:344467-365284 GCA_018402905.1 Glandirana rugosa
GGTGTCGGTTGTTACAATTGGGGATGTTTATGTAACGGTTACAAATAACCGAATCATTTATTAGTAAAAAAATAAAACACATCAGCAATGTACATGCAACATAAAATATTTTTTTTTCTGTAGACCAATTACTAGGCCAATAAGCACACAATGTATTTAATATTGGATTGGTGCTGTGGATGGTGGCTGCGTTCATGCATTATTTTGTCGAGGATGTTCGTGCTGCACAATTTTTAAAGCTGCAAAAAAAAAAAAAACCCTCAAAAAAACCCCTCAAAAAAAAAACAGTGCCAGTAATGTAAAAGCAACTTAAAAGAAAACTTTTTGCTCTAGATTATTTACTAAGCCAATAAACATTGGCAATGTATTTGTAGGGGTTAACATTGTTGGCTGTGGGGGTGTATAGAATAAATAGAATAATCTGCTTTTCTTTTCTCCATAATAAGTGCTGCTAAGGAAACAACTCGTCATTCTCCATCTCCTTCTCCAGCGTAAGAGGAAGCCTACATTGAACGGGCAATCGGTAGTCAACCTCTTGGCTAATTGATAAGAATGAAGCTACCATAGGAGGAGGAGATATGCACTAGGCTTTGGATTAGGTTAGTGTTAGGGGTAAAGGTTGGGGGCTAATAGGGTAAGGGTTAAGGTGAAATATTATGATCGGTATAAGCATTAACGGTTTGGTTTAAGGTCTCAATGTGGTGAGGGGTTGTTGAGAAGGTTTGAAAGAGGTCCACCTTATGTCTGAAGGAAGTCAAATGCAGGCCAGAAGAAGGTTAAATGAAGGTCAAAGGAGGTCAAGCTCAGGTCAGAGGAAAGTCAAATGTAGGTCAGAAAGTGGTTAAATGCAGGTCGGAAGAAGGTTAAATGAAGGTCAAAGGAGGTCAAGCTCATGTCAGAGGAACGCCAAATGCAGGTCAGAAAGGATAACTGTAGGTCTGAAGGTCTAGAAGGTTGAATGTAAGGCAAACGCAAGTCAGAAGATGATCAGATAGAGGTCTGAAGGAGTTCAACTTCAAGTCAAAATAAGGTCAAATGCAGGTCAGAAAGAGGTCAACTGTAGGTCTAAAGGTCCAGAAAGTCAGGTTGAATGTAAGCGAAATGCAAGTCAGAAGATGATCAGATGGAGTTCAGAAGGAGTTCAACTTCAAGTCAGAAGAATGTCAAATGCAGGTTAGAAAGAGGTCAATTATAGGTATGAATGTTGTGACGTTATACTAGACGCAATAATGGACGGGCAATGCATGTGATCATGTTGAGGCGACTAGTGAGAGGCCTACCCGGGTTTTGCCAGCCGCCGTGGGTTCCAGCCGGACTTTCTGGTCCACTCAAACCCCTCTCCACCTGCATTTAATGACCAGGAAGAGAGCAGAGGGGAGCTCTATCCTGGATCTCAGAGGGAGAAAGCTGAATGAGCCCTGTGTGCTAATTTGGACTCAAAGATCAAGGTTTGCACTGTGCTTATGTTTTGTGGGTGTCGGGGACAGCCCCACACTGTATACAGAGGAACCTGATTGTTTAGTTTAGCGCCAGCAGGCAAGGTTTTGTTCTCTGTTTTTTTATGTGTTTTGAGCTTGCAAACCTGGCAAGCCGCCAGATTTTAAAGAAATTGACCTCCATGCTGCATCTTTTCCTCTGAAAAGTGATCCCCGCGAGCTAATCTCCCACAATGTCCAGAAGGTCAGAAGAAGATTGAATGCAAGTCAAAAGGCCAGTCAGAAGATGATCAGATGGAGTTCAGAATGAGTTCAACTTCAAGTCAGAACAAGGTCAAATGCAGGTTAGAAAGAGGTCAGGCTCAGGTCAGAGGAAAGTCAAATGCAGTTCAGAAAGAGGTCAACTGTAGGTCTGAAGATCCAGAAGGTCAGAAGAAGATTGAATGCAGGTCAAAAGGAGATCAGCCTCAAGTCAGAAGATGATCAGATGGCGTTCAGAACGAGTTCAACTTCAAGTAAGAAGATGGTAAAATGCAAATTAGAAAGCGGTTGAATGCAGGCCAGAAGAAGGTTAAATGAACGTCAAAGGAAGTCAAGCTCAGGTCAGAAGACAGTCAAAAGCAGGTCAGAAAGAGGTCAACTGTAGGTCTGAAGGTCCAGAAGGTCAGAAGGTTGAACGCAAGTCAAAAGGCAAGACAGAAGATGATCAGATGAGTTCAGAGTTCAGCTTAAAGTCAGAAGACCAAATGCAAGTTAGAAAGAGATTAACTATAAGTCCGAAAGAGGTCAAATGAAAGTCAGAAGAAGGTTGAATGCAGGTCAGAAGGGGGTGAAGCTCAGATCAGAGTATAGTAAAATGTAGGTCAGAAAAAGGTCAACTGTAGATTTCATAGATTGTAGAGGACAAATACAGGTCAGAAGAAGATGAATTGCAGGCCAGAAGATGATCAAATGCTGGTCAAATACTCCTATCAATGAACTCTGCATGCAGAGCTTCAAAGTAGGGTTGCCACATCATCCCTTTAATCCAGGACACATATGAATTACACAGGTTCTGAGGCTGATTAAGGTGGTAATTAAACTCACTTGGTGTCTTATCTGCATTAAATTAGCCTCAAAACCTGTGTAATTCATATGTGTCCTGGATTAAAGGGATGATGTGGCAACCCTACTTCAAAGTGATCTCATATGCAAACTAATGATAGCTGTACACTAGTAGAATTTTGTTAGAAATCTTTCATTTTAAGAAGGTTTGTTCAATATTATGGTTCAGTTCACACTTGTGCGATGCAGGAACCCTGCGAATCCACTGCGGGTTCCCGCATTGCACCTGACTCGCATGGCAGTTCCACTTTTTGAGATGGGAACGAGGGACACCTATTAGCAAAAGTATGTAGGCATAGGACACACCCACTACCACGCCTCCTCAAAGGAGAATTGTACAAATGGCAACAAAAGTGAGTACACCCCTAAGTGAAATTGTCCAAATTGGGCCTAAAGTGTCAATATTTAGTGTGGCCACCATTATTTCCCAGCACTGCCTTAACCCTCTTGGGCATGGAGTTCACCAGAGCTTCACAGGTTGCCACTGGAGTCCTCTTCCCCTCCTCCATGACGACATCACAGAGCTGGTGGATGTTAGAGACCTTGCGCTCCTCCACCTTCCATTTGAGGATGCCCCACAGATGCTCAATAGGGTTTAGGTCTGGAGACATGCTTGGCCAGTCCATTACCATTACCCTCGACTTCTTTAGCAAGGCAGTGGTCATCTTGGAGGTGTGTTTGGCATTGTTATCATGTTGGAATACTGCCCTATGTCTCCGAAAGGAGGGGATCATGCTTTGCTTCAGTATGTCACAGTACATGTTGGCATTCATGGTTCCCTTAATGAACTGTAGGTCCCCAGTTCCGGCAACACTCATGCAGCCCCAGATCATGACACTCCTACCACCATGCTTGACTGTAGGCAAGACACACTTGTCTTTGTACTCCTTATCTGGTTGTCGCCACACACGCTTGACACCATCTGAACCAAATAAGTTTATCTTGGTCTCATCAGGCCACAGGGCATGGTTCCAGTAATCCATGTCCTTAGTCTGCTTGTCTTCAGCAAACAGTTTGCGGGCTTTCTTGTGCATCATCTTTAGAAGAGTCTTCCTTCTGGGGCAACAGCTATGAAGACCAATTTGATGCAGTGTGCGGCATATGGTCTGAGCACTGACAGGCTGACCCCCCACCCCTTCAACCTCTGCAGCAATGCTGGCAGCACTCATAAATTTATTTCCCAAAGACAACCTCTGGATATGACACTCAGCACGTGCACTCAACTGCTTTGATTGACCATGGTGAGGTCTGTTCTGAGTGAAACCTGTCCTGTTAAACCGCTGTATTGTCTTGGCCACCGTGCTGCAGCTCAGTTTCAGGGTCTTGGCAATCTTCTTATAGCCTAGGCCATCTTTATGTAGAGAACAATTATTTTTTTCAGATCCTCAGAGAGTTCTTAGACATGAGGTGCCATGTTGAACTTCCAGTGACCAGTATGAGAGAGTGAGATTGATAACAAAATTTAACACACCTGATCCCCATTCACACCTGAGACTTGTAACACTAACAAGCCACATGACACCGGGGAGGGAAAATGGCTAATTGGGCCCAATTTGGACATTTTCACTTTAGGGGTGTACTCACTTTTGTTGCCAGTGGTTTAGACATTAATGGCTGTGTGTTGTTATTTTGAGGGGACAGCAAATTTACACTGTTATACAAGCTGTACACTCACTACTTTACATTGTAGCAAAGTGTCATTTCTTCAGTGTTGTCACATGAAAAGATAGAATAAAATATTTACAAAAATATCAGGGGTGTACTCACTTTTGTGAGATACTGTAGATCAGATCAAAATAAGGGACAAATGAAGAGGAAAGAGGGACAGAGGGACTTTGTTCCAAATCAGGGACAGTCCCTCGAAATCAGTGACAGTTGGAAGCTATGCAGTTCACACTGCCATATGCGAACTGCTGGGAGTGTCAATACAAAGTTAATGACACCCCCATGTCAGTGCGAACTGTCAGTTCGGACATGAATTGGATTGCATGGGTGTTCACACCCATGCGATCTGATTCTGTTGCGGACCAAAAAAAGGGTCTTATGCGAGTTTGGCCCGAATGCGATGCAATTACAGCCCTACTATCTGTATTGCTGAAATAGTATCACACAGACATTGCATGTCCGATTCCAGTGCGGAAAAAAAAGTCCCTGCACCTTATTTGTGCGAATCCAGTGTGAGTTTAGCTATACATACTGTATGGCCGAACTCGCATTGCACAGACATTGCATGTGACCGCCACAGCAATGCGGGTGCAAATCACATGCAATGTCTGTGTTCGCCTATGTGTGAACCCAGGCTAAAAGTACGTCAAAAATGAATTTGCTTTTAACACTCAGTTTTGGAATGAATGGACAAAAACCACATACACTGTTAGTAATTTTGTTAATTTGAGAGAAAATCCTGCGCCTTAGAAATTTTCTCATAATTATGGTGGAAAACGAATGTCCATTTGACCCCACTAGTGATTATAATATTGAGCGAAAGGCTCCTAAAATTAAAAATCCCTAACAAAATTCTGAGATCAGTTTGATGCTTTTCTAAATTCATTCAGAGTTGTATTTGACCTGCATTGATAGTTTTCTCACCTGCGATTGATCTCCTTCTGATCTGTATTTGTCCTTCTAACCTAAATCTCATCTCTACAACCTCTGAAGTCTCTGAAATCTGCAGCTGACCTTTTTCTGACCTACATTTGACTATCTTCTGATCTGATCTTTACCCCTTCTGATCTGCATTTAACCTTCTTCTGACCTACAGTTGACCTCTTTCTATTCTCCATTTAACCTTCTTCTGACTTGTAGTTGAACTCCTTCTAACCTGTATCTGATCATCTTCTGACTTGAGCTTAACTTACTTTGACCTAAATTCACCTTCTTTTGACCTTCTCAGTTACACTTGACCTCTTTCTGACCTGCATTTGACTTTCCTCTGATCTAAGCTTGACGTTCTTTTTACCTGCATTCAACCTTCTTCTGAGCTGCATTTGGCCTTCTTCAGACCTAGAGTTGACCTTTTTCTAACCTGTGCTTGACCTTCTGACTTGCTATTGAACTCTTTCTGACCTGGATGTAACTTTCTTTTGACTTGAGCTTGGCTTCCTTGTGACCTGCATTCATCCATCTTCTGACCTGCATTTGACTTTCTTCAGACCTAGAGTTGACCTCTTTCTAACCTGCACTTGACCTTCTTCTGACTTGCAGTTGAACTCATTTTGACCTGGATGTGACTATCTTTTGACTTGTGACTTCCTTGTGACCTGCATTCATCCATCTTCTGACCTGCATTTGACCTTCTTCAGACCTAGAGTTGACCTCTTTCTAACCTGCACTTGACCTTCTTCTGACTTGCAGTTGAACTCATTCTGACCTGGATGTGACTATCTTTTGACATGAGCTGGGTCTCCTTTTGATCTGTGTTCAACCATCATCTGACCTGATTTGACCTTCTTCAAACCAAGAGTTGACCTCTTTCTAACCTGCACTTGACCTTCTTCTGACTTGCTGTTGAACTACTTCTGACCTGTAACGGACTATCTTTTGAGTTGATCTTGGCCTCCTTTTGACCTGCATTTGACCTTTTTCTGACCTGCATTTGACCATCTTCAGACCTAGAGTTTACCTATTTTTCTTCTTTTTTTCTTTTTTTCGGGTTGAACTAGATGGACTTGTCTTTTTTCAACTTAACTAACTATGTAACTATGACCTCTTTCTAACCTGCATTTGACCACCTTCTGCCTTGCAGTTGAACTCTTTCTGACCTGCATCTGACTATCATCTAACTTAAAGAGGAAGTAAATCCTGATGGGTTTTAATTCCTTTTTGGTTCACTGCAAAGTAAAAGCATAATGTGCTAATATGAATCGAATACTGGCACATTATGTGACCCTTACCTGCAAACGAAGCTGCGCTGTCCCCGCTGGAGGCCGCATCTATGTTCACCCTTCTTCCTTCTGGGGCCGTGGACTCAGATTCTGTGACTGGCTGGAGTGGCGTGATGTCACTCCCACACATGCGTGCGGGAGCTGCCAGTCACGGCACTCGCTAGTGAAGAAACAGCACAGAGGGACGTTTCTTCACAGCGCATGCGCTGATGACATCATAGTTGGTGCATGTTTAAGAGATATTTACAGTACCTATAGGTAAGCCTTATTATAGGCTTACCTATAGGTACAACTTGTAAATTTAGGTTTACAACCACTTTAAGCTTGACCTCCTTTTGATGTGCATTCAACCTTCTTCTGACCTACAGTTGACATTTTTCTGAGCTGCATTTGACCCTTATCTAACCTGCAGTTGACCTCTCTCTGACCTGCATTTGACCATCCTCTGATCTTCATTTGTCCTCTTACCTAATCTTGACCTTCTTCTTACCTAGTTGGCCTCCTGAACTCTCTCAGGGAAAACTCTGAAAACAAAAGCTGCTCTATTATTGCTACAGCCAGACTGCATCATATATGTCACCTTTTTTTTTGCCCAGCATTGACTTTCAGCCTCGCTTCCTATCAATGTTGCAGGGTGTCACAAGCAGAGGAAGTGCTAGAATATCTCTCTGATGTGGACATAAACAGCAAATAAACATGTCTTTCTTTATGGTATGGAAGGAGGGAGGAGGGTTGGGTTGTGGAGGGCATCCTGGTGACACTTGCATCCTCTGATTTCTGGTGTGGTGTCACCTGGACAGGTTGTAATAGAAATTCACCCCATTAACGACACAGACAGCAATAAAAAAAAAGTAAAAAAAAAGATATTGGATAAGGTTGGGCTTTAAAAGCACAGGAACACTCTAGACTAGAGCACATATGTCAAACACAAGGCCTGCAGGCCGAATCTGGCCCTCTCCTGCAGCTGTGGCACCCCCCTCGTCTCCCCCCCACCTTGTCTACGCAGTCATCAGCAAAGATGAGGACAGAACTCTTTTGCCAGATCCTGCACCTCTCTATGCAGCTGCAGGACCCTCTCATCTCCACCTGCCCTGGTCCAGCAGCTGATTCCAAACCCTCCCCTGGTGCTTCTCCAGGGCCCTGCACTTTCTGATTCCCAGCTCCGACCCAGCTTCTTCCCGGCAGCAGCACAAGGTAAGGGGAATGCAAGGGAGGGTGGGGGGCTCTTGACTTCTGATGGTGGGGGGACTCTTGACAACTGATGTAAGGGAGGTGAGGTTCTCTGGACATCTAGTCTTACAAATACAACTGGCCTTTTGAGGGCAACCATAATGCTGATGCGGCCTACAATGAAATTGAGTTTGACACCAATGCTCTAGTCTAGAGCAGTGGTTCTCAACCCTGTCCTCAAGTACCCCCAACAGGCCATGTTTGCAGGTTTTCCTTTATCTTGCACAGGTGCTTTAAATAGGAGTCAATGGCTTGGTATTTTGGACAGCTATTTTATCTAAGAGAAATTCCCAAAACATGGCCTGTTGGGGGTACTTGAGGGCAGGGTTGAGAACCACTGCTCTAGAGGAAAGGTCCATCTTGTTGAGCAGTGGCATGTCCCTGCTCAAAACCTGTATTTCCCGAATGTGCAAAAAAGTGTAGACGGGCTTGAATCACCAGTAACAACCATGATCTAACCTGTCTTCGAGAAGAACGAAAAAAAAAATGATATTTAGTATAAATTCAATTTAAGCCATTATCCAAATCCAATAGCGCCTTCTTTGTTTTCTTGGAAATAGATTGTGATTTCCTACAATGCACATTATATAAGCCGTGGGTGCCTAATGAGTGAATTGATTGTTTTATGTGCAGAATTGCCTCTCGTACGATCCACACACAGTCAGTCTATTGGTCTCCTTTGTTGTTTGTAAGGACTGACCTACTTATGTGACACCTACATGGGCTTCCTGTGTTTACAACACTCCCGCGGAATGTACAGGTCCCTGATGATGAACTAGTTTCACAGATGACGTGCTCGGTGTAGACATATTTTCCTGAAAAGCTATGATAAAAGTAGACCAAAAATGTCTAAGGGAGCCCGAGATTAACGGAGGTCCACCCAGAAAATGTTTTAATTTTTTTTTTGGCATCCACCCTTTAATACTAAATAGATGTAACCTTTTGTTTCCTTACTTTCAAACCGCCTTGTAATTACATGTATTTTATACTCACAATTTTGTTTCTCTCACTGCTGGACTTTTCCATTTTAGGTGAGGGCATCTGAAGCCCATCCATAGTCTCCTGGCATCTCTTCCTGAAAGTGCATGGTGGGTAACCATCATGCACTCCTCGATCTCGGTCCGCCTTAAATCGCGTCATTTCCTGTCTGTAAATAACAAGATTTTACAGTACAGGGAAGCCCTCTGACTCCTGGGAAATGACGAGTCACATCTCCCAGGAGGCCAGGCGAAGCAGGAAGTGAGGAAAAGAGCCTAGGACCTAAAGGGGGCAGATTACAGAGACCACCTAGCAACAAGCGACTTAGGGTGAGTATAATATGTTTTTTTCCTTCAAAGGTAAGTCTGTATAGGCAAAGGACTTGAATGATGTAAAAAAATTGTTCTGGGTGGAACTCCGCTTTAATAATTATATTATGTAATGCCTTTGAAGCTGAACTACCAAAAACTCAACTGATCAAGCTTCTAATAGATGTGTGAATCTGTCCAGCCAGTCCTATAACTGATGCAGCAAAACCAGAACACCAACCTCACCTTTCACCACTGCTGTGAAGCAATGCAGTTACTGTTGGTTACTGACGCATCTCCAGCTTGTTGACTGATGGGGCCCTGGCCAACGTTCTGTTTCCTCCTCCTGGAAGCAGGTTCAAAGTGTTAGGCCAGTGTTTCTCAACTCCAGTCTTCAAGGCACACCAACAGGTCATGTTTTCAGGCTTCCCATTATTTTGCACAGGTGATTTGATCAGTTTCACTGCCTCAGTAATTACCACAGCCGTTTCATCTGAGGGAAATCCTGAAAACATGACCTATTAGTGCACCTTGAGGACTGGAGTTGAGAAACACTGACTGATGGTGTTCTGTCGAAATAGCCAACTCATCAAAATCTCCAACCATGTCACCTCCGGTGACTTTCCAGCAGCAGATTTCAACGAGTTGGCTCTACTGGCCATGACCGAACCCTATGGAGAACCCCCGGCAGCTGTTGGAGATCTTGACAAGTTTTTCTCAGATCTACCAATCGCTACAGTGCCCATGCGCAAGATATGTCACTAAAGTTTTTTGAAAACTCGTCGAGTTCTCCACCAGCTGCTGGGGGTTTCTGTTATTCTTTCAGGTGCATGCACACAAGGCCAGTAGAAGTGATGTAGTTGGAAATTTTCATGAGTTGGCTATTTCGACAGAACAACGGCACCATGCAGTGCTGTAGAATCTTATTTAAAGTAGTTGTCAACCCTTACATATACCCAGTGAAGTGACTGGCCTCAGGTGATGCTCAGAGATTAAGCTAATCCTCCTTCATACGTTGTACCTGTCTATGTGCAGCATTCTCTTCTCTACAGCTGTTCAAAGTGATGAATTTATAAGCAATGGTGTTGCTAAGACCGCACCTGGGTGACACCAGGGGAAAGGGTGACACCAGAGTTGCCAAGCATCGCAGTTCCAAAGCCGCCTGGGCTCGGACATGCTTGGCTATTTTTGACCAAATGGGCGCATGCACAGTGAGTCAGTGATGTCATGGCACTGCCTGGCGCCATGTTTGAATGAATGGCAGCACAGAAGTGGGAAGGCTCCCCAAGTCCCTAACTGGAGACCAGATCCCAGTCTGCCACCCCACCACTATGCCACTGTGAGCAACACGGGCATGGAGTCCCGGAGACTGGACCCCTGCCCTGCATCATCCACCCATGGCTGCTGGAGACTCCCACCACACCACTGTGAGCACGGCCACACGGAGTCCCAGAGACCGGACCCCCGCACTTTCCATCCATGGCTGATGGAGACTCCCACGCAGCAGTGGCGGTGGGGTGACACCTTGTTTTATGGCACCGGGTGAAACCAACCCCAGTGACGCCACTGTTTATAAGTCTGTCTGAAAGTTTAGAAAAAAGGGGGCAGAGAGCTGTAATTACATTCTGCAGAGCTCAGTGAGGAGAGCTGTGAGATCTGATTGGAGGTAATAGACACACCCCCCTTCACACAGCACAGAAGAACAGAGCTGAGGCTGTCAGTCAGCTGGAGCTCCCTCCACTGTCACAATTTTTCTCTTGGTGTCAGGAAAAATTGTCAGGAGTGACTCATGACTGATAGCAGAGGAATGAGGCAGCAGACAGAAATTACACTTAGTGGTCTTAATTGAGACAAACACACATTATAGAGGGATATGCTCTGTTCATATTTAATTTCTGAGGTTTACAATCACTTTAAGGTGACCAGTTTTTCAAAATGAAATTCAGGGGCACCCTACTGACCACACACACACACTATTATTGGCAGTGAGCCAAGGGCAGAGCAAGGGGTGGGGATACTAGTGGCATGTGAAGCACGCCACACTAAACGTTGGGTGTGGCCAAATTGTGCTAACAGTAGGAGGGTCTTTAAGGGGTATGATTTTATAACACCTGAGCCTACTTTGGTCTGGGTCAAGAGTGCAAGCCCAGTGTGCACTGCAGGTCATCATCACAAGCAAGGGCAAGGTGGCAAAAAATCCATATCCTTACATACCCTCATGAAGTGTGCACAAGCTAAGAGGGGAGGGACTGGCAAGAAAACATAATATCAGCATGTGACATCATCAATAGCCAGGAGCAGACATACCCTTCCCCTCCCTCCTCAGAAATGTTGCTAAAATGGATTACCGCACAACCACCCAGACTGGGGGATACCATTATTAAAGCTGGAAACAAATGGGGGACACATTACCAATGACAGGGCATTATTCCTCCCAATGATACCAATGATGGGGCACTATTCCTCCCAATGATACCAACAATGGGGCACTATTCCTCCCAATGATACCAACACTGGGGTACTATTCCTCCCAATGATACCAACAATGCGGCACTGTTCCTCCCAATGATACCAACGATGGAGCACTATTCCTCCCAATAATACCAATGATGGATCACTATTCTTCCCAATGATATCAACAATGGGGCACTATTCCTCCCAATGATGCCAATGATGGAGCACTATTGCTCCCAATAATACCAATGATGGAGTATTATTCCTCCCAATGCTACCAACAATGGGGCACTATTCCTCTCAATGATACCAACGATGGAGCACTATTCCTCCCAAAAATACCTATGATGAAGCACTATTCCTCCCAATGATAAACGATGGAGTACTATTCCTTCCAATGATACCAACAATGGGGCACTATTCCTCCCAATGATACCAATTATGGGGTACTATTCCTCCCACTGACACCCATGATGGAGCACTATTCCTTCCAGTGACACCAATGATGGGGCACTATTCCTCCCACTGACACCAATGATGGGGTACTATTCCTCCCTCCCACTGACACCCATTTTGGGGTACTATTCCTCCCACTGACACCAATGATGGAGCACTATTCCTATCATTGACACCAATAATGGGACACTATTCCTCCCACTGACACCAATGATGGGGTACTATTCCTCCCAATGACACCAATGATGAGGCACTATTCCTCCCACTGACACCAGCAATGGTACACTATTCCTCCCAATAATACCAACGATGGGGCACTATTCCTCCCAAGGATACCAACGATGGGGCACTATTCCTCCCAATAATACCAACGATGGGGCACTATTCCTCTCAATGATACCAATGATGGGTCACTATTCCTCCCAAAGTTACCAACGATGGGTCACTATTCCTCCCAATAATACCAATGACAGAGCACTATTCCTTCCAATGATACCAACAATGGGGCACTATTCTTCTCAATGATATCAACAATGGGGCACTATTTTTCCCACTGATGGGGTACTATTCCTTGCAATGACACCAATAATGGGGCACTATTCCTCCCAATGATACCAACAATGGGGCACTATACCCCCCAATGATACCAATGATGGGGCACTATTCCTCCCCCTTATACCAAATGTGGCAATGTTTACTCTACTGATGCCAGGAAAATTTGCACTCCTGCTGGCCACAGTCCGCCCCCCCCTAAAGTCTGAAGGACAATGAACTGGCCCTTTGTTTATAAAGTTTGGAGACCCCTGTACTAAGGCATCATGCATGTGTTGCAGCACCCCACAATGCACCACACTTGACATAATACATTTTAATGCACATGGGTTCACCTCCATGATTAAGCTCCAGGGGCGGGACGAAATGCGTTGGGATCATGGCTTAGATGGAGCGAGCTGAGGCTGCTTTCATCTGCTGATTACATGACTGGGGGTTGGTGTGCGTCTGCCGGAATATCCTTTCATCTTCGCACGTGGGATCATGCACTGCAAGATTGTAAATGGGTCCTTAAGGAAATACAATTTAATTATTTTTAATGTGCACATAACTGGATTAAGTGGTGTTTTTCCATCATAGCCAAGCAGCAGCTAGGTGCTGGTGCACTACAATATGCATGAACTCCCTCATCCCACCACATCCTACATTGCAAGTGTCCAGTCATATGCAAATGTTTTGGCACTTTGATTTACATATGAATGACCAAAAGTCCTGCATGTGGCATTATTGGCAGCACAGTGCTTGGTGTTAATGGAGAGTATGGCACCAATGTTAATGGGCCCTAATTTAGATTTTACCTGCTGGAACTCCCCTTCGAACACAGTTCATTACATTACTGCAGATTATAAAGGAAAATAGGAGAGCGGCCATTACTGATATCTTCTCCCGGAAAAGTTGGCCAACTGGCTTTGACCTGGAAGCATTATAAGGAATTTGGCTTTCACTGGCTACATGCTGTACTTGTCCTATGTTGGTGACTCAAATAACAAATCCAGGGGACTTGCACGGCAGCCAAGAAAGCAGCATTCTCAGAATGAACCATCAGCAATGAAAACCTAATTAGTTCTTTTCTGATAGCTTTCCTGTAAGACACAATCACTTTTTATTAGACTGGAAGAAAAGCGAAACCTCTAATGCGTAACGTGCAAAAGTACGGGCACCTGGCCAAAAAGTATTTAGTATCTCCGCCCGAGGCAGAAATCCCAACAAACATTTCTGGTAGCCAGATAACAAATTTTTAGTTATTACTTTGGAATGACTTCCCTGTTCAGCTTCACCGAACAATTTCAGGTCAGAAATATTGTATACTTACAGTAGGTCATCTTGTATGTGCTGCACTACCTACAGCAGATGATTCTCCAACTTTTCACCCAAAAGGAACCCTTAAATAATTTCCAGGTCACGGAGAACCCCTGCTACAGGGGTCAGTGGGAAAATGTTACTTACATTGGTGGTCATTGGGAAGAATGTTACTTACATTGGTGATCAGTGGGAAGAATATTCCTTACATTGGTGGTCAATGGGAATAATGCTCCTTACATTGGTGGTCAGTGGGAAGAATGCTCCTTACATTGGTGATCAGTGGGAGGAATGCCCCTTACATTGGTGGTCAGTGGGAAGAATGCTCCTTACATTGGTGATCAGTGGGAGGAATGCCCCTTACATTGGTGGCCAGTGGGAAGAATGCTTCTTACATTGGTGATCAGTGGGAAGAAAGTTCCTTACATTGGTGGTCAGTGAGAAGAATGCTTCTTACATTGGTGGTCAGTGGGAAGAATGTTACTTACATTGGTGATTAGTGGTAAGAATGTTCCTTACATTGCTGATCCGTTGGAAGAATGCCCCTTACATTGGGGGTCAGTGGGAAGAATTTTCCTCACATTGGGGGTCAATGGGAAGAATGCTCCTTACATTGGTGGTCAGTGGGAAGAATGATCCCTACATTGGTGGCCATTGGGAAGAATGCTGCTTACATTGGTGGTCAGTGAGAAGAATGCTTCTTACATTGGTGGTCAGTGAGAAGAATGCTGCTTACATTGGTGGTCAGTGAGAAGAACGCTTCTTACATTGGTGATTAGTGGGAAGAATGTTCCTTACATTGGTGGTCAGTGAGAAGAATGCCTCTTACATTGGTGGTCAGTGGGAAGAATGTTCCCTACACTGGCAGTCAGTGGGAATAATGCTCCTTACATTGGTGTTCATTGGGAAGAATGCTCCTTACATTGGTGGTCAGTGGAAAGAATGTTCTTTATATTGGTCGTCAGTGGGAAGAATGCTCCTTACATTGGTGGTCAGTGGGAAGAATGTTCCCCTCATTGGCGGTCAGTGGGAAGAATGCTCCTCACATTGGAGGTCAGTGGGCAGAATGTTCCCTACATTGGCGGTCAGTGGGAAGAATGCTCCCTACATTGGGGACTAGTGGGAAGAATGCTCCTTACATTGGTGATCAGTGGGAAGAATGCTCCTTACATTGGTGGCCATTGGGAAGAATGCTCCTTACATTGGTGGTTAGGGGGAAGAATGGTCTTTACATTGGCAGTCAGTGGGAAGAATGCTCCTTACATTGGTGGTCAGTGGGAAGAATGCTCCCCTCATTGGCAGTCAGTGGGAAGAATACCCCTTAAATTGGAGGTCAGTGGGTAGAATGCTCCTTACATTAGTGGTCAGTGGGAAAAATTCTCATTACTTTGGTGGTCAGTGGGAAGAATGTTACTTACATTGGTGATCAGTGGTAAGAATGTTCCTTACATTGCTGATCCATTGGAAGAATGTCCCTTACATTGGTGGTCAGTGGGTAGAATGCTCATTACATTGGTGCTTAATGGGAAGAATGCTCCTTACATTGGTGCTCAGTGGGAAGAATGCTCCTTACATTGGTGATCATTGGGCAGAATGCCCCTTACATTGGTGATCACTGAGAAGAATGTCCCTTATATTGGTGATCATTGGGAAGAATGTCCCTTACATTTGTGATCAGTGGGAAGAATGTCCCTTACATTGGTCATCAGTGGGAAGAATGATCCTTACATTGGTGGTCAGTGGGAAGAATGTCCCTTACATTGGTGATCAGTGGGAAGAATGCTCCTTACATTGGTGATCAGTGGAAAGAATGTTCCTTACATTGGTGGCCAGTAGGAATAATGTGCCTTACATTGTTGGTCAGTGGGAAGAATGTCCCATACATTTGTGGTCATTGGGAAGAATGCTCCTTACATTGGTGGTCAGTGGGAAGAATGTTCTTTACATTGGCCGTCAGTGGGAAGAATGCTCCTTACATTGGCGTCAGTGGGAAGAATGTTCCTTACATTGGCAGTCAGTGGGAAGAATGCTTCTTAAATTGGTGGTCAGTGGGAAGAATGCTCCCCTCATTGGCAGTCAGTGGGAAGAATACCCCTTAAATTGGAGGTCAGTGGGTAGAATGCTCCTTACATTGGTGGTCAGTGGGAAAAATTCTCATTACTTTGGTGGTCAGTGGGAAGAATGCTCAGTACATTATCGGTCAGTGGGAAGAATGTTACTTACATTGGTGATCAGTGGTAAGAATGTTCCTTACAATGCTGATCCGTTGGAAGAATGTCCCTTACATTGGTGGTCAGTGGGTAGAATGCTCATTACATTGCTGCTTAGTGGGAAGAATGCTCCTTACATTGGTGATCAGTAGGAAGAATGTCCCTTATATTGGTGATCATTGGGAAGAATGTGCCTTACATTTGTGATCAGTGGGAAGAATGATCCTTACATTGGTGGTCAGTGGGAAGAATGCTCCTTACATTGGTGATCAGTGGGAAGAATGTCCCTTACATTGGTGATCAGTGGGAAGAATGTTCCTTACATTGGTGATCAGTGGGAAGAATGCTCCTTACATTGGTGATCAGTGGGAAGAATGTCCCTTACATTGGTGATCAGTGGGAAGAATGCTCCTTACATTGGTGATCAGTGGAAAGAATGTTCCTTACATTGGTGGCCAGTAGGAAGAATGCCCCTTACATTGGTGATCAGTGGAAAGAATGTTCCTTACATTGGTGGCCAGTAGGAATAATGTGCCTTACATTGTTGGTCAGTGGGAAGAATGTCCCATACATTTGTGGTCATTGGGAAGAATGCTCCTTACATTGGTGGTCAGTGGGAAGAATGTTCTTTACATTGGCCGTCAGTGGGAAGAATGCTCCTTACATTGGCGTCAGTGGGAAGAATGTTCCTTACATTGGCAGTCAGTGGGAAGAATGCTTCTTACATTGGTGGTCAGTGGGAAGAATGCTCCCATCATTGGCAGCCAGTGGCAAGAATACCCCTTATATTGGAGGTCAGTGGGTAGAATGCTCCTTACATTGGTGGTCAGTGGGAAAAATACTCATTACTTTGGTGGTCAGTGGGAAGAATGTTACTTACATTGGTGATCAGTGGTAAGAATGTTCCTTACATTGCTGATCAGTTGGAAGAATGTACCTTACATTGGTGTTCAGTGGGAAGAATGTTCCTTACTTTGGTGGTCAGTGGGTAGAATGCTCCTTACATTGGTGCTTAATGGGAAGAATGCTCCTTACATTGGTGATCAGTGGGAAGAATGTACCTTACATTGGTGCTCAGCAGGAAGAATGCTCCTTATATTGGTGATCAGTGGGAAGAATGATCCTTACATTGGTGCTCAGTGGGAAGAATGCCCCTTACATTGGTGCTCAGTGGGAAGAATGTCCCTTACATTGGTGCTCAGTGGGAAGAATGTCCCATATATTGGTGCTCATTGGGAAGAATATCCCATACATTGATGGTCAGTGGGAAGAATGTCCCATACATTTGTGGTCAGTGGGAAGAATGCTCCTTACATTGGTGCTCAGTTGGAAGAATGTCCTTACAGTGGTGATCATTGGAAAGAATGCTCCTTACATTGGTGATCAGTGGGAAGAATGCTCCTTACATTGGTGATCAGTGGGAAGAATGTTCCTTACATTGGTGATCAGTGGGAAGAATACTCCTTACATTGGTGGTCAGTGGGAAGAATGCTCCTTACATTAGTGATCAGTAGGAAGAAGATGCCTTACATTGTTGGCCATGGAAACGAATGCTCCTTACATTGGTGGTCAGTAGGAATAATGTGCCTTACATTGGTAGTCAGTGGGAAGAATGCCCCTCTTGCAATGATGATCAGAATGCCACCCTCACAGACAGCTAAAATGACCACTGGTGTAATGCTGCTGGCTCTGCTAAGTGGTGTTTACCCTGGAATGCAAGCACCATCAAATGGGAGCTACAGCTCAAGGAACTCTTAGCAGCCTCTGGAGGATTGCTAGGGTCCCTAGGAGCCCAGGATGAGAATGGCTAACCTACAGTTTTAGCGAGCAATAACAAATACTTTCAGTAAGTACACTATATGACGAAAAATCTCTGGATCTCCCTCAAAATTAGTTCAGGTATTTCCGATGAAGGGTACTGTTAATGCTACAACATACAAAGACATTTAGACAATTGTGCTGTCCCAGCTTTGTAGTAACAGTTTGGGAAAGGACCTTTTCTGCTCCAGAATGGCTGTGCCCCTGTACACAAAGCCAGCTGCATAGACATGGTTTGACCAGTTTGGTGTAGAGGAAATTGATTGTCCTGCACAGAGTCTCGACCTCAACCCCACTGAATACCTGTGGGAAAAATTGTAATTCCAATACAGGTCTTCTCGTCCAACATCAGTGCCTGACCTCACAAATTCCAACAGACACCCTATAAAATCTTGTGGAAAACCTTCCCAGAAGCATGGAGGCTTTTATGGACACAAAGACAGGCCCACTCCATATTAATATCCAAGTGTGATGGTCAGGTGTCCACCAACATTTGGCCATATAGTAACTGTACATTACAATTTCCAGAAATACATCATGGTTATAGCTGGGAATTTTATGGATATGACTCAGAGACTGCTTGGTGGTTGCGGAACCAGAGAAGAGAACTGATGAAGCGGAGCAAACAAGAACATGGATGAGGTGTGGGCTGTGCCCTCTTCTCTTTCAGAATGGCTTTCTGGCCAGTGAGAGGACGTGTGTGACCAAAGAAAGCAAGAGTTAACTGTCTGGGGTGCCAGGAGTAGAAATCATGAGGGCAGAATAGGCTTCTGTGGTTGCCCATTTATTGTATTGCTTCAAATAACAAAAAGCCCCACCTGGGACCTCCTCTATTGACACATTTCGCCAAAAAGTAGGTTTAACCATAAAGATGAGATGGGGTGGTAGGGGAGAGACATTTTTACATCAATGGAACAAACATAGGAAAATCCAAGTCTACAACAGTAATACATCTCACATCATTTTATTAGTCAATGACATTATGGATAGGGTGAGGATGATCCCCTGCTTAATTCTGTTACCCAGTCAGCCAATGGAGTGACCCAGCATATAAGGCTTGGGAGCAGCACTTTTTTTTTGCAATAATGTGAAGGCTGGGGAAAACCTTGGTACCATATACATAACTTTGGCAGAGAAATAATACATATTTAAATATATCTTCACTAGACCAAAAATAAGGACATTGAAGGAGGAATGAGAGACAGATGGATTTGGTTCTCAAAAGAGGGACAGTCCCTCCAAATAAGGGACTTTTGGTCTCTATTCTGGTACATTACAATGCTCCATGTGGTGTCTCCTTTCCCCCATCAATCATAGATATGCAATTTCAAGTTTGTCATGGCCAGTGGTCCATATACATTGTAAGAATGATACTTCTGGTAATTTCAGGAGCCTACCTGAGGGTAGAGGTAGCGGAAAGTACTATAGGAGGAGCATAGCAGTCCAGGCAACTGTAGAGCAACTGCATGGAGGCACATAAGTCAAGGAGGTGTAAAGGTGGTGCTAAAGGTGTAGAGAGATGGAGGAGCTCAGAGGCATAGAGGCACAGGATTGACTTGAAGATATGAAAATGCATAAAGGTGCACTAATGGCACAGGAGGAAACCTGGAGACACTGAGGCACACATAGCCATGCTGGAGACACAGGATGGCTCTTGGAGATATGGAGGCGCACAGGTGGCATGTTTACACTTGGAAACATAAAGGTGCATGGAGGCATGCTGGAGTCATATGGCTGTACGTGGAAACACGAACAGTGCTCTATATACACTGTATGAAGGACACTTGTGATAATTGCAGGCGCATACATGGGAATAAAGGTAGTAGAAGGTACTGTAAGAGGAGTGTAGCAAACCAGGCAACTGTAGAGCATACTGGTAATTGCATGGAGGCGTAAAGAGGGCACTGGAGGCACAGGGTTGCATGTGGATAGAGGTGCACAGAGGCATACTAGAAGCATAGGGTTGCACTTGGAGACACAAAGACATACAGAGGCATGCTGGAGACACTGGTAACCTTTTGGAGATATGAAGGCACATGGAGGCACTCTGGGGGCACAAGGGCACACTTGGAGACACAGAGGCATGCTGGAGGCACAATAGAACACTTGGAGACATGGAGGCATATTGGGGCATGCTGGAGACATGGCGATGGATACAGGCACTCTGCAGGCACAGGGTAACTCTTAGTGACACAGAGGTACTCTGGTGGCAAATGGATACAACTGGAGATACAGTATGGAGGTGCATAGAGGAGAACTGAAGTCACAGGGTGCACTTGGAAATACAAAGGTACAAGGAGACAGAGTGGTACAAGGAGGTGAACTGAAGTCCCAGGGGTACAATTGGAGACATAGAAGTGCACTGGAGGCATAAGGTAACGCTCATGGAGACACAAAGGCTTACAGTGGCTTGCTGGTGGCACAGGGGTATATTGGGGAACATGGAGGACCACAGAGGCATGTTGGTGGTGGCACAGAGTAGTAGTTGAAGACACAGAGGAGCACAAAGGCATGCTGGTGGCAGATCGGTACACTAGGGAACAGGGAGGAGCACAGAGGTGCAATGGAGGCAGAGGGTAGCACTTAGGGAAATTTAGGTGCTCAGAGGCACATTGGAGTCACACTGAGGGGACACAAGGATTGGAATATCACTGGAACACAGAGGCATGGAATAGACAGAAACTCAAGGTACTGGGAGACACTGAAAGCGCGGGGCTTGAAGTAGGCATCCCAGTTGAGAGACACCACCCTGTTGTGATGGGGGGGCTCTGATATGAAAGAGGGATTCTGATGTAACGTAGTAGGGGGTTCTGGTGTGATTGGGGGACCTTTGATATGAACTGGGGGCCTCTGATGTGAATAGGAACACATGTGATGGGGCGTCTCTGATGTAAAGGGAGGCTTTTAATGTGATAGGAGGACCTCTAATGTGAAGTGGTACTCTGATATAAAGGGGGGATGGCTTCTGATTTGAAGTGGAGGACCTCTGATGTGAAGGGGGGCCTCTGATGTGAATGGTGACTCTTATGTAATGGGGGATTTCTGATGTGATCGGAGGTCCTCCGATATGATGGGGGGGGGGGGGGGG
>BLSH010181324.1:387896-404738 GCA_018402905.1 Glandirana rugosa
CACATATATCTCCCGGGACACACATATATCTCCCGAGGTACACATATATCTCCCGAGGTACACATATATCTCCCGGGACACACATATATCTCCCGGGGTAATATACACATGGAGCCCTCTATATACCCACAGGGCCATCTATATACACATGGGCCCTCCATATACACATGGGGCACTCTATATACACACAGGGCCATCTATATACACATGGGCCCTCCATATACACATGGGGCACTCTATATACACATGCGGCCCTCTATATACACATGGGGCCCTCCATATACACATGGGGTTCTCCATATACACATGGAGCCTTCTATATACACACAGGGCCCTCTATATACACATGGGGCCCTCCATATACACATGGGCCCTCCATATACATACAGGGCCCTCTATATACACATGGGGCCCTCTATATACCCATGGGCGCTCCATATACATACAGGGCCCTCTATATACACATGGGGCCCTCCATATACACATGGGCCCTCCATATACACATGGGCCCTCCATATACATACAGGGCCCTCTATATACACATGGAGCCTTCTATATACAGCGCAGGGCCCTCTATATACATACGGGTCCCTCTTAGGGTTGCCACCTCATTCCTTTAAACCCGAACACATATGAATTACACAGGTTCTGAGGCTAATCAAATGCAGATAAGGCACCAAGTGAGTTTAATTACCACCTTAATAAGCCACAGAATCAGTGTAATTAATATGTGTTCGGGTTTAAAGGGATGAGGTGGCTCCACTCTTCCTCCAGACTCTGGGACCTTAATTTTCAAATGAAATGCAACATTTTCCACGGTCAGTGATGATTTGGGGAGCCATGTCCTCTGCTGGTGTTGGTCCACTGTGTTTTATCTAAAGTCAGCGCAGCCCTCTACCAGGAAATTCTAGAGGACTTCATGCTTCCCTCTGCTGAGCAGCTTTAGATGCAGATTTAATTTTCCAGCAGGACTTGACAATTGTCCGCACTGCCAAAAGTACCATTACCTGGTTTCATGATCATGGTATCACTGCGCTTGATTGGCTAGCAAACTCGCCTGACCTAAACCCCATAGAGAATCTGTGGGATATTGTCAAGAGGAAGATGAGAGACACCAGACCCAACCATGCAGATGAGCTAAAGGCGCTATCAAAGAAACCTGGGCTTCCATAACACTTCAGCAGTGCTACAGGCGTCAGAGATCGTCAGAGATCGTCTCCATGCCACGCTGCATTGATGCAGTAATTCATGGAAAAAGGAGCCATGACCAAGTATTGATATATACTATACTGTACATGGACATACTTTTCAGTAAGTCAACGTTTCTGTACTAAAAAGCCTTTTTTTATTGGTCTTATGTAATATTCTAATTTTCTGAGATACTGAATTTTGGGTTTTCACTAGCTGTAAGCCTTAATCATCAAATGTAAAAGAAAGAAATGCTTGAAATATATCACTATGTGTATAACACATCTATATAAAATATAGGAGTTTCACTTTTTTAATTGAATTACTGAAATAAATGAACTTTTTGATATTCTAATTTTATGAGATGCACCTGTCTATCTATCTATCTATCTATCTATCTATCTATCTATCTATCTATCTATCTATCTATCTATCTATCTATCTATCTAACATTATTTACAACATTTTTTGTGTAACACAACATGATTATGTTATATATATACTTTTTTCCATAGTCATGTTTTATATATACTGTATATGCAGTATATACCAGGCTTTCTCAACTTTTTAACCCTAGAGGAACCCCAAAAATAATTTTCATGTCTCGAGGAACCCTTACTAAAACCAACTCATCAGGGCTCAATAGGAACAATGCCCCTTATATTGCTGGTCCCCCTTAAAGTGGTGCTCAGAATGCCACCCTTAAAGACAGCTAAAAAAAAATTGGTGCCATGCTGCTGGCTTTGTTAAGTGGTGCAGAACCTTGAACTCTGTAGGCATCATCAGATAGGTGGTTCACCAACCACAGCTCAAGGAACTCCTAGCAACCTCTGGAGCAGGGTTTCTCATCCAGTGTTCCGTGGAACCCTAGGGTTCCTCCAGAGGTTGCTAGGGGTTCCTTGAGCAATGGTCAATTTCTACCTCTCAGATAAATTCCCAATGATACCATTGATCTTTTTAGCTATCTGTAAGGGGGTAATTCTTCCCAATGACCACAAGTGTAAGAAGCATTCTTCCCATTGACCATCGCACTAATGTACCATGAGTTGTAGAATTTTAATTTTTAGCAGGGGTTCCCCGAGACCGGAGAATTATTTCAAGGGTGTTGAAAAGGTTGAGAAAGGCTGCTCTGGAGGAACCCCAGGGTTCCACGGAACCCTGGTTGGGAATGGCTGGTATATACTGTATACACACAAACATCCATGTGAGGAGCAGTGAGTGTTTCGGTGGCTCAGTATACATTGGGAAGGGAAGAGCTTTCACCTACCCCTTATAGGAAGCCGTGGTGATGGAATGTCGAAGCGCAGGCTGGTTTGTTTGGTGACGTCCCGCCTGTCACGGGGCTTGCGCTCACTCTTTGATCTCAGCACAGACAACATCTTCTGTATAAACACATTGTCATGTCAGCAAGCCGCGTCCGACTCCTTCAGCGCACTTTCAAGCTTTCAAGTCAGAAGTCGGTTTGTCAGCGAGAAAATGATATAGCATACGATAACCGTATACACAAGACTGGGGAGGGTTTGTGCAGAGGGCCAGGATCTGGTGAAAGCCGGCGTTTACACTTCCAAAGGTTAGCAGGAATAAGAGAAATTCCAGGGAGTGTTACTATAAAAGGCCGGAGGACACGAGCTGCGGGATTTACAGAAGAACTTTGATCGATGAGTAACTCCAGACTGAATGTATAATGTGGACCTTTCAGTAGTTACAGGAATAAGCTCCTGTTACAACATACAGCAACACTAAAGCTCCAACTTTTATCATTAAAAAGCCAGTCCAGTGACTTTGCCTACACTCGGATGATGTCATCAGTCTGCTGCAGGCAGGAGGAAGCATTTCCTCAGTCTCGTCCTCTCCCCTGGTTATTATATTGCAACAATGTAATTCCACCTCTTATCGTCAAAAAGCCATCCTTGAGTTCCAGTCCAGTGACTTTGCCTAGGTTGAGATGATGTCATCAGTCTGCTGCAAGCAGAGGGAAGCATTTCTTTAGTCTCCTCAATCCCATTGATTGGACTGAGACATTATAGCTCAACCTTTTATAATTAAGAAGGAATGGTTTATTAGCCCTCCTGTAAAATATACTGTGCATTTATAAAACAGTATACAAAACCGTATAAAATACAGTTTTGACCTTTGTTTTCCTTTATTGCATTATAGTGCTGCATGGGATTTCCTAGGGTAGGTTTCCTGACGGTGACAACAGTATGTGTGTTGAAATAGGAACTTGTAGTTTCCATCAGACGGCTGTGTGACTGGGTGACATAAAGGAGCACAATTGGTAAGAAAGCCTTGTCACTCTGTTCTTTCTGAACAAGGCCCTTCATGGCAGGATCATAAGGGATCTTGGACCATGCCATTCAAAGTCTCCATTGGACCCTTGTACCTCCTTTCATCCTATAACAGGAAGGACTTTCATGAAAGGATCACCAAGGATCCTGGACTACGTCACTTGAAGTCTCCATCACCCTCTAACAGAAAGGACCTACATGACCGGATTACCGGGGTCCTGGACCTTGCCACTCAAAGTCTCCACTGGACCATCCATCACCCTAAAATGGGTAGGACCTTTCATGGCAGGATTACCAGTTATCCTGACCTGGACCATGGCACTAAACATCTCCATTGGACCCTATATCACCTAACAACAGGAAGGACATTCATGGCAGGATCACTTTTGATCTGGGACCATACCACTCAAAGTTTCCATTGGATTCTTCATCACCCTATAACAGGAAGGATCTTCATGGCAGGATCACCAGGGATCCTAGACCATGCCACTCAAAGTCTCCAATTGAACCTCCTTCATCCTATAATAGGAAGGACCTTCGTGGAAAGACCACCAGGGATTGAGGACTTTGCCACACAAAGTCTCAATTAGACCCTCCATCAAACTATAAGAGGGAGGACCTTCATGGCAGGACCACAAGGATCCTGGATCATGCTACTCAAAGCCTCCATTGAACCCTCCATTACCCTTTAACATAAAGAACCTTTATGGCAGGATCACCAGGGATCCTGAACCATGCTAGTTGAAGTCTCCATTGGACCCTCCATCATCCTATAACAACAAGGACCTTCATGGCAGGATTGCCAGGGTTCCTGGACCATGCCACTCAAAGTCTCCATTGGATCCTCCATTACCCTCTAATAGGAATGATTCTTTATGGCAAGATCACCAGGGAGCATGGACTATGCCACTCAAAATCTCCATTGGACCCTCCATCAACTTGTAGTAGGAAGGACTTTCATGGCAGGATCACCAGAGATCCTGAACCATGCTAGTCGAAGTTACTATTGGACCCTCTACCATCTTATAACAGGAAGGACATTCATGGCAGGATCACCGAGGAACCTGGACCATGCCACTCAGAGTCTCCATTGAACCCTCCATCACCCTCTAATAAGAAGGACCTTCATGGCAAGATCACCAGGGATCCTGGACCATACCTTCAAAGTCTCCATTAAACCCTCCATCACCATATAACAGGAAGGACCCCTATGGCAGAATCACCAGTGATTCTGGATCATACCACTCAAAGTCTCCATTGGACCCTCCGTTACCCTATAATAGGAAGGACTTTCATGATAGGATGAACAGGGATCCTGAACCATACCAATTGAAGTCTACATTTGGACCCTCCATCATTCTATAATAGAAAGGACCTTTATGGCAGGATTACCAGTGATCCTGGACCATACCACTAAAAGTCTCCATTGGACCCTCTGTCACCTAATAACAGGAAGGACCTTCATGGCAGGTTCACCAGGGATCTTGGACCATACTACTTGTAGTCTCCATTGGACCCTCTATCACTCCATAACAGGAAGGATCTTCGTGGAAGGATCACCATGGATCCTGGACCATGCCACTCAAATTCTTTATTGGATTCTCCATTACCCTATAACAGGGAGGACCTTCATGGCAGGATCACCAGAGATCCGTGACAATACCACTTGAAGTCTTCGTTGGACCCTATAAAAGGAAGGGCCTTCATGGCAAGATCACCAGGGATCATGGACTATGCCACTCACTCAAAATCTCCATTGGTCCCTCCATCACCCTATAGCAGGAAGAAACTTTATGGCAGGATCACTAGGTTTTATTTTAATAAACGCTGCAAATTTAGGAATATTGAAAACATTTTTTATGAAAAGGCATGGTGGTACAGTATAATTTGTGATGAACTTATGACCAGCAATTCAGTACCCACATATCCCTCGAGTGGACATATTGTGGATATTTTACTGCGTGTGGTCATGGAAAAGTCACGCTGACAAGAAAAGAGGATTCAGTCTAGTGAAGCAGATTAGAAAAACATGTGCAATGGGAGTTTCCAGGGTCAAGGATGTGTCTATTGAAAGGTGAAAGGTCAGGAAGAGACAGCTGAGGGTTGACATTCTGGATAATCAGTGTGACTCCATCCATGAATAGAACAACAAACTGTCATGGTGAGACAACAAGGCCCCAAAACCTCCCACTCCAAGCGTCTGCCAGAAGAGCCAGATCGGAGGTTAACACCACCTAACACTGGGGATTTGGCAGCACAATAAACACAAATCCTTCAGGATGTTATCATACCTCTCAATTATTAGATCAGGCCTTCTGAAGGCACCAAATCCTTCTGCAAACACAACCAGGAAAGTTCACACAGAGATATCATACCTGCCCCAAGGATAGCATGACCAGGTCCTACAATATACTACAAGCAATCAGGACCGGGATAGTAATAAAACCACTACTCCTAATAATAATAATCAAACAGCATTAATACTACTATCGTTATTAATTATAACAACCAAAGCAAACGCTATTGCATAGTAAAAATAGTAATACTTATAATAACATTAAAAATAAATAGTGTTTGTATTGCGATTACAAATAATATTGACACACAAAAGCAAATGCTACTACATAAATAATAAAAATAACAAAAGCCACACTACTGTAATTATTATTAATCAATGAAACAAGCAAATACTACAATGAACTAGAAAAACAAAAGTAGTGTTAATATATTTATGAAAAAAAATAATAGCACTAGTGATAATAATAATAATAATAATATAGAAAACACACTACTATAATTAATAATTGAACAAATCTATAACTGCTGCTATAAAAACAAACAAAAAACAGAAGTCATACTACTGTAATTATTAATAATAAAAAAAACAGAACAAATACTACAATGAACTAGATAAAAAAATTAAATAAATAAAAGTAGTGTTATTTATGACAAAAAATAACAGTAGTAATAATAATAATAATAATAATAATACTATAGAAGTCACATTACTATAATTAATAATTAAATCTATAACTGCTGCTATAATAAAAAATAAAAACCAAAACAAACCAGAAGTCATACTACTGTAATTACTAATAATCAAAGAAACAGAAGCAATGAAGTAGATAAAAAAAACAACAAAAGTAGTGTTACTATATTTATTCATCACACTACAATAATTAATAATTAAACAAATCTATAACTGCTGCTATAATTAAAAAACAAACAAAAAACAGAAGTCATACTACTGCAATTATTAATAATCAAAGAAACAGAAACAAATACTACAATGAACTAGATAAAAAAACAAAAACAAAAGTAGTGCTATTTATGACAAAAAATAACAGTAATAATAATAATAATAATAATAATACTATAGAAGTCACACTACTATAATTAATAATTAAATGTATAGCTGCTGCTATAATTAAAAAACAAACAAAAAACAGAAGTCATACTACTGCAATTATTAATAATCAAAGAAACAGAAACAAATACTACAATGAACTAGAAAAAACAAAAACAAAAAAAACAAAAGTAGTGTTTTTTATGACAAAACATAACAGTAGTAATAATAATAATAATAATACTATAGAAGTCACACTACTATAATTAATAATTAAATAATTAAATCTATAACTGCTGCTATAATTAAAAAACAAACAAAAAACAGAAGTCATATTACTGCAATTATTAATAATAAAAGAAACAGAAACAAATACTACAATGAACTAGATAAAAAAACAAAAACAAAAAACAAAAGTAGTGTTATTTATGACAAAAAATACCAGTAGTAATAATAATAATAATAATACTATAGAAGTCACACTACTATAATTAATAATTAAATCTATAACTGCTGCTATAATAAAAAATAAAAAACAAAAAAAAAATACAGAAGTTATACTACTGTAATTACTAATAATCAAAGAAACAGAAGCAATGAAGTAGATAAAAAACAAAACAAAAGTAGTGTTACTATATTTATTTATCACACTACTATAATTAATAATTAAACAAATCTTTAACTGCTGCTATAATAAGAAAACAAAAAAAAACAGAAGTCACAATATTGTAATTACTAATAATCAAAGGAACGAAAGCCAATACTACAATTTACTATATTTATGACATAAAAATATATTATTATTATTGTTATTATGATTAATAACAATAATTAGGTTGCACCAATACCGGTATCGGTATCATACCAAGTATTTTCATGAGTACCCAAAAACGACACCTTTTGCAGTAAGATTTGAACCCATACAAAATGAATATGCTCAAATCGCACCGCAAAGAATCACATGCAATTTAACCCTTTTGCCGCCAGAGCCGTTTTTGTGTTTTTTGCACACATGTTTAAAAAATCATTTTAGGCCTGAAGATTACAAAAAAACCCCAAACATGATATATTTTCTGAAAGCAGACACCCAAGAAAATAAAATAGTGGTAGTTCCAATTTTTTATGTCACATAATATTACCGCAAAGGCCTAGGAAATGCAAAACTTCAGTAAAAAACACACTAACGTGAATTTTAGGGCTAATAAAGTATGCAAATTTTTGGTAAAATATAAAAGACAAGGTTGCGCAGAGTAAAGAGATACCCAATTTGCCAAACCTTAAATTTTTGTGCGCCCCGTGAAATGGCGTCAAACTTCAGTACCCTATATTTTCTATAGGTGATGCTTCAGAAGCCCCCTATGGGTATCAGTGTAGCGTTATGGAGGAGGTCTTGTGTTAGAATTATTGCTCTCACTCCGGCATGCCGGGGATATGTTACATGGGTATCCCAATCAACGTTTTCACGCGTAGGCGCCCCCATGCATGTGTTTATGTTTGTGTGTGTGTATATGTGAGGGTGGGGGGTCTCAATTTTTTTTTTTGGGGGGGGGGATTTTATGTGCTTGGGTGTAACTTTATGTTTTGCAAAAAAAAAAAAATATTTTTTTTTCCTTAACTTTTTTTTTTCATCACATAGGGGACAAAAAGCCCCCTATGTGATGTTTTTTTTTGGGTGACAGGTTCTCTTTATTAAGATATGGAGGGTCTAAAAGACCCCCGATGTCTTCCCTGTACTCCACTGAATTTTTTGCAATGCAGATCGCATTGCAAAACATTATTTCCCTTCTGAGTTAGCATTACATAATAATGATTATGTTGATGATAATAATATTAATAATAATAATAATAATAATAATACAGAAGGCATGCTACTATAATTAAAAAACTATAACTGATTCAATTAATACCATGAGTATTAACGATAATAATAAAAATAAAAAACCTGTATTACTATAAATAATAATAAAAATACATTTAAATGATACAACTACTACTATCACTGCATTGAATGATAAAAATAATAGCAATAAAATATTAGTATTACTATAGGTAATAATGATTATGATGACAATAATATAGAAGTTATACTACTGTATTCAATAAATTAAAAAAAAAGTTTTAACTGCTGCAATAATTTCTACCATTAATAATAATAATAATAATAATAACTATTTAAAATAGTATTACTATAAATAATAATAAAATAATTTTAAATGGTACAACTACTACTATTACTATGCTGAATGATTAAAAAAAATTATATTACTATTACGATAGTTTATACTGTTGATGATGATTATTACACAAACATACAATTAACCAAGTATTTATATTACTACTATGAATAACAATGAAAAAACAATACCAGTATTACTATAGATATTTTTATAATAATAAAACCAAACAATTGCTTTTATTACTACATTAAAATTTCAAAATATTATAAAAAACAAAACACTAATACTTCTACCATAAATAATAAGAAGTAGTAGTTGTTTTACTGCATTGGCTTTCTTTTGCCTTTCCTTTTCACCTGGTGATCCTGCCAGCGACACACTTCCCGTCCTAGGGTGACAACACTCACTACATTGCATCTGTGGAGGAGCAGCATTGTCACCCTAGGGCAGGACTACAGAACACACCCCCGTATCTTCTTTTTTTATATGGGGGAGGTGTTCTGCAGTCCTCAGAGAACTAGTTACAATGTAACTGATATAAATGTGGAGGAAGGTACATAACCACAACAATGGACTTCTCTTATTGGATCCCTTTTGGTGTGTTAAATATCACATTTTGTTATAGCTCTTCAATGAGTGCAAAAAACAAAACAAAAACTGTGGATCCTGCCAGAAATCCAGGAGGCTACTAACTTCCTGTGCTGGATATAACAGAACTACTGTACACCTCCCTCCTCATTCCCTATTACAAGGGATGGGGTGTTCTGAAGTCCTGAAAACGCAGCTTGGGATGACATGGCAGAGTGCACAGGACAATGCTTGATTCCTGGCAGGATGGGCAGTAGGAATGAGATTCAGCCTGGCTGCAGACCCCCAGGGATTGCTAATCTCTGAAAGCTCCCAGGTTCATTGCCAGAGTTAAGATCCTGCCAGTAACACATTTCCTGTCCTGGGGTGACAACGCTTCCTTGCTGTACTAGATCTATTAAGGCATTGTCACCCTTGGGCTGGACTACAGAACACCTCCCACCTCTTCTCATCTCAGCAGCATGAGAGACACTGCCCATTGAGGGAAACTAGCCATGGAGGCCTCTCAGAAACGAGTGTCAGCTCTGTGTGACACATAAACAGAACTGAAAGCATCTTCTGTTGGCGTAGGAAATGATACATTGACACGAGTGACTCCTGGGAATAAAGATGGCAAAGCATGATCTGTGATAGGAAATGAACAACCAGAAAAAATGGCGGTCAGGCACAGATCTGATGTCCCTGCGGGGGAGGCGCTGAGGTTTGCCTCTTCTGCATTTCACTTCTGTTTTTAAAGTGCTGGAGACCACATGCAGAATTTATTTCAGGTATTTATAGAGCACTGATCATTTACATAATGCACATTCACATCAGGCCCTGACCTCAAGAGCTTACAATCTAAGGACCCTAACTCACATGCATCAGCATGTCTTGGAATGTGGGAAGGACTCACAGAATCAACAGTGAGAACATACAAACTCCATGCAGATAATGTCCTGGCTGGGGTTTGAACCAAGGACCCCAGTGCTGCAAGGCAGATACAGATAGGGTACTGGCTGGGATTTGAACCAATGACCCCAGTGCTGCAAGGCAGACGTATTAACCATTCAGATAGGGTCCTGACTGAGATGTGAACCAAGGACCCCAGTGCTGCAAGGCAGATGAGCTAACCATACAGATAGTGTCCTGGCGGATATGTTAAAAAAGGACCCAATTGTTGCAGGGCAGAGGTGCTAACCATACAGATAGTGTCCTGGCTGAGATGTGAACCAAGGAGCCCAGTGCTGCAAGGCAGAGGTTCTAACCATACAGATAAGGTCCTGACTGGGATTTGAACCAATGATCCCAATGCTGTAAGGCAGAAGTGCTAAGCATACAGGTAATATGCAGGCAGGGATTTGCACATAGGGTCCTGGCTGGGATTTAAACCAAGGACCCCAGTGTTGCAAAGCAGAAGTGCTAACCATGCAAATGGGGTCCTGGACGGGATTTGAACCAAGGGCCCCAGTACTGCAAGGCAGAAGTGTTAACCTACAGATAGGTTCCTGGCCTGGGATTTGAACCAATGACCCCGATGCTGTAAGGCAGAAGTACTAACCATACAGGTAATATGCAGGCAGGGATTTGCACAAAGGGTCCTGGCTGGAATTTAAACCAAGGACCCCAGTGCTGCAAGGCAGAAGCTCTAACCATGTAAATGGGGTCCTGGCTGGGATTTGAACCAAGGACCCTAGTGCTGCAAGTCAGACGTGCTAACTATACAAATAATGTCCTGGCGGGGATTTGAATCAAGACCCCAGTGCAGCAAGACAGGTGTGCTAACCTACAAATAGGGTCCTGGCTTGGATCTAAACCAAGGACCCTGCTGTTGCAAGGCAGAAATGCTAACCATACAGGTAATATCCTGGCTGGGATTTACAGATAGGGTCCTGGCTGCGATTTGAACCAAGAATCCCAGTACTACAAGGCAGAGGTGCTAACCATACAAATAGTGTCCTCGCTGGGATTTGAACCAAGGCCCCAGTACTGCAAGGCAGAAGTCCTAACCTACAGATAGGGTCCTGGCTGGGATTTGAGCCAATGACCCCAGCGCTGTCAGTCAGAAGTGCTAACCATACAGGTAATATGCTAGCAGGGATTTGCACATAGGGCATTGGCTGGGATTTGAACCAAGGACCATAGTGCTGCAAGGCAGAAGTGCTAACCAATCAGATAGGGTCCTGGCTGAGATGTGAACCAAGGACCCCAGTGCTGTAATGCAGAGGAGCTAACCATACAGATAGGGTCCTGGCTGGGATTTGAACCAATGACCCCAGTGCTGCAAGGAAGAATTGCTAACCATACAGATAAGGTCCTGGCTGGTATTTGAACCAATGACTCCAGTGCTACAAGGCAGATGTGTTAACAATTCAGATAGGGTCCTGGCTGATATTTTAAAAAAGGACCCAATTGTTGCAGGGCAAAGGTGCTAACCATACAGATAGGGTCCTGGCTGAGATGTGAACCAAGGACCCCAGTGCTGCAAGGCAGAGGTGCTAACCATACAGATAAGGTCCTGACTGGGATTTGAACCAATGACCCAGATGCTGTAAGGCAGAAGTGCTAACCATACAGGTAATATGCATGGGCAGGGATGTGCACATAGGGTCCTGGCTGGGATTTAAACCAAGGACATCAGTGTTGCAAAGCAGAAGTGATAACCATGCAAATGGTGTCCTGGACGGGATTTGAACCAAGGACCCCAGTGCTGCAAGACAGGTGTGCTAACTTACAGATAGGGTCCTGGCTTGGATTTAAACCAAGAACCCTGGTATTGCAAGGCAGAAATGCTAACCATACAGGTAATATCCTTGCAGGGATCTACAGATAGGGTCCTGGCTGGGATTTGAAGCAAGGACCCCAGTACTGCAAGGCAGAGGTGCTAACCATACAGATAGGGTCCTGATTTGAACCAATGACCTCGATGCTGTAAGGCAGAAGTGCTAACCATGCAGGTAATATGCAGGCAGGGATTTGCACATAGGGTCCTGGCTGAACCAAGAACCCCAGTACTACAATGCAGAAGTGCTAACCATGTAAATGGGGTCCTGGCTGAGATTTGAACCAAGAGACCCAGTACTGCAAGGCAGAAGTGTTAACCTACAGATAGGATCCTGGCCTGGGATTTGAACCAATGACCCCAATGCTGTAAGGCAGAAGTGCTAACCATACAGGTAATA
This sequence comes from Glandirana rugosa, assembly GCA_018402905.1. Lineage (NCBI taxonomy): Eukaryota > Metazoa > Chordata > Amphibia > Anura > Ranidae > Glandirana > Glandirana rugosa. Next base: position 400,642 of record BLSH010181324.1, read on the forward strand.
TGCAGGCAGGGATTTGCACAAAGGGTCCTGGCTGGAATTTAAACCAAGGACCCCAGTGCTGCAAGGCAGAAGTGCTAACTATACAAATAATGTCTTGGCGGGGATTTGAACCAAGACCCCAGTGCTGCAAGACAGGTGTGCTAACCTACAGATAGGGCCCTGGCTGGGACCTAAACCAAGGACCCTGGTGCTGCAAAGCAGAAATGCTAACCATACAGGTAATATCCTGGCTGGGATTTACAGATAGGGTCCTGGCTGGGATTTGAACCATGGATCCCAGTGCTACAAGGCAGAAGTGCTAACCTACAGATAGGATCCTGGCTGGGATTTGAGCCAGTGACCCCAGCGCTGTAAGTCAGAAGTGCTAACCATACAGGTAATATGCTGGCAGGGATTTGCACATAGGGCGTTGGCTGGGATTTGAACCAAGGACCTCAGTGCTGCAATGCAGAAGTGCAAACCAATCAGATAGGGTCCTGGCTGAGATGTAAACCAAGGACCCCAGTGCTGCAAGGCAGAGGAGCTAACCATACAGATAGGGTCCTGACTGGGATTTGAACCAATGACCCCAGTGCTGCAAGGAGGAAGTGCTAACCATACAGATAAGGTCCTGGCTGGGATTTGAACCAATGACCCCAATGCTGTAAGGCAGCAGTGCAAATGGGGTCCTGGATGGGATTTGAACCAAGGACCCCAGTGCTGCAAGACAGGTGTGCTAAGTTACAGATAGGGTCCTGGCTTGGATTTAAACCAAGAACCCTGGTATTGCAAGGCATAAATGCTAACCATACAGGTAATATCCTTGCAGGGATCTACAGATAGGGTCCTGACTGGGATTTGAACCAAGGACTCCAGTACTGCAAGGCAGAGGTGCTAACCATACAGATAGGGTCCTGATTTGAACCAATGACTCCGATCCTGTAAGGCAGAAGTGCTAACCATACAGGTAATATGCAGGCAGGGATTTGCACATAGGGTCCTGGCTGGGATTTGAACCAAGAACCCCAGTACTACAAGGCAGAAGTGCTAACCATGTAAATGGGGTCCTGGCTGGGATTTGAACCAAGGGCCCCAGTACTGAAAGGCAGAAGTGTTAACCTACAGATAGGATCCTGGCCTGGGATTTGAACCAATGACCCCGATGCTGTAAGGCAGAAGTGCTAACCATACAGGTAATATGCAGGCAGGGATTTGCACAAAGGGTCCTGGCTGGGATTTGAACCAAGGACCCCAGTGCTGCAAGTCAGAAGTGCTAACTATACAAATAATGTCCTGGCGGGGATTTGAACCAAGACCCAGGTGCTGCAAGACAGGTGTGCTAACCTACAGATAGGGTACTGGCTTGGATCTAAACCCAGGACCCTGGTCCTGCAAGGCAGAAGTGCTAAACATACAGGTAATATCCTGGCTGGTATTTACAGATAGGGTCCTGGCTGGGATTTGAACCAAGGGCCCCAGTGCTACAAGGCAGAAGTGTTAACCTACAGATAGGGTTCTGGATGGGATTTGAACTAAGCACACCAGTGTTGCAAGGCAGAAGTGCTAACTATGCAGATAATGTCCTGGCGGGGATTTGAACCAAGGACCCCAGTGCTGCAAGGCAGAAGTGTTAACCTACAGATAGGGTCCTGGATGAGATTTGAACCAAGCACACCAGTGTTGCAAGGCAGAAGTGCTAACTTTGGAGATAATGTCCTGGCGGGGATTTGAACCAAGGATCCCAGTGCTGCAAGGCAGGTGTGCTAACCTACAGATAGTATTCTGGTTTGGATTTGAACCAAGGATCCCAGTACTACAAAGCAGAGGTGCTATCCATACAAATAGGGTCCTGGCTGGGATTTGAACCGAGGCCCGAGTACTGCAAGGCAGAAGTGCTAACCTACAGATAGGGTCCTGGCTGGGATTTGAGCCAATGACCCCAGCGCTGTAAGTCAGAAATGCTAACCATACAGGTAATATGCTGGCAGAGAATTGCACATAGGGCATTGGCTGGGATTTGAACCAAGGACCTTAGTGCTGCAAGGCAGAAGTGCTAACCTACAGATAGGGTCCTGGCTGGGATTTGAGCCAATGACCCCAGCGCTGTAAGTCAGAAATGCTAACCATACAGGTAATATGCTGGCAGGGATTTGCACATAGGGTGTTGGCTGGGATTTGAACCAAGGACCTTAGTGCTGCAAGGCAGAAGTGCTAACCATGCAAACAGGGTCCTGGCTGGGATTTGAACCAAGGGCCCTACTGCTACAAGGCAGAAGTGTTAACCTACAGATAGGGTTCTGGATGGGATTTGAACTAAGCACACCAGTGCTGCAAGGCAGAAGTGCTAACTTTGCAGATAATGTCCTGGCGGGGATTTGAACCAAGGACCCCAGTGCTGCATGGCAGGTGTGCTAACCTACAGATAGGGTCCTGGATGAGATTTGAACCAAGCACACCAGTGCTGCAAGGCAGAAGTGCTAACTTTGCAGATAATGTCCTGGCGGGGATTTGAACCAAGGACCCTAGTGCTGCAAGGCAGGTTTGCTAACCTACAGATAGGGTCCTGGTTTGGATTTGAACCAAGGACCCTGGTGCTGCAAGGCATAGGTGCTAACCATGCATGTAATATCCTGGCAGGGATTTACAGATAGGGCACTGGCTGGGATTTGAACCAAGGACCACAGTACTGCAAGGCAGAGGTGCTAACTATACAAATAGGGTCCTGGCTGGGATATGAACCAAGGGCCACAGTACTGCAAGGCAAAAGTGCTAACCTACAGATAGGGTCCTGGCTGGGATTTGAACCAATGACCCCAGTGCTGCAAGGCAGAAGTGCTAACCATACAGGTAGGATCCTGTCCTGGGCTTTGAACCCAACACCCCAGTGCTGCAAGGCAAAAGTGCTAACCTACAGATAGGGTCCTGGCTGGGATTTGAACCAATGACCCCAGTGCTGCAAGACAGAAGTGCTAACCATACAGGTAGGATCCTGTCCTGGGCTTTGAACCCAGCACCCCAGTGCTGCAAGGCAAAAGTGCTATCTATGCAGATAATGTCCTGGCCTGGCTTTGAGCTAAGCACCCCCCATGCTGCAAGGGAGATGTGCTAACCACTGAACCACTATTACTGTAAATCCTAGAGAATGTAAACACGTTGCATCACACGCAAAAGTCACATTTTCATGTATTTACAGGAAACTGAAAATAGGATACAGCAAGAAAATGGAGGGAGATTGCTAATCACACCAAAACAACGACAGACGATGACAAAGAGAATCCCACCATAGAGGACAAAAAAAACAGACTTGGGTATCCTGTACCCCCATACTTCTCTCACTAATACAGTTGAGCCAACATATTTTAAGAGAAGGATTGGAGATACCAAACAAACAGCAGCTAAAATTCCCACTGCACAACAAAATTGTCTAAAAGCTCTTTGGGTCCGGATGGGCAACTGTCCCCGGGATCTTTTGACCTCTGCTAAAGGTCAGCTGTAGGACTATTTGGGCCTCTGACACGGTCCAGATAGGTTCTGTGAGTTCAGACAGGTTCCTATGATTCAGTATCTTCAGCCTCTGCAACAGGACAGGTTAGGACTCTTTAGCCTCTGCCACAGGCCCATTTAGGACACTGTAGGCCCAGCAGATGGGCATCTAAGAGAACAAAACACCCTTTCTCGGCTTTGGTTTCCTCCAGCTAGCAAAGGGCCTGGGAGGCAAAGACTGGATCTCTCACAGATAGACCCTCCTCAGGCAGAGCCTGGTGGCCCTGGGCCCTTCTACGTCATCTCCAAGCAGAGCCTGCGAGGGTACTCTTCCTTTGGTCTCGGTTCTCACAACGAAACAAGGGGATCGACGGGTAGACCCGAGTCTCACAAGATTTAGTGAATCCCCAAATATGGACACTACACCCGACCCTTCTCCTTTTTATAAACCTCTCTACAAGATCTTCCCAAGAAGGAAGTGTGTAACGAAGGACGATTCTTACACCGAGGTTTTCTCAGGAACGGAGCGTCCGAGACGAACCTCTACTGCATCTTCCCGGGTCCCGGTGGTCCGAGACGGACTCCTCCCAGATAGACACTCTCTAGGTCAGAAACGGAGGGTCCGGGAAACGATC
>BLSH010181324.1:429707-461377 GCA_018402905.1 Glandirana rugosa
AGTAAAAATAAAAAACCGCACGAAATGCGACTCAAAATTAAATCCAAAGGTCGGTCCGTCATTTGTGTTTAATGTCAATTCACGTTTAAAAGTCCCATGTCAAAATCCCCCTAATGAGATTGGATTTTAAAGCTAACAAAATCATTAAAAAAATGCATTTGGTAAAGCTAATAATACCACACTGCTTTATAAACAATTTCCAGCGTCCCCCTTATGGATTTTAATTAGGCTCAGCGTCACTTGTCTAAGTACGCGAGATTGGAATTATCTCCCAAGGTAGGAGACAAGACCGTTCAAGAGAATTTATGGCTTATTATATTTCAATACAGGAGCCGACTCTCCGGTGATTTAACTGTAATTTGTGTTTACTGCCTGGCTGGAAACCTAAATTAAAACTCAGCGTAAAGCACGCCAAAAAATAAAAATGATATTAAGCGAGCGCGATAACGTTCTTCTTCCAATGCCGGGGATTGATGTTGACGGGGAAAATTACTACGAAGAAAAATTGTTCAAACTCTAACTTGTTCATTTGGCATTGTTTTTTTCGAGGCAATTGTATTTAACAAACACAATCCATAAAAGTTTTTTATGTCGCATGGTATTTGCGCAGCGTTTTTTCAAACGCAATATTTTGGGGAAAAAATACACTTTAATGAATTCTAATCCAAAAAAAAAAAACACCACAATATATAACCCAATGTTTTGGTAAAATATAGAAGATGATGTTACGCTTTAAAATTGTGCTCCCTCATGGAATGGCGACAATCTACAATACTTACAAATCTCCATAGGCGACACTTTATGTTTACAGGTTACCTGTTTAGAGTTACAGAGGAGGTCTAGCGCTAGAATTATTGCTCTCGCTGTAATGTTCGCAGGAAATACATCACATGTGGTGTGATCACCATTTACATTTGCATGCGCGACTTATGTAAGCATTCCTATGTACGCTTCTGTGCGCAAGCATGGAGGGATGGAGGCGCTTTACTTTTTTTTTTCTTATTTATTTTGTTTGTACACTGTCCCTTAAATTTTTTTTATTGCTTTTATTCCTATTACAAGGAAAATAAAAATCCTTTGTAACAGAAATAAGGGATGACAGGTACTCTTTATGGAGAGATTTGGGGTCTACAATACCCCACATTTTTCCTCTAACTAAAGCAAAAGACCAGAAAAAAATCGATCTTTTGCTTTAAAAAAAAAAAGTTTACTTCCAGCCTAGACCAGAAGTGACATCATGACTTTGCTCTGGTCCTCCTAGATCATAGAGGTGATCAGAGATAATCTGGACTCTCCTCACCTCTGTGACCAGCTGCGTGAACTGTCTGATCATTTCCCGGGCTCGCTGGTAAGAACGGTAAGCCTGAGAAACACCAGAAAGTGGTGGGGGGCACCCCTCCTGCTGCTTCTAACAGCGATCCAAAGGCAAATCAGCAGCTTGCATTGCTGAAAAAAATATGGGTTATGGTTGATAGCCCCAGCCATAACCCCAGTAAACCACTTCAAAGCCGCAATGTATATATACAAATTGCGGTCTTTAAGTGGTTAATGATACAGCGCTATGAAAGTGCTAACCCTATTTTCAATTAGCCATGGGCAATCAAATACAAAATATATGCAATCACTTATAATAAAGTGCTAGATGTGTGCAATACTAAACTAATAAAAAGCATTAATTATCAGGATTCCCTGATGATGTCATAACTGGCGAAATGGGTTGGGTGGAGCCTTGTACACTACATCATTTCTGGTCGCCGCAAAGGGGGGGGGCATTTTATTGGTGTTTAGACTATATAAACTGTATGTATTACCGATGAACAGAAGGCTTTTACCTCAAATAAAGTGAACTGTATTACAACACTATGTTGAGTCCCGTCTTTTATGTGGTGTAGCTGCCTGGGGGAATGGACCCCAAAAGCGTTCAATAGGGTTGAGCTCAGGGCTCCATGAATTCCTTTGCACAATACTTGTCAAACCTTGGAGCTGGCTTTGTACACAGGGGCACAGTTATGGTGGAACTGAAAAGGGTCTTCACCAAACTGTTACCACAAGTTGGAAAAACACAATTGTCTCCAATGTGTTTGTATGTTGTGTTATTAACTGTACCCTTCACTGGAGACACCTGTAATCAATCACTTGGAGGGGTCTCCACCATACGTTTGGCTATATGGTAGGTTTGATGGTCAGGTGTCCAGAAACATTGGCCATAGGGTAAGTTTGAAAGTCAAGAGTCCACAAACGTTGGCCATATAGCCTACAATCCCACACCAACCTCTTCAGGACAATGGAGGTGCAAAACAATGTGATGCTCTTTCAGGAGTGGGCTAGGGGTGGCCTATTTTTATATTTCTGTAGCAATGGGAACACCATAATGAGGAAATTATATACTGGGGTGGTATCTATAGGGTAGGGGGTGGGGCATTTAAAAAAATAGCTTTAATAAGAAACAAATGGATCAGTGGATTCAAACCTGGGAAACTGGAAGTGGTAACGATCTAATGGATTTTGGTGAATTGATTATTTGTTGGTCAAATATTGTCTTCTCTTTTGTCTATAACATCTAAAATTCTAGTTGTACACTATATGGCGAAATGTTGGTGGACATCTGACCACCACATCTATATTGGACATACCAAAACCATGGACATTAGTATGAAGTTGCCTTTAGCTCCATCCCCTCTTTTGGGACTAGATTTTGAAGGATGTCTGTAGGAATGTGTGCCCATTTGTGAGGTCAGGTATTGATCTTAGATGAGAAGACCTGGTTCGCAATTGGTGTTCCAGTTCATCCCAAAAGTGTTCAATAGGGTTGAGGTCAGGGCTCCTTGAATTCTCTGCACAATACTTGTCAAACCATGGAGGGGCACCGTTTTGGTGGAACATTAGAGGGTCTTCACCAAACTGTTACCACAAAAGAGGATCTGCTGATCCAGGTGTAAGGGCTCACACATGTTAGTAATGATTAAGCACACGGAGGATGTGTGAAACGCTTCTACGGACATGATTGTATTTTGGTGTCTGTAGTGCCACTGTGACCTCAATAAAACCTTGGATACACAGGATGTACCGCCTCTTTTCTGACTTCTGAAACTGTTACCAAAAGTTGGAAAAAAAGTCTCCAATGTCTTTGTATGTTGTGGTATTAACTGTACCCTTCACCGGAGACACCTGAACTCCATCACTTGGAGAGGTCTCCACCATACGTTTGGCCATATGGTAGGTTTGATGGCCAGGTGTCCACAAACATTGGTCATATGGTGGGTGTTATGGTTGGGTGTCCACAAACATTGGCCATATGGTGGGTGTTATGGTCAGGTGTTCACAAACATTGGCCATATGGTAAGTGCGATAGTCAAGTGTCCACAAAAGTTGGCCATATGGCAGGTGTGATGGTCAGGTGTCCACAAACGTTGGCCATATGGTAGGTGTGATGATCAGGTGTCCACAAACTTTGGTCATATGCAGGGCCGATGCAAGGATTTTTGTCTACACAGGCGAAGATGCGTTTTGGAGCCCCCCCCCCCACCTGCCACCTGCATTCCTTCCAAATTTTCAACATAAGAATGAGGGACTTGCAGCGCACGTAGCTTAAGAGTGTGGTTAAACAAAAGCCCACAAATCCAGACTAAGGGCCGGTTCACACCAGCATGCAGAGCAGGTAACCCACGTTCTGTGTGCATTTTCTGCACCGTATTTAAAACGCACTGCAGTTGCGATCTGTCTAGGGTGTCAACTGTTAACTTAATGACACCCCAAATGCAGGTCGCAAATGTAATGCGTTTGCCTACACTGGATTGTATGGTACAGTAGTACCATGTGATGTGGTTCCTGAGTGTTTTATAACTCTGTGTGGTCTGGCATGGTTTCAGCCCATTCAAATGAATGGGCTGAAATTGCACTGCACCTGGAATGCATGTGAACAGTGGCGGCTGGTGAAATTTTAGGATGGGGGGGGGCGCCAGACCCTGCCCTTCCTTTTGACCCCTCCCACTTCTCATAAGCCCCACCCCTTATAGTTTCCACCACTTGTGGCAGGAGTATACAGCCCAGCATCACCAGATAGCGGTATACAGCATCACCAGATAGGAGTATACAGGGCCCTAGGTAGCAGTATACATGGTGCCAGGAAGCAGTATACAGGGGTCCCAGATAGGGTATACAGAGCTCCAGGTAGCAGTATACAGGGTGCAAGGTAGCAGTATACAAGGGTCCAAGATAGCAGTATACAGGGTGCCAGGTAGGGTATACAGGGTGCCAGGTAGCAGTATACAGGGGGCCATGTAGGGTATACAGGGTGCCAGGTAGCAGTGTACAGGGTGCCAGGTAGGGTATACAGGGTGCCAGGTCGCAGTGTACAGGGTGCCAGGTAGGGTAAACAGGGTGCCAGGTAGGGTATACAGGGTGCCAGGTAGCATTGTACAGGGTGCCAGGTAGGCCTCCTGCTGTGTTCCCTCTCCCAATCCAACCCCCCTCCCCCCCACAAGCCCTCAGATCAGCACGGATCGTGCTTAGTGATCTCTCCTCCTACTAGGCTCCTCCCATCTGTTTCTAGTGACACATTACAGCCGAGGAGGAGGAGGAGGAGGAGACTTCGCTTTATGAAAGGCGGGCGGTGGGCGGGCAGAGATGCTGGTGGAGGGGGAAGAGCAGAGATCGCACCTCTGCCGGGCAAGTGACTGGAGCCAAGTGCCGGAACTTGCTCCGACACTTGGCTCAGCTCCAGGATTCGCCGGGGCTCAAGCTGTTATGGGGTTTTGCCACCCCCCACCACTCTGGCTCCCCCAGGTGGCCGCCTGAGCGGCCTTATGGTGGCGCCGGCCCTGGTCATATGGTAGGTGTGATGGTCAGGTGTCCACAAACGTTTGACCAAAAAAGTGTATTTACAGAACATACTAGCCATATGTGTAAGACTCTAGTTAGCAAAATCTGTTTCAGTAGCATCAGAAATGATTGTGGTTGAAAGGATTCAAGCTGCCTTACCACGAAAATACACAAGATAAGCTTAGTACAAATGAAGACAGATTCCAGTCAATTAAGAGAAAGAAAACACCGGTTCAACCCCTTCTCTTCTCAGCAAAGAGAGCTAGTGAAAACCACATGTGAGCATTACAACGTATGATTTCCTCCACCGCTTCCTGGCTCCACATTCTTGCTCAATAACAGATTTATTAAATGTAATCTATACCCTTCCTAATTGTCTACTTATATATCTGAATTAGATGAGCTTAAAGCCCTATGGAAGTCTATTGTTCTCTTTATAGTCCTGTCACATTGCAGTGCCCTGTGCTGGCAGAGCTGAATAACAACCACACCCCTCAATATGTGTCCTCCTACGGAGTTGTATTGCATAGGAAGCAAGGGAGTGTGTTTGCCCAGGTCTGTTATCGAGTGATGATTACGCGAGGCAATTGGACTGCACCATCATATTTAAACTCTTTGTACAAATGCTGCAACAGGTGGAGGTAAGACAATGTATGGGGGGTACAGGCAGCCCTCCTGTATATGGCTCAGGTACCCTCAGGTTAGCAAGGGTGCCCAGTAACAACTGCCTATGGGCATCTCACAGTCCATCAAACTCCTAATCCCAAGTCCCACCCTTCTCCGCTATTCATCCCTGACTACAGCATCCAGAATCCCCTGCGCCTAGCAGATAGAGGCGTGGTCAAAATTTTATTTCTGAATGGAAACTTTAGAGGATCTGCTGTAAGCCATGCAGAGGGTACAATGACAATGCTACAGAGGGGGCGCGGATTGAGAGTTTAATGGGGGATGCAGAGGGTGGAGAGAGCAGGGTTATGAGGGGTGCAGAGCGATGTGTAATTGTGAATGCAAAGGGTACAAATTGAGGTGCAATGGGGATTCAGGGCAGCAAGAGAGATCAGATTGAACACATAGCTGACAAATAGACAGCAGGGACACAGACAGCAATAACAACTGGGAAATAGAAAGTCTAACGAGAGTGCCAGTACAAGGAACTAATTTAAACATTTTTTTAATACGGATGTAAATTCATGCATAAAACTGGGGCTCAATGCATTTTCTTCAGTGCATAAATATTCAATAAAATTAAGAAGACTTAAAAAATTGCAGTTACCAAAAATAATTACTTAAAGAATGAACTGTAAAAGGGGCCAATGAACAATATTGCATAAACAACTGCTATTGGCCCTCTTAACATAATACTATATTTGGGCCCTGAAAAAGGGTAAGATCTTAGAGCTCCTGAAACGCATTGGATGTTTATGTTTATCACAGCAGTATTAAAACATTTTTGGACTCTTAGTCTGACTCTTAGACTTTCTATAACTGGATCCCTGTTTCTGGATCCCCTAGCTAAGGTAGGACCTCACCAGAGCCACTGCACCCTGTTTGAATGTGAGCCACCTATTTAAACCACAAATTATTGATGAGTCAAGTCCAGTGCCTTGGTCATACACGGTACAGCAATAAAAATGGACAGAGGCTTCAACCCTTTTTACTACTTGATCTTAAACTAAAAAATGTTTTACCTTGAGATACACTCACAATTATAAAATTGACCAGAAAAGGCTGTATTGGCTATGCCAGGCAAAGCAACAGTCCTTTTTTATTGGCTGCCTGACACCCTAACTCCTCCTTTCGATAAACTCAAGTTCCTCTCAATCAATGGTGGGATAAGGTCCTTTAGTACGCAATGCAAAAAATCCAAAGTGTGCCCTCTCCACTCCATTGGTGTGGCCCTGCTTTCAATTAAGACCTAGCCCATGCACTGTCATGTTGGGTTGAGAGTAGAGTCCTCAACCCTGTGTAAGCTCCAACCAGAGCCACATGGATCTTTCATATGGGTTCCTCTCCTTTATTTCGGGGGTAGGATGGCAAAGGGAAGACGAATGAGCACAGGTCAATTAAGAGCTGGCCCATGCACTGCCATGTTGGGCTGGGAGGAGAATCCTCAACCCTGTGTAAGCTCCAACCAAAGTCACTTGGAGCTTTCACACGAGTTCTTCACTTTGATCTCACGGGCAAGGTGGCAAAGGATAGACGACTGAGCATAGGTCAATTAAGAGTAAGAGCTGGCCCATGAACTGCCATGTTGGGTTAGGAGGAGAGTCCTGAACCCTGTGTTAACTCCAACCAAAGTCACCTGGAGCTTTCACATGGGTTCTTCTCTTTGATCTCACTGGCAAGAGGGCAAAGGGAAGACAAATGAGCACAGGTCAATTAAGAGCTGGCCCATGCACTGCCATGTTGGGTTGGGAGGAGAGTCCTCAACCCTGTGTAAGCTCCAACCAAAGTCACTTGCAGCTTTCACATGGGTTCTTCTCTTTGATCTCATGGGCAAAAGAGCAAAGGAAAGATGACTGAGCACAGGTCAATTAAGAGCTGGCCCATGCACTGCCATGTTGGGTTGGGAGGAGAGTCTTTAATCCCATGTAAGCTCCAGCCAAAGTCATTTGGAGTGTTCACATGTGTTCTTCTCCTTGATCTCGGGGGTAGGGTGGCAAAGGGAAGATGAATGAGCACAAGTCAATTAAGTGATGGCACATGCACTTCCATGTTAGGTTGGGAGGAGAGTCCTCAACCCTCTGTAAGCTTCAGCCAAAGTCATTTGGAGCTTTCATATGGGTTCTTCTTTTTCATCTCATGGGCAGGGGGCAAAGGGAAGACGAATGAGCACAGGTCAATTAATAGCTGGCCTATGCATTGCCATGTTGGATTGGGAGTAAAGTCTTCAACACTGTGTAAGCTCCAAGCAAAGTAACTTGGAGCTTTCACATGGGTTCTTCTCTTTGGTCTCATGGGCAGGGGGCAAAGAGAAGATGAATGAGCAGAGGTTCACTTTATACAACCCATAATTTGAGCTTGTAGCGGAATAATTGTTATATCAACATTACAAGGTCTTGATTCACACATTCTGTCTGTACTTCCTGCAATATGAGTTGTGTGGAATGTTTACATATGAGAAGCCGTGTTTGGAGACGTGTGATTTATCCATCATCACTATATGGGAAATGCGCCATTGTGGCATCCCATTTGCACCACCAATTTCTGGCACCTGCTGTTATGTAATTCCGCTGTTGTGAACTCATTCCTATCTGGGCTATAATCTTCTGCATGAAACACCGTTGAGAAAGAGGAATTTCAATAACATGACCGTGCTGACAACATAAACGCTGAGCGAATTAAGATGGCGGGAAGTTTATCTTAACTCAAATACTCTGGAACACAGAAAGTTGGAGCCAAATTGGAACAGCTGTCCAGAGCCCCAGTCAGGTCTCTGTTCAATATTGTGCTGCTGTTGTGTTCATCTGGGCAAAAATAAAAATATTCAGTAAAGTATTTCCCCTGTTGTATCTCTTTAAAAAGCATGGAAAAAAAATGTAGTAATCCTGCCAAAAACCTAATGACCTTCCTGTTGTTGGGTGACAAGCCCTCCCTCTGCTGTACTCAAATCCCAACCAATGTTGTCAGCTTTGCCTGCTGGACTACAGAATTCCACCTATTCCCGCACCACTCTGTCTCTCTCCTCACGTTAGTGTTCAGTAGGGTTGAGGGTAAGGGCTTTGTGCAGAATATCCCAGTTCCTCCACATCAAACTGATCAAAACATGTCTTTATGGAGCTATTTTTGTGCACAGGGGCACAATCATGCTGGAACATACACATCTCTTGGGAGGTGTAGATCCTTCAGGCATGCCTACTTGAATAGTAGGGATGAGGCTACAGTTTGGTCTGTACCTAGGTTCGAAGATTTGACTGTTCTGCTGCCTGTTTAGCAGGATTCGAAAATTATACAGTACAGTATATAGAAGCAGTATTTCTACTGCTTCTATATATATATGGAAGTTTCCCACTGTCAATAGTTGCTATGGAAGCAGCTGGTGCTTGCACCCTCTGCGTCCCTAGCAACTGCTGAAGTCACTGGAAATCAACATAACCAAAGAGACAATGGTGGCCATATTTGACCAAAGATGTTACCAACCTTCCTCCCTTTTCTCTTATGTAGCTGATGATGTCAAATCACACATCTAAACATGGGGATGAGGAGATAGGGAGGTGTTTCTGTCGTCCAGATTAGGAGTACATACAATAGAGTGAGCCAACATTGTCCCCCTATGACATAAAGTATGTAACTGGCAGGAATATCAGGTGAAAATAAAGAGGGGGGGGGGGTGGAAGCCTGAAATAAAATAAATGAATAAAATTGGCGATTGCTCGCTCATGAAACACTGTACACAAATGAAAATTATACACAAATAGAGCTTTCTTTTGGTGGTATGTGATCACCACTGGGTTTTTAAATTTTGACCCCCCCCCCTTCTCCTATAAAACCTATCCAATAAAATCATATTTCTTCATTAAATTGAGAACAAAATATATTCTACTACATGTCTTTGGTATCGAGTGAATGTTATAGTGTCTATAAACTATAGCATACAGTATCTCACAAAAGTGAGTACACCCCTCACATTTTTGTAAATATTTTATTCTATCTTTTCATGTGACAACACTGAAGAAATGACACTTTGCTACAATGTAAAGTAGTGATTGTACAGCTTGTATAACAGTGTAAATTTGCTGTCCCCTCAAAATAACTCAACACACAGCCATTAATGTCTAAACCGCTGGCAACAAAAGTGAGTACACCCCTAAGTGAAAATGTCCAAATTGAGCCCAAAGTGTCAATATTTTGTGTAGCCACTATTATTTTCCAGCACTTCCTTAACCTTCTTGGGCATGGAGTTCAGCAGAGCTTCACAGGTTACCCCTGGAGTCCTCTTCCACTCCTCCATGATGACATCACAGAGCTGGTGGATGTTAGAGACCTTGCGCTCCTCCACCTTCCATTCGAGAATGTCCCACAGATGCTCAATAGGGTTTAGGTCTAAAATATTTACAAAAATGTGAGGGGTGTACTCACTTTTGTGAGATACTGTATATACTGGAATACACACAGCTAAAGATGCTATACTAGTAATGGTAGTGATCACTTATAGGTGTGACTGTGATAGTGTGCCGGGCAAATATTTGACGCTGGCTGAGAGGGAGACTAACTGACACTGAGGTTGGGGATGCTTTCATTTTTTTTTTCTTATTTATTATTTATTTATTTTTACACGGTCCCTTTAATTTCTTTTTCTGTTTTTATCACTTTTATTACTATTACAAGAATTGTAAACATTCCTTGTAATTATTATTATTATTATACAGGATATATATAGCACCAACAGTTTGCGCAGCACTTTACAATGTTAGGGCAAACAGTATAGTTACAATACAATTCAATACAGGAGGAATCAGAGGACCCTTGTAATAGAAATAAGGGATGACAGGTCCTCTGTATCGAGAGATCTGGGGTCTATAAGACACTAAATCCTTTAAAAGCAAAAGATCAAAAAAAAAAACAAAAACAAAATTTGATCTTTTGTATAAGAAAAAAAATTGTTTACTTCCCACTTAGACCGAAAGTGTTGGCATGACGTTGTTCTGGTCCCCGAAGATCATAGAGGTGATCAGAGACGATCTGGTCTCTGTTCACCTCTATGGCCAGCATTGTGGACCGTTGAATTATTTCCTGGGCTTGTCAGTAAAAGTGGTTACCTCAAGAAACACCGGCGAGCAGTGGGAGGATGGGGGGGAGGCGACACCTCCCGCTGCTTCTAAAGGACATCCAGCGGCTAATTAGCCACTCTCACCCCTTTCATAAGAAAGAGAACCGCCAACTGAAAAAAAATGCCGGGGGTTATGGCTGATAGCTTCAGCCATAACCCCAGTAAACCACTTGCAAGCCGCAACTTATATATATATATGTATTGCGGTCGGCAAGTGGTTACTGGTGCTGCGCTATGAAAGTGCTAACCCTATTATCAATTATTCATGTGCAATCAAACACAAAACATATGCAATCATGTACAATAAAGTGCTAGATGTGTGCAATACTGCAATATTACAATAATAAAGAGCATCAAACATCAGGATGCACTGACAAAACGCGCGGGGCGGAGTCTTGTACAATATGTCACTTATGTGTAGTGCATCCTCTTAGGACCCGCAACTGTCCAGTACTTTGTTTTTATGTTTTATTGGATAGGGATACTATGGGATGCCCACTTGACTTTCAGAAAAAGGACTCTTTATGCACACATCTATATGCAGCCCGTATACACACTCCGCCTCTGCCTCCTGCACACAGCTTGATTGCAGAACTACAACTCCCAGGACCAGCTGGCACACTTTTGGATGATCTGACTATAGGGCTTAGTCAGTTTAATAGCAAAAGCCCTTTACAGGCAGGGACTGTGGGCTCCTTGGTTGTGTAGCAAAGTCTTAGTGCCCAGCTGTTTTCCTGTGGCTTCTGATCCCAGCACCACCTCTACAGGCACTGCCAGCCCACCTGGCTGAAACTGCCCCTTTCACTAGCCCTGCTGGCTACTCTTCCACAGTCCTCTCAGGCTGGCTATCAGTCCTCTCCCGACTGTAACACTCACCAGCCCAACTGGCTGTCTTCCTCCCTGGAGAGTTGCCTGGCAGTGTTCTCCTGCTCCTGTGCCTCCAATCAGGACACCTCTGTGTGTAGTGAAGAGGGTCCCTTCCGTACCAGAGCCCAGGCCTGAGGCCACCCACCCCCCAGACTGGGGGCACCTGCAAGGGCCACTGACAGCCTAACACTCCATCTCCAGCTTCCACCCAAACTCCACTGCCCCAACTGGGCTGACCCTAAGGCTGGATTCACACCAGTCCGGTGCGAATTCCAGCCTGTCTGCTGCCGAGAAGGGGCGGAGCTGCCGTTCGGCGGCTCTTGTCCGTTCTCACAGCGTGTTCAGAGTGGAGTGCATCTCAGTGTTAGATGCGCTCCCATTGAACACAACGGGCTGGGAATTCGCACTGCATTGCACAGAAAACGCACACGTTTTCTGTGCAATGCGGAGTGCGAATGCACTGCACATATGTGAACCGGACACATTGAAAACAATGTGTTTTCAAGTGTCCTGCGAATTGGATGCGGTTTAAGCCGCATCCAATTCGCCTAGGTGTGAACCCAGCCTGAGTATTTGAGGAGGCCAGCCCCCTGCCAACCCATCTGTTGGGGATTGGTCAGGGCCCTCATGAATAATCCAAACTTCCGCCCCCATTCTTCTGGAAGTTTCCAACAGATTCCAGAAGTAGGGGATGCTGCCTGTGAGTCATCCAGCCCTCCCGGAGTCACTCAAACCCTGACCCAGAAAACCACAAAAGCCTAAAAATTTACCTACACAAAAGGCACTTGTGGTACATTGAGTGAGTGTTTTCACCCTAGGACAGGAAGTGTGTTACTGGCAGGATCACCAGGTGAAAAAAGAAAACCAATTCATCTAAGGACTGGTCAGCCAAAATGTTTTTGGGTTGACATTCTCTACCCTTGGCGCTCTCCTCTCCATGACTCCTTCTCCAGTCTGTCCTATATCGGCAGTTCTCCCTCTGAAAGTGACTGATATTTCACACCTCCGCAGTAATGATCTCCTCTCCATTAGGCGCGGGTTGATAAATCTTATTATAGCATGTGCGTCCGTGCCTCCGCAGCCTTGACACTGATAATCTCGTCCCCGGCTATCCGATCCGGCCCGCTATACATTTCTATATACGGACTGCCTCCGAGACCGATTCGCTCCAAGTACATAAATCTTTCTGCTAAGGTAGAGAAATAAATGAAAGCGATACTAACTAGCTGCCACCGTATTGGTAATGTATAGCCTTACTATGTGGTGGGTGATCGGGGCCCTGGGCGCTGCGGGCATTCATGACCTATAGACTTTCTTTATGACTCTGACAGAAGATATATAATGAGGTCTGGCTCACACCTTCTTTCTTACTGGGAGGGTAGCCGCGCTGCTCCGTATCCTCAGCTGACCCTAGCCTGCTGTATAGCAGTTTAAACAGAGCCAGGGACTATTTGTCAGTCGAACAAATAGAAGGGGAGAAAACCACATAGACAAATCCCTTAACTCCCTATTCATCATTCCTGTGTATATACAGTGAGGTGGTAGAAATGGTAAGAAGGGGTGAAGATTTTCATTAGTAGAAGCTTTCTGACACGCTCTGAAATAATGGCGTCTTGTCTCAACCTGTCTGGTGCAAAAAGGCTTTGAAAGAAAATTGCAGGTTATTCTGTGCAGCTTTTGAACAGTGCAATGGGCCTTGGTAATGTATGTGTTGTTAAAGTGAACCTGTCTCTTGAAATAAAGTGGAGCTATCATAGTTTCCATGGTATTTTTCCATGGTAATGCATACATGAAGGCACTTGGGAACTACATGCTGTACATTACAAGAGCATGGAATCTCTCTTCCAGCTCTATTACACACATTACACAACACACTTTACTTGCGTCAGCCCAAAGGCATGGTGTCAGGAACGTGCTACCAGCCGTCAGGCTAGAACAGGGATCTCCAAACTACAGCCCTCCAGCTGTTGCGGAACTACACGTCCCATGAGGCACTCTGATATTCACAGAAATGACTAGGCATGATGGGAATTGTAGCTCCTGAACAAGCGGAGGGCCATCGTTTGGAAACCCCTGGGCTAGAACATGCTGTTTAGTTAATGCGCACGCATAGACATAAGCATAGAAGACATATTGCTCATTTGTCCACACGTATGTATAAGCACCTGCGCATGCACATGTGCCCCTGCATGTGCACGCATGGTCTATTTAAACTTGAATCCTGCACTGGTCATGTGCTGTATGGTGTTCAGGCTTATCCCTGTGGTCCAGTCTTGATGTGTATCCATGATCTTGTTACCGACCCACCTTCTACTCTAACCTTGCTCTTGGATTATCCCTACCTGCTTGTGTTTACTGTCTGCCTCTGCTACCAACCTCAGACAGGACTTCTGACCATGCTCCTGTCTAATGATTCTGTACTTAATTGCACAGTTTTTGCTGGCCTCTGCCTGTTCTTGACTTTGATTCTGCATATGTCCTGGTGTAGGCCATCTACTTAACTACCACAGTGCATCACCACTTGCACTTCTGCCCATCAGAGACCAGCGCTCTTAAGTTTCTGTTCACAGTGGCTACACCTTGGCACTTTGCCTTTATTTTGTCCCTGCAGTCTCTAGGTCGGTAACAAGTGGTTGTAGGTTGAGATCAAGCAGAAGCATAGGAACAAGCCAAAGGTTGGTAACAAGTGGTTGCAGGTTTGGATCAAGAGTAAGCGTAGTCAAGGAACAAGCCAAATGTCGGTAACAAGCAATAGCAAAGACATGGATGGCAGCAGAAATGACAAGAGCGAGATATTGGCTGGAGAGAGCAAAATAATCTGGCGAATATGAAGTGCAAAGACATGGCTTAAATCGGAAGTTCGTGGGAGGAGCAAAGTTTTCAAGGTTCAGGAGAAACAAGTCAAGAGGCAAGGTTATTTAAAGAATCAGGGAAGGAGCTGTCCAGCATCTCAGGTTTCCCAGCAAGAAGAGATACCGCCAGACACAGCAGAGGTTGCAGGTTCATATTCAGGCCCTACTCCTGACACCTTCTTTACACTACTGTGTACTCTGTATCACCCAAAAGGTTAACATTCTGTTCCCCATTCCCATTCACTGTAGGAGCACTTTCTCACTCTCTTCACAAGTAAAACAGACCAGATGATTCACTTAACTTTACTGAAGGATTTAGTTTAGTTGTTAATAGAGCTTCAAGGTTTCCAGTAAAATTCTCAAAACAGTAAGAGTACAGGAAAGCATGATATTCTCCACTTTTCCTTCCCTTAGTGTTTTGCATGGGCTGTGGTCAGGTGTCTTAGTCTTCTAGCCAGTGGGAAGTTAAGAGCAAGACCATACATGTGATGATGTCAGATGTGATTGTGATACCAAGTTTCGGGCTACTCCGGAGCGGGACCCTGGTGTGGGACAATGGACAATGTGGGGACATAAATCAAATTTCAAGTAACCCGAAACTTGGTATCACGATCACATCTCACATGTATGGTCTTACTCCCAACTTCCCACCGGCTAGAAGACTACGTAGCCTGACCTCCTTCTGTATATGTGCACCACAGCACACTTTAACTGCTAATTTACCAAACCTTAACCCAAAAATGTGTAGTGCACCAATAATTTTAAGGCACATGCCTACATACAATATGATTTTTATTGTGAAAGTATTCTTCCAATTATGTATTACCTCTCATGGTGATCACAGAGCTCTCCCTGATAATGCCTTCAACTGTTTTTCTCTTCAGAAGAACAAAGCCATCTTTGTTTAGGCATAATCCAAGGTCATCATCTACTGGATTGAGATACACGCTCTACGAAGGTTCTCATTTAACCCAGTTATAGTATATCTAGTAGTATTTAGTCAAAATTAGCTGGACTTCTTCCGTAACATTCATGACGTTTCGAAGATTCTCCAAGCCACTCAAGAAGTGTCTTCGAGAAGCCTCAAAACATCTTTTACATTACAGAACAAGTCTAGTTGAATGTGACTAACTACTACTAGATATGCACCACCCTGTGACTTACTACAATGTTACAATGCGCAATCTGATCACTGTGGGGAAGGAGAGACTGAGGAAATACTTCCTTTTGCCTGCAGTAGACTGATGACATCATCTCAGTCTACGTCCCTGGACTGGAGATAAAGGATGGCTTTTTAATGATAAAAAGTTGGAACTCTTCTGAAAAATGTTACTGTTGCTGTATATTGTGACAGGTCAGGAATTTATTCACATGGACTTATGGAGTTACTGACAAGTGAAGAAAATAGGTAGGCTGCCACTGCAAACTTCCTTCTGAAACAGTTAGAGTATCACTTGGTTTGAGAATAGAGCAAGAACACACTACAACCCTCTAAAATCATTTCTAGGTCACCATGACAGAAAATACTTAAAAGGACTTTCCATTTTATTTTTGGTGGCACTTTAGTTCCAGATGTACTGTCCACAGCTTCATCTCATGCTTGTAACGTTGCCATGCACCCTGCCGTCAATAAACCAATGACAATGCCTCTGAGCCAAATAAAGTCAAGCTCATTATTTGTGGAATGGTTATACTTAAGGTCTATGTGAATGGCACACTTGGGGATGAAGGGCTTCTCAGCCTTGAGATCTGCCACAGAAATCTGGTGACCCTTCAAATGTTGACTCATTGCTTGAACCTTTGTCATTTTGGCACCATCTATTGAAGCCAACCAGGCCAAAAGTCATAGCTTACACAACTCCCAGGATGTTCCCTTCCCTTCTTCTTCCTTCCAGCTTCTTTCTCCCCCACCCCTACAAATCCTCTTTCTCCCTATCCTCTGGTCACTGGTTCCCAACCACCTTTGTCCCTGTTCTTTTTCCTCCCCTCACTGCCTGCTGTTATTTGTATAGCCTAATTTTCTATGACCCCTACTTCAATAGGAAATTGAATATATCCTGCCATTTACATTTTGTAAATCTGGGCAATTCTGTATCCTACATGCAAGTATGATCTGCTCGCCCTCCCTACGTGGAGGTTTAGTTTGCCTATGAATGTTGGGGGGGGGGGCTTGTGTTCTCCTTTTTATCTATGCTATACTTAAAACCTTCAATAAAACCTTTGAACAAGAAAAAACAAAAACAATCAAACAAACAAAAAACCTAGAAGGGAAATCATGGTAATCAAACTCTGTAATTCTTTGTAAAGGAAGGGCCTCAATATTCCAATCATTACTAAATTTCAAGAATTATGAATATGGAAAAATAAAAGCTGGTGAATGTGCTTTAAAGATAACAAGAGAGATCATTTTATGACTATATTATGGTGGCATTCTTAAGGGTTAAACAATGGAAAAACCCATCTTGAATACATTTATATGTACTCATAAAGTGGTAGCACTCTATGAACTTCACTTTCAAGGTTTCTAGAGAAAAAAAAGAGTTTTATAAGATAACTTAAATTCAAATGAGAAAGGACAAGTGGCTCAATCCATGTGTAACTAGTTAAGGAGATACATGTAGGAAGGGTGATTCTCTCCTCGGCACTCAACCTTGCCAGTTAATAAGGGGGTCTGAATTAAAGTTAAAGTCTCTGTTGCATATATTTATTTTATTTATTTATTACAGGTGCTTATATGGCGCCGTCAATTTACACAGCGCTTTACATATATTGCATATTCATTTATTCATTCATGTATGTGGAAGTCAAACACCAGGTCAATGTATCCCTAAACACCTGCTTAATATATGTGGCCATCTTCTTGATTTAGTTTCTCTGAAGATGTTCAATATAGATAGCCAACTTCCTGTTCCTTTTTTTATGAAGATGCTTCCTAAAGGCAGACATCTTCCGGTTCTAGTTTTTACAAAGATGCTCCATACAGGTAGCCACTTTCCTGTTCTAGTTTCTCTGGAGATGCTCCACACAGGTAGCCACTTTCCTGTTCTAGTTTCTCTAAAGATGCTCCATACAGGAAGCCACTTTCCTGTTCTAGTTTCTCTGGAGATGCTCCATACAGGTAGTCATTTTCCTGTTCTAGTATCTCTAAAGAGGCTCCATACAGGTAGTCATTTTCCTGTTCTAGTTTCTCTAAATATGCTCCATACAGGTAGCCACTTTCCTGTTCTAGTTTCTCTGGAGATGCTCCACACAGGTAGTAATTTTCCTGTTCTAGTTTCTCTAAAGATGCTCCATACAGGTAGCCACTTTCCTGTTCTAGTTTCTCTGGAGATGCTCCATACAGGTAGCCACTTTCCTGTTCTAGTTTCTCTGGAGATGCTCCATACAGGTAGTCATTTTCCTGTTCTAGTTTCTCTAAATATGCTCCATACAGGTAGCCACTTTCCTGTTCTAGTTTCTCTGGAGATGCTCCATACAGGTAGCCACTTTCCTGTTCTAGTTTCTCTGGAGATGCTCCACACAGGTAGCCACTTTCCTGTTCTAGTTTCTCTGGAGATGCTCCATACAGGTAGTCATTTTCCTGTTCTAGTTTCTCTAAATATGCTCCATACAGGTAGCCACTTTCCTGTTCTAGTTTCTCTGGAGATGCTCCACACAGGTAGTCATTTTCCTGTTCTAGTTTCTCTAAAGATGCTCCATACAGGTAGCCACTTTCCTGTTCTAGTTTCTCTGGAGATGCTCCATACAGGTAGCCACTTTCCTGTTCTAGTTTCTCTGGAGATGCTCCATACAGGTAGTCATTTTCCTGTTCTAGTTTCTCTAAATATGCTCCATACAGGTAGCCACTTTCCTGTTCTAGTTTCTCTGGAGATGCTCCACACAGGTAGCCACTTTCCTGTTCTAGTTTCTCTAAAGATGCTCCATACAGGTAGCCACTTTCCTGTTCTAGTTTCTCTGGAGATACTCCATACAGGTAGCCACTTTCCTGTTCTAGTTTCTCTGGAGATGCTCCATACAGGTAGTCATTTTCCTGTTCTAGTTTCTCTAAATATGCTCCATACAGGTAGCCACTTTCCTGTTCTAGTTTCTCTGGAGATGCTCCACACAGGTAGTCATTTTCCTGTTCTAGTTTCTCTAAAGATGCTCCATACAGGTAGCCACTTTCCTGTTCTAGTTTCTCTGGAGATGCTCCATACAGGTAGTCATTTTCCTGTTCTAGTTTCTCTAAATATGCTCCATACAGGTAGCCACTTTCCTGTTCTAGTTTCTCTGGAGATGCTCCACACAGGTAGCCACTTTCCTGTTCTAGTTTCTCTAAAGATGCTCCATACAGGTAGCCACTTTCCTGTTCTAGTTTCTCTGGAGATACTCCATACAGGTAGCCACTTTCCTGTTCTAGTTTCTCTGGAGATGCTCCATACAGGTAGTCATTTTCCTGTTCTAGTTTCTCTAAATATGCTCCATACAGGTAGCCACTTTCCTGTTCTAGTTTCTCTGGAGATGCTCCACACAGGTAGTCATTTTCCTGTTCTAGTTTCTCTAAAGATGCTCCATACAGGTAGCCACTTTCCTGTTCTAGTTTCTCTGGAGATGCTCCATACAGGTAGCCACTTTCCTGTTCTAGTTTCTCTGGAGATGCTCCATACAGGTAGTCATTTTCCTGTTCTAGTTTCTCTAAATATGCTCCATACAGGTAGCCACTTTCCTGTTCTAGTTTCTCTGGAGATGCTCCACACAGGTAGTCATTTTCCTGTTCTAGTTTCTCTAAAGATGCTCCATACAGGTAGCCACTTTCCTGTTCTAGTTTCTATGGAGATGCTCCATACAGGTAGTCATTTTCCTGTTCTAGTTTCTCTAAATATGCTCCATACAGGTAGCCACTTTCCTTTTCTAGTTTCTCTGGAGATGCTCCACACAGGAAGTCATTTTCCTGTTCTAGTTTCTCTAAAGATGCTCCATACAGGTAGCCACTTTCCTGTTCTAGTTTCTCTGGAGATGCTCCATACAGGTAGTCATTTTCCTGTTCTAGTTTCCCTAAAGATGCTCCATACAGGTAGCCACTTTCCTGTTCTAGTTTCTCTGGAGATGCTCCATACAGATAGTCATTTTCCTGTTCTAGTTTCTCTAAAGATGCTCCATACAGGTAGACACTTTCCTATTCTAGTTTCTCTGGAGATGCTCCATACAGGTAGTCATTTTCCTGTTCTAGTTTCCCTAAAGATGCTCCATACAGGTAGCCACTTTCCTGTTCTAGTTTCTCTGGAGATGCTCCACACAGGTAGTCATTTTCCTGTTCTAGTTTCTCTAAAGATGCTCCATACAGGTAGCCACTTTCCTGTTCTAGTTTCTATGGAGATGCTCCATACAGGTAGTCATTTTCCTGTTCTAGTTTCTCTAAAGATGCTCCATACAGGTAGCCACTTTCCTGTTTTTATTTCTTTGGAGATGCTAAATACATTTAGTCACCTAGTTTTTCTGAAGATGCTCCATATAGGTAGGCACCTTCCTGATGTAGTTTCTCTTTAGATGCTCCATACAGGTATCAACCTTCCTGGTCTAGTTTCACTGAAAATGTTCCATATGCACCTTTCTGTTCTAGTTTATCTAGGGATGCTCCATACAGGCAGACACCTTCATGTTCTAGTTTTTCTGAAGATGCTCCATATAGGCAGGCATCTTCTTAATGTTGTTTCTCTGGAGATGGTCCATACAAGTAGCCATCATTCTGTTCTAGTTTTTCAGAACATGTTCCATATAGGTAGGCACCTTCCTGATGTAGTTTCTCTTTTGATTCGTCATACAGGTAACCACCTTCCTGTTTTAGATACACCTTCCTGTTCTGATTTTTTGGGAGATGCACCACACAGGTAGTCGACATCTTGTTCAGGTTTTTCGGGAGATGCTCTATACAGGTAGCCACCTTCCTGTTCTAGTTCCCCTGACAATGTTCTTTACAGATATCCATCTTACTAATATAGTTTCTATGAAGATTTTCTATGCAGGTAGTCACATCTCAGTTCTAGATTCTCCAAAGATGTTCTATGTAGGTAGTCACCTTTCTGTTCTAGATTCTCTGAAGATGTTCTATACAGGTAGCCACCTTCCTGTTTTAGTTTCCCTGAAGATGTTCTATACAGGTTGCCTCCTTCCTGTACTAGTTTCTCTGGAGATGCTCCAAACAGGTAGCCACCTTCCTGTTCTAGTTCCCCCGAAGATGTTCTATTTAGGTGTAGCACCCTAGGTTGCTAGATGTGAGAATAGGATTTCTTGTGCAGGGTAGGTAACTCGTCAGGCTTGGCTGGCAGCCAAGCCTGTGTGTTTTTCTTTTGGGGCAGTGTTGGGCTGGTGAGTGACACACAGTTGGGGGTGGACCAGAGAGGCACGCCTGAGAGGACTGGGAGATTGCAGTCTGGGATGGGTGCAGAGCCAGTGGAGTGGACTGTAGTGGCATGGGCAGTGGAGAGAGGCAGCTGCAGCCTGGAGGGCTGGCAGGGCCTGAAGTGGTGGAACTGGGAGCAGTAGCCACGAGGACAGCTAGCATTGGGACTATCTATATTTTAATTATCTATATTTTTGCTACACTATAGGGGCAGAGGTCCCTGCCGGCAAAGGGCATTTGCTTTAGGCCTGACTGAATCAGTGTCTGCATATCAATGCTAGCTGGTCCTGGAGAGTGAACTCAAGAGTCAAGTGAAGTGCTGGAAAGTGAGCTCAAGAGTAAAGTGCTGGAGAGTGAGTTCAAGAGTCAAGGAAAGTGCTGGAGGAAGTTGTATAAACAAGAGGTGTATATAGTTCCTCAGTCCCTAACAAGTTCTGAAATCAACTGGGCATCTCATAACCATTCTACCTCCATCCAAGTTTAATCCCCTCAAAAAAAATACAAAAAAAAACCAAAGTGCATGGACTGATTTCTGTCTGAGAATGACTAAAGATTGTGTGCCTGGCTGGGCAGGGTGACAGACAGACTACAACTACCAGCAGCCCCTACGGGGGGTACTGATACATAGGTATCCACATTACTGATCTAGTTTCCCTGAAGATGCTCCATACATGTAGCCTCTTTCTGTTCTGGTTTCCCTGCAGATGGTCCATACAGGTAGCCAAGCTCCCGTCCTGGTTTCTCTGAAGATGTTCTATACAGGTAGCCACCCTCCATCTAGGCAGCTTGAGTTCCTTAGGCCTTAGTGCAGTCCAGCTTGATCCCTGGCACAGGCCCACAGGCCACTGACCTCCTCACAGTGGCATCCTCACCAGGCAAAAGCCCAAGACCCTTCTAGAAGGTTGTTCCAAATACTTATATTTCCCCTTAGTTCACTTAACTGGCCTAAAACATTCAGGGACTGGCCAAGGCAGATAAATATTCTGAACGTATACATGGTTACTTATCACACTAACTACTGGAGACAACATAAGAGCAGCAGGCAGATATAATCAATGTTCTGAGCCAAGGGGAAACCTAGCTTACACAGAAAATAAGAACAAAGCTAAAGCTGGCTACAGCCTGACTGCATATAACATTTTATTTAGCTAAAAAAAAACTTTGAGTCTCTGCTCAGGCTTTCACATCCCTATGCAGTAGATACTGCTGTGGGTGCAGGCTAAATGGGAGTCCATCCTGACTCCATACATAATGTGATAGCATTGGAAATATCTCAAACCGTATGTTATAAGAATGATAGCATCCTCAGCAGACTCCAACCAAGCCATGCCCCCAATGTGTTTTGCCCAGCCCCAGGGCTTAATTCTGGAGCATACCACCTGATTAAGCCCCGAAGCGCGTTGGAAGGTGGCTTGGATGAAGTCTGCTGAGGCAGCTATCATCCTTAGAACACATGGCTTTGCATGGGTCTGAGATATTTCCAACACTCTCACATTTCATTCAGCTAGGGACACGCAAGTTTAATGCACGAAATCCTGCTCCGCGGATCGATTTTCATCTGTTTTCATTGTTTGATATATCCTAGTGCTGATGATCTCCTGCAGCCTTTTTACAGCCACTTTCTGTCTACATGCACTCCAGCGATAGCTGCATGAAATTTGAAATGGGTGCTTGTAGTTTTCATCAGAAGCCCATGTGACAGGGTGACAACTTATCAGCTTCCCTAATGAGGCCCCCTTCCTACCCGAGGCCCCATTAAAGCTAATTGAGCTGCTACGGCTATTGTCACGCCTCTGATACAGGTGCTCTTTAATAAAGCAGCACATTGATTATTATTTGTGCACACTTGGAAATGTCAATGATATAGATTGCAATGCCACAGAACTTGCAATTAAATCCTTGTATGCCTCCATAAACAAATCATTAACACAAGCTTCTGCCTTTAATAGTCTCATAAATCATTAACGATTCTTAAGTAATACCGAAAGCCACCCCTTTCCTCGCACTATTCAAACATGCAGTAAATTCCAGCTCTGTGCAGCCAACCTACCAGATAGGTCCACATTAAACATTTACACAACCCCCACCCCCACCATACCCACACATCATGGCTCCAAGGTCAGGATGACACTCCTTGCATGGGAACGCCTCTCTCGACTAAGAGCGTAGTAAGCGACTCAACCAAACTTTATGTTCTGCATACATCTGCATGTCTTAAAGGGTCAGTCCACCCAAAAAGTGACATATTTCAGTTGTAGGCGGAGTCTGGAGGACTGAGTCAACAGTTGTCGTCAGTATATCTCTAGTGTCTATATCTTCCTGCCATAGATCTTGCCTTAAAAGTCACTCCATGCGTCACACTTCTATGTTTGCATTGTACATGCACACACATTCATTGGTGTCACCACTCTGCTCCTCATATGTTCTCTCTCTCTTGTATGCACTAAATGCCAGTGCATGTCCTTCACTACAATTATGGAAAAGTTATTCTGTATGTTCTGTGATGGATCATTCATTTCCAGCACTAGGACCCTGGAGGTGAAAGGGTTAGGACTAATGTTAGGGTTAGTGTTGGAGTTAAGCGTAATGCTAGGGTTGGGGTTAGTGTTAGGGTAAGGGTTATATTAGGATTTATGTTAGGGTTAGAATTAGGGTCAAGGTAGTGTTAGGGTCAGGGTTAATGTAATTGCCAGAGTTAATGTTCAGATTAATGTTACACTTAATGATAGGGTCAGGGTAAGTATTAGGATTAAGTAGGGTTGGGTTAGGGTCAAAGGCTAGTGTTAGGGTCAGGGTTAATTTTAGGCTTAATGCTGCAGTGAAGGTTAGTGTTAAGTTCAGAATTAATGTTAAGGTTACTGTTAAACTAAGTGCTAGGGTCAATGTTAGTATTAGGATTAATGTTAAGCTCAAGGACAATGTTAGCATCAGGGTTAATGTTATGGTTAATGTTAGGCTTAGTGCTAGACTCAAGGTTATTGTTAGGGTCAGGTTTAAAGTTAAGCTTACTGCTAGGGTCAATATTAGGGTCAGGGTCAATATTAAGTTTTATGTTAGGGTTAGAATTAGGGTCAAAGTAGTGTTAGGATCAGGGCTAATTTAAGGGCCAGGGTTAATGTTAAGGTGAATGTTAAGCTTAATGCTAGAGTCAGGGTTAGTATTAGGATTAATGTTAGGGTTGAGGCTAATGTTAGGGTCAGGGTTATGTCAGGGTTAATTTTAGACTTAGTGATACAGTCAAGGTTAGTGTTAGGTTCAGGATTCATGTTAAGGTTAATGTTAAACTAAGTGCTAGGGTCAGGGTTAATATTAGGATTAATGTTAAGCTTGAGGTTACTGTCAAGGTTAATGTTAGGCTTTGTGCTAGGATCAAGGTTATTGTTAGGGTCAAGTTTAATGTTAAGCTTAGTGCTAGGGTCCAGGTTAATGTTAGGGTCAGGGTTAGGGTCAGGGTTAATACTAGGATTTATGTTAGGGTTAGAATTACGGTCAAGGTAGTGTTAGGCTCAGGGCTAATGTTAGGGGCAGGGTTAATGCTAAGGCTAATGTTAAGCTTAATGCTAGGGTCAGGGTTAGTATTAGAATTCATGTTAGGGTTGGGTTAGGGTCAAGGCTAATATTTTATTTTAGGTTTAATTAACAGAGTTTTTTAAGCTTATTGCTAGGGTCAATGTTAGTGTTAGGTTCAGGATTAGTGTTAAGTTTAATGTTAAACCAAGTGCTAGAGTCAGGGTTAGTAATTGGATTAATGTTAAGGTCAATGTTAATGTTAGGGTCAGGGTTATTGTTACAGTTAAGGCTAGGTTTAGTGTTAGGATCAAGTTTGGTGTTAGGGTCAGAATTAAGGTTAGGATCAAGTTTAGTGTTGGGGTAAGGTTTAATGTTATGGTTAGTGCTAGGGTCAGGGTTAGTGTTAGGGCCAGGGTTAGTATTAGGAATAATGTTAGGGTTAGAATTTGGGTCAAGGCTGGTGTTAGGGACAGGATTAATGTTAAGCTTAATGCTAGGACAGGGTTAGTATTAAAATTAATGTTAGGGTTGGGTTAGGGTCAAGGCTAGTGTTAGGGTCAGGGTTAATGTCAGGGTAAACTTTAGGCTTAGAGCTACAGTCAAGCTTAGTGTTAAGTTCAGGATTAATGTTAAGGTCAATGTTAGGCTAAGTGCTAGGTTTAGGGTGAGTAATAGGTTTAGTGCTAGGATCAAGGATAGTGTTAGGGTCATCGTTATTCTTACGGTCAGGGTTAGTATTAGGAATAATGTTAGGGTTAAAGTGGTTGTCAACCCGTGCCTATAATAAGGCTTACCTGTAGGTGCCCTGCATATCTCCTAAACCTGCATGGTTTAGGAGATATACAGTGTACTCGCATTGCTGACGTCATTTTGGCACGTGTGCAGTGAAGAAATGGCACGGATGCCGTTTCTTCACTGAGATTGTGCCGTGAATGGTGGCTCCCGCGCACGTGTACGGGAGTGACGTCACGTGACTCCGGCCAGTTACAGAGCCGGAGTCGCGGTCCCGGAAGGCAGAGGGGCTGAAGATGGATGTTTCCTACTATGGGGACATCGCTGGACATCGCAGGCTTCGTTTGCAGGTAAGTGACACATAATGGGCTACTATGCGATGCATAGTAGCTCATTATGCTTTTACTTTGCAGGGGAATATAGAGGAAGTAAACCCCATCAGGGTTTACTTCCTCTTTAAAATTAGGGTCAAGGCTGGTGTTAGGGACAGAGTTAAAGTGGTAGTAAACCCTCCTATCATTTTTAGCGATGGAAGCTGCCATCTTGGCCTCTGTTTAATCTACAACTGCCATGATGCTGCACATGTGATCAGCTATGACACCAGCCATTGGATGGTTTGACAGTTTAGTTTAGGGCACAACCAATGGGAGTGTTACATTTTCGGCACGTGCCGGAAATGTAACTGGTTTTTAAACTGTTAAATGGATGGGTTTACTACCACTTTAATGTTTAGCTTAATGCTAAGGCCAGGGTTAGTATTAGGATTACATTTGGGGTTGGGTTAGTCAGTGTTAGGGTCAGGGTTAATGTTAGGCTTAGTACTATGATCAAGATTATTGTTAAGGTCGGGACTTAAGGTTAGTGTCAGGTTTAATCTTAAGCTTAGTGATGGAGTCAGGGTTAGTATTAGGATTAATGCTAGGGTTAGAATTAGGGTAACGGTTAGCGCCAGGGTTAATGCAAAATTAGCGTTAATGTTAAGCTTAATGCTAGTGCCAGGGTTAGTATTAGGGTTAATGTTAGGGTCAGGGTAATGTCAGGGTTAATTTAGGCTTAGTGCTAGGATCAAGGTTAATCTTAGGGTCAGGTTTAATGTTAAGCTTAATATTTGGGTCAGGACTAGTGCTAGGGTCAGGGTTAGTGCTAGGGTCAGGGTTAATATTAGGATTTATGTTAGGGTTAGAATTAGGGTCAAGGCAGTGTAGGGTCAGGGCTAATGTTAGGGTCAGAGTTAATATTAGGGTTAATGTTAAGCTTAATTCTAGTGTCAAGGTTATTATTAGGATTAATGTTAGGGTTAGGTAAGGGTCAGGGTTAATGTCAGGGTTAATTTAGGCTTAGTGCTAAAGTCAAGATTAGTGTTAGGTTTAGGATTAATGTTAGTATAAGGCTAAATGCTAGGGTCAGGGTTGGTATTAGAAATAATTTTGGGGTCAAGGTTAATGTAGGGTCAGGGATAATGTTACGATTAATTTTAAGCTTAGTGCTAGGATCAAGGTTAGTGTTAGGGTCAGAATTAATGTTTAGGTTAGAGGCAAAGATAAGCGTAGCTCTGAGGAAGGGGGCGCGCCCCCGAAACGCGTCAGGTTTTTGTCCTGCCTTGTGCTTGATTTTATTACGTCCTGTCTCCATGTGATTTTGTTAGTACCCTCTTTTAACATTTTTATTTGGATTAAATTATTTTTGGTAATGCACTAGGTGCATGCGCCTTCCTTTTATCTTGTTTCCATAAGATCAGAATTAGTATTAGGATTATGTATGAATCGTCTGTGGATCAATCATTTCCAAAACTAGAACCACTTATAGTCTTAGTCTTCAGTGGGAAAAATTGGAAAGGTGAGTGACCAAGGACTAAGTTCACTTAAAGGAGATATTAGAATTAGAGTGGGGGTTAGTTTTAGTATGAGGATTAGTATTATGATCAAGGTTAGAAATAGGGTAATAGCTAATATTAGGGAGGGGGGTTAGTAAAGGAGTGTTAAGAAGTAGGGTTACTGGAAGTGTTAGCATTAGAGTGGGGTTAATTTTCGTATAAGGACTAGTGTTAGGAGTAGGTTTAGTATTAGGGTAGGGCTTAGTGTTAGGAGCAGGTTTAGTATTAAGGTAGGGGTTAGTGTTAGGAGCAGGTTTAGTATTAGGGTAGGGATTAGTGTTAGGAGCAAGATTAGAAGGGATGTTAGGATTAGAATAGGGGTTTATTTTAGTATGAGGGTTTATGTTAGGATCAGGGTTAGTATTAGGGTAAGGGTTAGTGTTACGGTAGGGTTTAGTGTTAAGGTCAGTCTTAGAAGCAGAACTAGTTGGATTATTAGGATTAGAGAAAGGGTTAATTTTCATATGAGGTTAGTGTTCAGATCATGTTTAGTATTGGGGTAGGGGTTAGAGTTAAGGTCAGTGTTAGGAACAGAGTTATTGGGGGTGTAAGGATTAGAGTAGGGGTTACATTTAGTATGAGGGTTAGTATTATGATCAGGGTTAGAAATAGGGTGATAGCTAATATTAGGGTAGGTGTTAATGTTAAGGTCATAGTTAGTGTTAGAGTCTGTGTTAAGGAGTAGGAATACTGGAGGTGTGTGCATTAGAGTGGGGGTTCATTTTAGTGTGAGGGCTAGTGTTAAGATCAGGTTTAGTATTAGGGTTAGGGTTAGTGTTAGGAGCAAGATTAGAAAGGATGTTAGGATTAGAATAGGAGTTAATTTTAGTATGAAGGTTTATGTTAGGATAAGGGTTAGTATTAGGGTAAGGGTTAGTGTTACGGTAGGGGATAGTGTGAGGGTCAGTCTTAGGAGCAGAGCTAGTGAGGGTGTTAGGATTAGAGAAGGGGTTCATCTTCGTATGAGGGTTAGTGTTAAGATCAGTTTTAGTATTATGGTAGGGGTTAATGTAAGGTTAGGGGTTAGAGTTAAGGTCAGAGTTAGGAACAGGGTTAGTGGGGGTGTTAGGATTAGAGTAGGGGTTAATTTTAGTATGAGGGTTAGGGCAAGGGTTAGTATAAGGGTAAGGTATAGTTTAAAGGTCCATTCTCAGGGCTGGTGGAGTTGTTTGGACTAGAGAAAATGTTAATTTCAGTATGAGGGCAAGTGTTAGGATCATAGTTATTTTAAAGGTAAGGGTTAGCTTTAGCGTCTTTGTTAGGAGAAAGGTTAGTGGAAGTGTTAGCATTAGAGTAATGGTTCATTTTATTATGAGGGTTAGTGTTAGGATCAGGTTTAGTGTTACAGGAAAGGTTAGTATTAGAGTAGGGACTAGTGTTAAGGTCAGTGTTAGGAGAAAGGTTAGTGGAAGTGTTAGCATTAGAGTAATGGTTAGTTTTAGTATGAGAGTTAGTGTTAGGTTCAGGTTTAGTATTAGTGAAAGGGTTAGTATTAGGGTAGGGGTTAGTTTAAGTATTAGGGTCAGTGTAAGGTTCAGGTTTAGTATTAGTGAAAGGGTTAGTATTAGGGTAGAGGTTAGTTTTAGTATGAGGGTTAGTGTTAGGTTCAGGTTTAGTATTAGTGAAAAGGTTAGTATTAGGGTAGAGGTTAGTTTTAGTATTAGGGTCAGTGTTAGGATCAGGCTTAGTATTAGTGAAAGGGTTAGTATTAGGGTAGCGGTTAGTTTTAGCATTATAGTGAGTGTTAGGTTCAGGCTTAGTATCAGTGAAAGGGTTAGTATTAGGGTAGCGGTTAGTTTTAGCATTTTAGTGAGTGTTAGGTTCAGGCTTAGTATTAGTGAAAGGGTTAGTATTAGGGTAGGGGTTAGTTTTAGTATTAGGGTCAGTGTTAGGATCAGGTTTGGTATTAGTGAAAGGGTTAGTATTAGGGTAGGGGTTAGTTTTAGTATAAGGGTCAGTGTTAGGATCAGGTTTGGTATTAGTGAAAGGGTTAGTATTAGGATAGGGGTTAGTTTTAGTATAAGGGTCAGTGTTAGGATCAGGTTTGGTATTAGTGAAAGGGTTAGTATTAGGGTAGGGGTTAGTTTTAGCATTATAGTGAGTGTTAGGTTCAGGCTTAGTATTAGTGAAAGGGTTAGTATTAGGATAGGGGTTAGTTTTAGTATAAGGGTCAGTGTTAGGATCAGGTTTGGTATCAGTGAAAGGGTTAGTATTAGGGTAGGGGTTAGTTTTAGCATTATAGTGAGTGTTAGGTTCAGGCTTAGTATTAGTGAAAGGGTTAGTATTAGGGTAGGGGTTAGTTTTAGTATTAGGGTCAGTGTTAGGATCAGGTTTGGTATTAGTGAAAGGGTTAGTATTAGGGTAGGGGTTAGTTTTAGTATTAGGGTCAGTGTTAGGATCAGGTTTGGTATTAGTGAAAGGGTTAGTATTAGGGTAGGGGTTAGTTTTAGGATTAGGGTCAGTGTTAGGATCAGGTTTGGTATTAGTGAAAGTGTTAGTACTCAGGTAGGGGTTAGTGTTAAGGTCAGTGTTAGGAGACTTGGCCTTTCCCAAGATGTCACCAATAGGACTATGACCTCTTTCTCTCCTAGGCCAAAGTTGGCTGTAAAGTAAATCTAGATTTTTAACATTTCTCTGGCCAAACATTTTTTTAAATCAATTTTTCCTATCTTCATATTTTTATATTTGCAATATTCAGTCTTATTCAACTTTATAGATTACATGATCAGATTGCAACATGCATCTTCTTCTATGTTATTTCAGTGTTATTGCAAGCAATATTATTCTAGTATAACATCATGAATACAGTAGCGGTGGTAAAGTATTACAGGATGATGTAATAATGTATAACATTATGTAATGAGGAAGTAATCTGTAATCCTGTAGAACAGGAAGGAATGTATGACACCATAGGCTGACGTTGTAGCATACAATACTATACTATAGAATGAGTTTATAATATAATGTGTGTAACACTATAGAATAAGGCAGTGATAATATAAGGCTATACAGTTAAAGAGGCGGTTACAGTGTACAGTGTACATGTGATAAGGTTAGTACACCCTAATGGAAACTGTTGACTTTTTCAACATATCTGAACAGGCAAAATGTAGATCTTCAATCATACAGTAGCTATAGATAAGAGTAATATACCCAAATATATGACACATGTACATGATGTATTCATTTTAATGATCAAAACTAACAAAAATACAGATTTATCCTATGGAAAGGGTAAGTTCACTCCTACATTTACCCCCACTTCACATCTACTGTATGTTTATCACCCTCCTAGCATAGAATGCCAAGAAAATTTACTTTTTGGCTCCTTCCATAGTCAAGACCAAAGGGTGGATCAATGTATGATCTTTATACTTCTTGTTTATACTTTGTATATCATTGTGTATATCATTGCACTTACATTCTATACTATGTTATATATGTTGTATATGTTTGCTATACCTGGGCTGAAGTTTATTGTTCTGCTGCTATGACTCATCGATGGAGGCCAGTGTGGTGCTATCATTTACCACCCAGCACGGATAAGCTCCCCTGATGTACTTCACACTGGGGGAGCTGTGTATATTGGCCAGGGCTGGATGGATGGGAAGGCTTTGCATTTTTCCCGGGACAGATGTGGCCATGCCTATCCAGCCAGCCCACTCCCCTTCCATGAGGATGTTCCGGCTGTTATGTGCGTGCCGGTGGCTTCCCGTGCGTGTGACGTCATCCTGCCCATGAACGGGGCTTCACCAAAAATGAAAAGCAGAGGGCCTGCCAAAAGGAAGCTCTGGGCTGCCATGACATGGTGGGTGGCCGATTGGTGTCCCCACTCAGGCACTATGGGGCTCAGAGTTTCACTGCTACCCTCCGCCTCGGGAGGTATTTTCCAGAATCACCAATTGAAGAACCCCTATGGGTGGCACTTTAAAGGTGGGAGAACCAAAGATCATCAAAAACACATCTACATAAGTATCAAATCCACATTTATTTTCACAAGTATAAAAATTACAAAAAATGTTGTAAAAATGACAAATAAACCAATTAGTGTATAAACGTATTCTGTTAAAATATTGGATTGTTCAAATGCAGCCGGCTCGCACACATCTGCGTGTAGGTTCTTTAACCACTTGCCGACCGTGTAACGTAGTTACACGGCCGCAAGTGGCACTCATTGTTCTGGGAGGATGTTATAACACGTCCTCCCAGAATCGCGTTCCCACGCGCCCCCTGGGGCGCGCACCTGGGAGCATCTGTGACCGCCGGGTCTATGAGACCCCATGCATCACGAATCACGGTAAATGTCCGCTTGGAGCGGCCGTTTACCACGTGATCGCTCCGTCAAGTGCCGGCTTGTCTCTCCCCTCTCCACACCGATCGGTGCAGTGTGACAGGAGGGGGGAGAGAGGAGATGCAGCGGTGCTGTGGGCAGGATTTGAAGTGCCCACAGCACCGCTATGTGCCAGGCAGGGACCCCCATCCAGCTTCACCCATAAATCCATGCCCACCCATGCTCATCCATCCATCACCCATGAATCCATGCCCACCCATCCGTGCCCACCCATGACCCATCTGTCACCCATGCATCCATGCTCACCCATCCGTCACCCATGCATACGTACCCACTGTCTACCCAGTACCCACCCGTGCCTACCCACCCGTACCTAAGTACCCACTACCTACCTACTCGTACCCACCCGTACCTAAATACCCACTTCGACCTACCCCCAGGGACGGACCGTGTATCGCCACGACACCCGTGAAGTTTAGGACGGGTGTCGTGGCGACGTAGAGGAGAGAGGGGGGAGGACAGTGTGACGTGGCTAGCCACACCTCTCCCCTCTCTGTTCGGCCGTGAACTGCCTC
>BLSH010181324.1:463558-473726 GCA_018402905.1 Glandirana rugosa
ATATTGTAAAACGTTTAATCGTTGAAAAGAAGTTTTTAAAACCGGTTTTAAATATGACGATATATAGAAACCATTTTTATAAAAATGACAACTTCAAAAAACTTGCCATGCCTCTTACTAAATACGTTGGACTGTCTACTTTCCAAAAAGGGGTCATTTGGGGGGTATTTGTACTTTTCTGTCTTGTTAGAGCCTCAAGAAATGAGATAGGCTGTCAGTGCATCAGGTGTGATCAATATTCAGTGATTGGCACCATAGCTTGTAGACTCTATAACTTTCACAAAGACCAAATAATATACATTAAATTGGGTTATTTTTACCAAAGATATATAGCAGTATAAATTTTGGCCAAAATTTTTGAAGAAAAGTTGCTAATTTGCAAAATGTTATAACAGAAATAAAGAAAAATGCATTTTTTTAACAAAATTTTCAGTATTTTTCCATTTATTGCTCAAAAAATAAACACCCCAATGGTGATTAAATACCACCAAAAGAAAGCTCTGTTTGTGGGAAAAAAAGGACGAAAAAAAAGGACGAAAATTTCTTATGGGTACAATGTTGCATGAATGAGTAATTGTCATTCAAAATGTGAGAGTACTGAAAGCTGAAAATTGGTCTGGTTAGGAAGGGGGTTTAAGTGCCCAGTGGTCAAGTGGTTAACATCATTCTGCTATCCTACAAAAGAGGAAGAAAGCCCGACGCGTTTCAGGTTCAAGCCTTTCGTCAGGGGCGTGTAGCAGAATGCAATTTATATATCTGGATGTACTTTGGCCATGACAAAATCAAAAAGAATTAATCACACATGTACTGCGATAAGCCCAAAGAACCAATCTTAGGGGAGCTCAGAGAGGTGGCTTGAGGAAGAGAAAGAGCCCGTGATTTTCCATGGGCATGGAGAGTGAAATGGCCAGTCTGAATATTTAGCATGCCCCAGCCAATCCCTGGAGGGAAGTATCCAGAAGGTGGCTGGGGAGGTGATAAATAGTCTGAAACCCTGGAGAGATTGTAGTTTCTTTAAGGGCTGCTACCCCCTGATGAATCCTGTGGACTGTGTGCCTGTTCTTTGAGGTCTCAGCTGTGGCTGAGCTGGGAAGCTGGAATGATATATTGAGAAGCTGACTGTATATCTTCACTATAAGGGATCTGGTCTGGAAAAGGATTGTCTCCCTTATTGGACCGTGGCCAGAGGAAGTTGGAAGGTGTGTAGCTATGCTAGGGACGTGAGTACTGACCGTAAATTGTGATCCCGGGTGACTGTGTGCTTTTGGTATATAAGTGCCAGAAGTAGCTATGGACTAAGACAGCTCTCACAGGGTCTCAGGGTATTGGCCATTCCCCTGTGTCCACAGAGGAGCCCATTCATGTGAACCCAGAGAAGAGTGTACTCTGAATACTGTGCAAGCATTTTGGAGTAACCTATGCCCTAACCCTTCCTCTGTTCTTCAAGCAATACATTTCAAAAATACATCCATTAGACTTGGAGCCTGTGTGTGTGGACTGGTGCTTGTGGTGGTGGGCAGCATCTGTACTATTAGGGAAGAAGCTAACAGTGGCCTCTACAGGGGTAGCGCTACATATCTGATATCTCTGAGAATCCAAAAATAGAATTTCATCATTCATTTAGGTAACTCTTGCAACAATTAGGGTCAAAGTGCATGCATCTACAATCAGAAATAAATTGCACCAATTCAACCTGTACAAGAAGTATGTTAAGAAAAAAACATTTGCTGTTAAAAAAAGATATTTCAATGTGCCATTGAACCTATCAGCAAAGACCAGGCCTTCTGGAACAATGTGCTGAAGTCTGATCCATCACAGATAGCGTTGTTTTCCAGAAGATCTCATCTTTGCCTATATGTTTTTGAACATATACAGTGGGGAAAATAATTATTTGATTCCTTGCAGATTTTGTAAGTTTACAAAGAAATGAAGGGTCTTCAATTTTTATCATATCTGTATTTTAAATGTTAGAGACAGAATATGAACTAAAAGTCCAGAAAAAAACAAATGATACAAACGTTATAAATTGAGTTGCAGTTCGGTGAGTAAAAGAAGTATTTGATCCCCAAGCAAACCATGACTTAGTACTTGGTGGAGAAAGGCTTGTTGGTAAGCACAGAGGTAAGACGTTTCTTGTAGTTGGTTACCAGGTTTGCACACATCTCAGGAGGGATTTTGGCCCACTCTTCTTTACACATCTTTTCTAAATCCTTAAGGCTTCTTGACTGTCGCTTGGCGACTCGAAGTTTTAGCTCCCTCCATAATTTTTCTATAGGATTAAGGTTTTGAGACTGGCTAGGCCACTCCATGACCTTAATGTGCTTCTTCTTAAGCCACTCCTTTGTTGCCTTGGTGGTATGTTTTGGGTCATGCTGAAACACCCATCCATGATCCATCTTCAGTGTTCTGGCTGAGGGCAGAAGGTTCTTATCCAAGATTTTACAATAAATGGCCCCATCCATTGGCCCCTCAATGTAGCAAAGTCGTTCTGTACCTTTAGCAGAGAAAAAGCCCCAAAGCATAATGTCTCCAATTCCGTGCTTGACTGTAGGGATGGTGTTCTTAGAGTCATAGTCAGCATTTTTCTTCCTCTAAACACAGCAAGTCCCCCTCCTCAAGAAGGCACAGGTACAGTCATGCCAATGAACATCTAAATGATTCACAGAAGGAATGAGAGAAAGTGCTGTGGTCAGATGAGACCAAAATTGAGCTCTTTGACATTAACTCAACTCTCTTGTTTAGAGGAAGAAAAATGCTGACTACGACCCTAAGAACACCATCTCTACAGTCAAGCACGGAGGAGAAAACATGCTGCTTTAGGGCTGTTTCTCTGCTAAAGCTACAGGCCAACTTTGCCACATTGAGGTCATGGAGTGGCCTTAATCCTATAGAAAATGTATGGAGGGAGCTGAGACTTCGATTTGCCAAGCGACAGTCAAGAAACCTTAAGGATTTAGAAAAGATGTGTAAAAAAGAGTAGACCAAAATCCTCCTGAGATGTGTGCAAACCTGGTCACCAACCACAAGAAACGTCTTACCTCTGTGCTTGCCAACAAGGGTTTCTCCACCAAATACTAAGTCATGTTTTGCTTCGGGATCAAATACTTTTTTTACTCACTGAACTGCAACTTAATTTATAGCATTTGTTTTATGTGTTGTTTTCTGGATTTTTGGTTGAGTTTCTGTCTCTATCATTTAAAATACAACTATGATAAAAATCACAGACCCTTCCTTTCTTTGTATATGGGCAAACTTACACAATCTGCAGGGGATAAAATAATTATTTTCCCCACTGTAGGCAAAGACTAGACCTTCTGGAACAAGGTGCTGACGATTGATCCATCAAAGATACAGTTGTTTGGTCACAATAACAGTAGATATGTTTCTTGCAAACTGAAGACAGTATTTCAGGAGAAGAACTTCATACCAACTGTGAAGCATGGTGGTAGAAATGTTCTGGTTTGGGGCTTTAGGTCTTAGACAGCTCATAGTCATCGAGTCAACTATACATTCTTCATTATTTGTCTGAATGTTGAGGCTGAACCAGATATGAGGTTTTCAACATGATATTGATCCAAAGCACACCAGCAAATCGTCCAAGGTATGGTTTAAAAAGAAGATATGAGGGATGAGCTAGCCAAAGCCCCATTTAAATTTTAGGAAAATTAAGAAATTAAATTACACAAAGTGGCACTGCTCATTGAAGATCGCAATGTCTATCTGTTGTGCCACAGGTAAAAAGTTACAATGTGGATGCCACTGCATACGCATTTCAGCTCTTTGTGAGCAGCGGTGAGTTCCTTTTCTATACACGGATTTTGAAATGCACAGTTAATGCAAACATCTTGCAACTGAAGGAATTTTGCATGGAGAAGCAGTCATAAATTTTGAGACAACATCAGAGACAGGAGGGTAATTATACAAATACATACAAGGAATCATTTCTGCTAAAGGGGGCAATGCCAGATTCTGATACTTACTTTTTCCACAGTAATCTACATTGAATAACGATTTGTTGCTTGTCTGTTCAAATATGTTGAAAGAATCAAATATGTTGAAAGATGTCATTTTTTACATGCAGTATACACTATAGAATGAGGCTGTTATATATGATATTATAGAATGTGGCTGTAGTATATAACGCTGTAGAATTAGAAAGTAAAATGTAACTTTAAAAATAAAAAGGTAGACATAAAACATTATAAAATAAAGCAAAATTATGATAAACTGTAATAGACTGTAGTAATATCTAACACTTTAAAGCAGTAGTATACACTGATTAGCCATAACATTATGACTACCCACCATAATCCATCAAGGAATGGACTCTACTAAACCTCTGAAGGTATGTTTCTTTATCTGGCACCAAGCTGTCAGCAGCAGATCCTTTAAGTCCTGTAAGTTGCAAAGATGGAACTCCATGAATCAGACTTGTTTTTCCAGCACATTCCGGTTGGATTGAGATCTTGAGAATTTAGAAGTCAACACCTCAAACTCATAGTTGTATTCCTCAAACTATTCTTGACTTCATCAGACTAGGTCACCTTCTTCTATTACTCCGCAGTCCAGTTTTGATGCTCATGTGCCCATTGTAGGCACTTTTGGCTGTGGACACCGGACGTATGGGCACCCTGACTGGTCTTCAGATATGCAGCCCCATACACAACAAACTGCGATGCTCTGTGAGTTCTGATACTTTTCTACCAGAACCAGCATTAACTTTTTCTGCAATCAGAGCTACAGAAGCTATTCTATTGGATTGGTTTACACAGGCCGGCCTTCGCTCCCAACCTCCATCAATGAGCCTTGGACACCCATCACCCGGTTTTCCTTCCTTGGACCACTTTTGGTCGGTCCTGACCACTGCAGGCCAGGAACATCCCACAAGAGCTACAGTTTTGGAGTTGCTCTGACCCAGTCATCCAGTCATTACAATTTGGCCCTTGTCAAAGCCCCTCAAATCCTTATGCTTTCCATTTTGTCTGTTTTCAACACATCAACTTCAGAGACAAACATGTTTACTTGCTGCTGAACCATTTCCTTACCACTCTATAGCTGAACGATGGCTACAGCACAGCACTGTTGTTCCAGGAGGGCTCATAAGTGCCTGCTGCCTATCAGTGCCCATCAGTGCCGACTATCAGTGTCCATCAGTGCTGCCTATCAGTGCCCATTAGTGAAGCCTATCAGTGCCCACCAGTGCACCTATCAGTGCCCATCAGTGCCACCTATCACTGTCCATCAGTGCTGCCTATCAGTTCCCATTAGTGATGCCTATCAGTGCCCACCAGTGCTGCCTATCAGTGCCCATTAGTGACACCTATCAGTGACCATCAGTGCTACCAATCAGTGCCCATCAGTGAAGGAGAAAAATTACTTATTTGCAACATTTTATAACAAAAACTAAGAAAAAGGGTTTGTTTTCAAAATGGCCAGCCTTTCTTTGTTTGTTTAGCAAAAAAAAAAACAGTTGGTGACTAAATACCTACAAAAGAAATCTCTATTTGTGTGAAAATAATGCTAAAAATTCCATATGGGTACAGTGTTACATGACCGCGCAATTGTCTTTCAAAGTGTGACAGCACTGAAGGCTGAAAATTGGCCTGGGCAGGAAGGGGGTAAAAGTTCCCAGTAAGCAAGTGGTTAATATATCCTATCCACTTTCAGATGTCATTGTAACAAGATGATCAGTGTTATTCACTTAATATGACATTGGTCATAATAATGTTATGGCTGAACAGTGTACAACACCCTGGAATAAGGTAGCACTATACAGTATATATCTCTATATAATTGGGCAATGAGCCATAATATTACAGAACAGGAAAGAACAAACACAGATCACATAACTCTGTTATCACATATACCTTGTTTTATCAGTAGGTTGATCATGCTGCCCTCATGATGACACCTCAGTGACCGGCAGCCAGGAGAGTCATTCATTTCCCAACTGACCCATCATGACACCGTCACCTGCTACATACCGAAACACCGACACCACTTCCACACCTACCATCCATTCATACAATGCTGCAATCTATTCCCCATGGTGCTTCCTGTCCATTGACAATGTATTGTCTCTAATTAAAGACTATCAGCCTTAGCAAAAAAAAATAAAAAATAACTCACAAGCTAGAATTGGGAGACTCACGTTGGATAGCACCAGTAGGGTGGAGTTCCATCTATCACCTGAGAATCATAATTGAATTTACCCAGAAGGGCTGCAGCCATTTATAGGGAACCCCAAGGAAAATCCTCACATCTTAATGAGTCATAATAAGTCCATGAGAAAAAGTCAAAGAAGACTTCCAACACGTTTCGGCGGGGTCAAAACTCCCTCTTCACCAGGGCTTGATTTCTGGCAAAAATGGAAGAGTACTGGACAACAAATCGGATAGAAAGTGCGCTTATTCGGGTTGGGATGGAATGCCATGATTTGAATGAGTCCATTATATTTTTATTGCACATGAGAAAAAGTCAAAGAAGACTTCCAACCGGTTTCAGAAGGCTCTAAACCCCCCCTTCACCAGGGCATGATTTTTGGCAAAAATGGAAGAGTTCTGGACCACAAATTGGTTAGAAAGTGTTTTTAATGAGTCCATTATATTTTGTTGCACATGAGAAAAAGTCAAAGAACACTTCCAACATGTATTGGGAGGCTCAAAACTCCCCCTTCACCAGGGCATGATTTCTGGAAAAAATGGAAGAGTTCTGGACCACAAATTGGATAGAAAATGCACTTATTGGGGTTGGGATGAAATGCCACAATTTTAATG
Source organism: Glandirana rugosa (assembly GCA_018402905.1). NCBI lineage: Eukaryota > Metazoa > Chordata > Amphibia > Anura > Ranidae > Glandirana > Glandirana rugosa. Next base: position 470,335 of record BLSH010181324.1, read on the forward strand.
AATCCAGTATATTTTTATTGAACATGAGAAAAAGTCAAAGAAAACTTCCAACACATTACGGGGGACTGAAAACTCCACTTTCACAAGGGCTCGATTTTTGGCAAAAATGGAAGAGTACTAGACAACAAATTGTATAGAAAGTGCTTTTAATGAGTCCATTATATTTTATTGCACATGAGAAAAAGTCAAAGAAAACTCCAACACATTTCAGGAGACTTGAACCTCCCCCATCACCAGGGCATGATTTTTGGCAAAAATGGAAGAGTTCTGGATAGCAAATTGGATATCACTATTTAAATGAGTCCATTATATTTTTATTGCACATGAGAAAAAGTCAAAGAAGACATCCAACACGTTTCGGGGGGCTCAAAATTCCCCTTTACCAGGGCTTAGTGGCAAAAATGGAAGAGTGGATAACAAATTGGATAGAAAATGCGCTTATTTGGGTTGCAGTCTGGACTGGACTTAGGTTTGTGGTGCTCCAATCCCATCTATGACTACTTTGTTAGACTGACAGCACTGTGCAAAGCCAAAGAGCCTGACTGGCTGGGAGCCCTGACCTCCCCATTTTGAGAGTTTCCCTACAGAATAGAACTGGAAGCTAATATAAACGTAGATCCATGAATATATACTGGCTGCTATTAGAACTAGATGTATTGTTTTTTTTAATGAATACTATATATATCTGGATGAAATGTTTAATTTTACATCTGTTAACACTCACAGACAGTCAGATGGGAAGGCTGCAAAGGAGAGGCACAGGTTCTCACTTCTGCTCAGGTCATAGTTCCATAGATGACATGATACATCTTCATTAACTTCCATTTCTTATGATACCAGCTTGGTTCAGAGGGGGGATCTACAGATTTATTTTTGCTCCTCTGGGGTGGGGTTACCTTTCTTTACCCTGGGCAGCCCTAGGCAGCTCTGGCCAATTCTGTCTCATTGTAAAGAGGGAAACCCCACCCCAGAGGAGCAAAAAAAAAAAAAATCTGTAGATCAAAATATTCACACATTAGCTAGTAATTAAAACAATGGATGTTGATAATTTGAGAAAAATAAATAATATATTTTTTAATTTCTTATTTTTTTATTTTAGCCAAACTATCTCATTTATTAGAGCTTTTCACAGCTTAAAGACCAACTCCATGGGGGCAGTGCTGGGGCGCAGAGGAGGGTACTACATGGAAAACATATTTTTATATAGTAAGTGGGGGTGGGGCTAGTTTAAAAAAAAAACTGACGCTGACAATGAAGCTAAAGTCAAACGTTTTGTTCTTTTCCTTTTGAAAATAATATGGAATAGTTAGAACCTCTGTTGGGTTTTTATTGCCATTCCCACTCCATTTGTCATTGTCACTGAAACAGAAATTGATTGGAAATCCAAAAATTGGGACTTGAATTAGAAATGACCCAATGAGGTCATTTGTTCTGGTGACAGATTTCCTTTTTAGACAGATTTTCTTTCCTGTTGTGTTTTCAAGACAGGAAAGGAAGGTAAATCTCACCAATGGAGCACAGATGGAAAAACACCTTAATGGGGTTCCCTACTCTATTCAAGACTAAAAAAAAGTGTCAAGATTTAGATATACTGTCCTTGAAAGCAGAACTCCAGCCCAAAACAAATTATAGCCATTTACAACATAAAATAAATAAACCAGCTTTGGCAGTAATCCTCAACTTCAATCCAGAGAGCACAGCTTTTTTTTCTACCACTAGATGTCCTCAGTTTGATGGCCAGGATCATTCAACTTATCCCGGACAAGCCCCCAGCATGTGTGCCTGGACAGTGAAAGGAGAAGCAGAACAGTGATGAGCACATCTCTCTAGTACTCTGCTCTCTCCTCCTATCAACATTTTTCTTCTCAGCACATGAACTCCTTGTGCTGCTTTATCCTCACACATCTCAGCCCTTCTATATAGGGACTGCAGGAGGCTGATCCCTGATCACATTCAGGTACCTCTACTATCTGTGTTTAAAAAATACATCTAATTATGTATTAAAGATTACAGAGAAGAACCCCCTTCCTGAACGAATGGCAAGATCGTATTTTTCCCATAGGAAATGTCTCTTTGGCCTTCGTACAGTCGTTGGGATTTAAGGTCCATTTGCCGTGTTCTGCGATGTTCAGAATCCCGCAGACGGTAACAGCCCTGCCGTGGCTCGAATGTTCCTGATTTACCTGGCTGTGCCTGGAGTGCCCCATCACTTTCACTTGGCATGGTTATCATAATTCATAATAGGCTATAATTAGAGGTAATTATCTCGGAGGCTGCCCATCCCGCTCTGAATTGCGTCAACCTCTTAATAGGAGTGTAAAATGTTATATCATTCAGCCCTTTCCAGATCCATCCAGTTATCTGTCAGCAGGATAATGATACTCCTGTTTATTTGTGTCATTCATGCTAAGTGCCGAGCGGTTCACCGAGCGCCGTGAACGGTGGAACCACAAGTCCCAGCATAGGCCTGGCGAGGGTACTAACCTATGTTAAAGCTCAACTGCGGTATAAGCAAATATTGCCATTAGAGTTGGGCAAACAGCGCATTGCACAGTGCATTCTAAGCCCTGATTGGGCAAAGCTTTGCCCAATCAGAGCACAGTGAATAGCTGGTTGTTAAGGAGTGGGCATCCTTAACAACAGATAACTCATCAGCTGTCAATGGGCTTCCTTGCTGACAACTGAATGAAAAAAAAACGTTGCCAGCAATACAGTATCTCACTAAAGTGAGTACACCCCTCACATTTTTGTAAATATTTTATTCTATCTTTTCATGTGACAAAACTGAAGAAATGACACTTTGCTACAATGTAAAGTAGTGAGTCTACAGCTTGTATAACAGTGTAAATTTGCTGCCCCCTCAAAATAACTCAACACACAGCCATTAACGTCTAAACTGCTGGCAGCAAAAGTGAGTACACCCCTAAGTGAAAATGTCAAAATTGGGCCAAATTAGCCATTTTCCCTCCCCAGTGTCATGTGACTCATTAGTGTTACAAGGTCTCAGGTGTGAATGGGGAGCAGGTGTGTTAAATTTGGTGTTATCGCTCTCACTCTCAGGTACTCCACGGTACAACTTGAAGGTCACTGGTCATATTCTCTCACTCTCGCTATTGTGGTTTAAATTGTGTGGACGAGGGGTAAGTGTGGACTCTGGAACATTGTGATTACTCAGTGTACTGTGACCCCTCCCTTTTACCGATTAAACCGGGTTAAAACTGTAAAAGTGAATCCCCACATGAGTGAAAACGACGGTCGTCAAATCTGCAATTACCGACACACAACTCAATAAAACTCCCCCGTCGTTTAAATGTGACAATATGTTCGACATCTGAGTGATGAAATGTAACATCGTTTCACAGTAAAGAAGTCAAAACAGTGTACTTTTCTAT
>BLSH010181353.1:10828-27700 GCA_018402905.1 Glandirana rugosa
TCGTGTCCAATCTAAAGTCCCAGTGAATAGACTAGGTAAGGGATAACTTACTCCATGGTCTGTCCCTACGGGGAATAGTGGTAACGATAAGCGTTATCGGTACCTCTACGATCGTTATCGGTAGTCCCCTGTGAGTCTATAATTTCCTCAGTCTACTTCTCCACTTCTCCAAGTGTTCACGCGAGAGAAACGACTCCTGGAGGACGATAAACACTGTAGGGGAAAGTTTTGTGATGGCTCCCCCCGTGTACTGGTCGTACCTCGTCTCGCCGACGAAGACTATTCTCGAGACCGTGAACGTCCCGAGAGTCGGTGTTGTTGCCCTGTCTAGTATTTAGTGTCGTGATTTTTGTGTGAGTCGGGGTATGTAATTGCATGCTGTTCTTCTCCTGAGACCTAAGGAGGTAGTGTGTTAAAGAATTACCCGATCCTGCTCCTCCTCGCTTCTTTTTTTTTTGTTCCAGGCATGCACAGGGGTTAATGTATGGGGCTGAGTGTGTTTTTAGTGCTGTGATTTATGATCTGTCCCGTTGTTGTGGCTGAGAGCCCTGCAAGTGCCAGAGCTCTTATCAGAAGCAGCCGCTCTGCTCCATGCTGGTCATGTGCCCCCCTCGGTAGTGTTTTGAAAGGGGATGTCACAAATAGCAGGAGGTCCTCAGCAAAGAGAGCGCACTTGTGAACCTCTTCACCTCTTCATCTGACTCCTTTAATATCTGAGTGTCCCCTGATGGCTATTGCTAGCATCTCCATGGCTATTGCGAATAGCAATGGTGATAAGGGGCATCCCTGTCTGGTACCTCATTCAATAGGGAATGGATCAGATAAGTGACCCTGAAATCTAACCTGTGCTTTGGGGTTAGAATGTAGTACTTTTAAGGTGTTAATGAAGGTCGGGCCGAAGCCTCATTTGTCCAGGGTGGTGAACAAATAAGGCCATGATATCTTATCAAAAGCCTTGTGGAGGTCAATTGATAAGAGTAAGCCTTCCTGGGTGGGACCCCCCTGCCTACCAGGCATAAACCTGACCTGGTCCTTGTGTATATATTGGCCAATAAAGGAGGCTAGATGATTAAAGTATTTCTTGGTTAAGATTTTGAAGTCATTATTAATTAGGGAGATCGGCCTATAGGTGCTGACTTTACTGGTGTCCTTACCTGGTTTAGGTTAGACTGTGATGAAAGCTAAATTTGAGGGAGGATCTATGGGATTGCCTATCCTGATATGATTGAAGAGTCTGGCTAGGAAGGGGATAGACTGAGGCGAATACCTCATAATATAAATTAGAGAAGCCATCTGGACCCGGTGTCCAGTTGGTTTTTAAATCTTTGATGACCTGTTTAATCTCAGACTCTGAGATGGGTGATTCCAGGATGGACCGATGGCTGTCTTTGAGTGTGGGGAGAGGAGTCCCGTCCAGGAAGGCCTTTAGGTTGCTTAGATGTTTGGTAGAATCCGTCGACTAAAGTTTGGAATAAAAGTTATGAAATGTTTCTAAAATGCATTTGGGATTTTGGGTCAAGGTACCAGACAAGGATTTGATCTTAGGGCATGAAACACTTTTATATTTAGATGACAACCTAGATGCTAGGAGAGGGCCAATTTTGTCTCCCGTTACGTAGTATCTACCCTTGAGTCATTGAAGGTGTTTATCTGCAGTTCATGTAAGGTCCAAATTGAGGGAGAGTCTGGCCGCATGAAGGGCTGCCAGGGATTCTGGTATGAAAAGGTGCTTATGTGTTTTACTGGCTTCTATAAAGTTAGACTCAAATTTTTTAAGGTCTGCTTGGTGTTCCCTTTGAATAAGTTTGCCTCTGATCATGGCTTTATGGCCTCCCCATAGTGAGACAGGGCTTATTTCCTCTGAGTCATTTAGCAGGATATGTGCATAGGTCCCTTGAACGCTAGGGTCACTAAGGAGTGCTCCGACCAAGGAACATCCCAGATTCCATATAGGAGGGGGTTTTTACTGCGCTATGCCCTATGTAATTGTGAGAGTGAGGACAGTGAGCAGCCACCTGTATCGACCAAACTAAATCGTAAGAATATGTATAATTATATGGTGGTGGCGCTAAACTGAGTATATGACAGGTGTCTGATGGTGATATATTATGATGCTGTTAATGTCGCAGTAAGTAATAAACAGTGATCAATTCACTAAAACAGAGTGCATAAAATAGATAAAACATAAAATGATAATAGAACTTGACATTCATTGAAAAAAATTATTTTAACAACAATATTTAGTGCGTAAAGTGCAAAGTGTCCATTTGGTGGGAAGGGAATCCATGTGCTATATCCAGATAGTGAATCTTCAAATATTTGGTGACTCTTTGAGGTGAATATTCAATGTGATAAAAAGGAACTCCAACTTTGGTCAATGTGGAGGCTTACCAGAACTCAGAAGTTTTGAACGCCTTTGAGATATATAAGGACCCTCCGGCCCGTGACGTCAGGGTAGATCAGGGATCTCCAGCAGTGGTCGCGTCACACAGCCTGGTCTCCTTTCTCTGGTGGGTCTGGCTCCTCTCCAGGTGTCCGCTTGTTTTCTCCTCGTTCCGGGACGGATTGGTCCGGACTGGAATGGCCTCAGTCCTCCTTAGCGAGTGGGGGGGGGTATCCAAGAAAACCGGGGGGAAGGGGGGGAAAGGGAAGGTGGGGATTTCTGAAGATCCTCGGGTGTCTCCGTCAGTTATGCAGGAATAAAAAACACAAGGCAGTCGCCATAGTGTAAGATCCCACTGATGAGGAAGTGGTTTTATTAAATAACTGACAAAATTAAAATTCCAACAAGCTTGTAGGTAAAAGGATAAAGATAGATAAAAAACGCAGCAATCAATAAGTCAGAAGCCCCCAACGCGTTTCGTGTAAGGACACATCGTCTGGGGGCTCAGAGCCCCATATGCTCAATATTTGCATCTACGTAGTAATTGTACGGACATAAATGATTTTGTGGTCCAGGCTGCCTCCTTGCGGGAGAGTAAGGGGCAATGTCTTGTAATACATATGATATATGAGATATAGTTTTAAACTATGACATTTTAAATGTCTTATGTCTAATTGGGGCAGTCATATGCCAATTTCTGTAACAAATAAAGTTTACATATTTATATTATACCCATTATGCCTTTAAAGTCCATTTCTTTCAAATTTAAACATTACTATTGTCTAATAAACTAACGATTGCTAGGTTTGAGTCTCCTCCTGTACTCAAGGTCCCTTCAAAGGATGGCGCTAGTGATTGGAGCATAGAAGTGAGGAAGGCCACCTGTCCTATATTGGGGACATAATATGATACAAAAGTGTAAGTTTCTCCATTTATATCACCCTTGACAAGTATGTCCTTCTTGCTCTCTTATAGTTTGTGAGAGGGCCAGCCTTTTGGATAGAAGGACAGCCATCCCTCTTTTTTTGGTATCTGCATTGGCCGGGTAGAAGGAAGGATGTTTATGATGCAAAAATGAGGGGGAATAATTTTTGGGGAAATGGGTTTCTTGGAGCAACAGAACATCAAGACCTCCTGAGTGGTAGAACTGGAAAGCTTTGCATCTTTTGGAGGGGGAGTTGAGACTCTGCGTATTATGAAAAGCTATTTTTATACTGGGGGTGAGAAAATTGCTGGGTTAGCTATAGACGTGTAAGGAATGTGGCATGAAATATCTTAAATAACTTACCCCTTTAGAATTAAGGACCTCGGTATGGGAGGAGACCGCAGACACATCCCCTGAACAAAAACAAGTGGAGAGATGGTTGGGGTTAGTTTCTACGTAGTGAGACATCTTCCTGTAAGGCACAATGGTATACATTATTGAGGAATAAGAAAGAGAGGTAGGAGGTTGATGAAGGAGAGAGGAATGGAGAAGCAAAAGAGAGGTTGACCAAATGAGTAATAGCAATATTAACCTGAGGAGGATTGAAGGGTCATAAGTTGGCTCGAAATCCTCGTGGTCAGGTCTAGGCCAGCCAAGGCCTGCCTTGACCTATAATCTGGAAGTCTGTCAAAAAAGGCAATCCATATATGGATTGCAGTCCCAGAACTGAGCGGAGTAGATTGCTTCATGTCAGCAATGGGAGGAGGTGCATGCTGTACCGCTCCAGCCTAGGAGCCCCTAGACCGGTCATAACTAAAGATAAATACGATCCTGTGTGTTAAGTACAGGTTAAGGAGAGCATCAAAAACAGGTATGATAAAAGTTGAAACCAGTATCAGTGAGCTTCATTTAGCCCTAATGAAATGTTCACAACCAAAGTAATGATTAAGTAACTGCCTCTGAGGGGCACAAGGGGAGATACCCCGTAACAAGTGCCAGTCCATTACCATCAGTTCCAGGCAACTTTAGAGCCCAGGGAAGTAGAGCGAACCGCTGGGAATAAACTGGAAAAATGATGAGAACTATTTGTTCTTCATTGAGAAGAAAGACTCAGGAGGAACCTATGGTTTCCTGGACGGGCTCTATGAATGGTGGAATGGTCCGGAAAGATGGTCCTGCCAGATTCAGCGTGGGGGTTTTGACTCTGTGCCTCTTGTGCTGTTGCTTAATCCAAAGGGGGGTTAAAGGACTTCCTGGTGGGGGTCTTTTAGAGGAGTTGAGTCTAGCATCATCTGGTGAAGGTGCTGGGTCTTGAGATATGATTCCCAGTTGAGTCAGGTGCTTTCGCCTTCTTGAAGAGTGGAGAATCTGAAATTTTTATTACGGAAGGTGAATTGAAGACGGAACGGATAGGACCACCAGTATTTGATCGTCTTCTGGGAGAGGGATGATAATAGAGGTTTAAGAGAGCTTCTCTTTTGAATAGTAGCAGGGGAGATGTCAGCAAATACCTGAATGGGATGTCCCTGGATTGATAGGTTATCAACTTCCCTGGACTTTTTCATGACTCCTTCTTTGGTGGAATAGTGATGTGGCTTCACTATAATGTCTCTGGGGAGGTCATCTTGACGTGGGGGTTGCAGAGCTCTGTGAGCTCTGTCTAGATCCATCTTGTGATCCGAGATGTCAGGTAGTAGGTCTTTGATTAGGGATTTAACTGCACCATGAATGTCAGTGATTGATTCAGGGAGCCCCCTGATTCAGAAATTGTATCTGCGGCTTCTATTCTCTAAATCATAGATTTTTGAGATAGCTGCGTCAAGCTGATCTTGCAAGGTTTGGATACAATGAGTGTTCTGGTTAACTCTTGCTGATGTGCTGTCCACCGCTTGGTCTATGGCCTCAATGCGGGACTCAAGGGAGTTGATGTCAGCTTTGATAGTTTTGGTGATGTGAGCAGTATTCTGGGCCAGGCCTGCTGCTAACATTTCCGAGAATCTATTTAAAAGGAGGCCTAAGTCCTGTGCCTGGTTGTGGGGTCGAGGGAAAGCATGATGTAGGCCTGAGAGGTTGTAAGGGCTGTCGCATCTGGGAGAAAGTAAGGCCTCCTCCGTTGTCCTCCTTAGGTGGATCTCTGTAGATGCTGGGGATACCAAGGTACCTGGTAGAAGGTTCGCTGGTTCGGCCGGGGGTTCACAGATACTCAGTTCTCCCTCCATCAGATCTGCGATGGAGTCTGTGTTTTCCGCGAGGCTGCATGGGGGAGCTGCAGCTGCCATCTTAGAGCTGCCCAGGGTCTGTATGTTAAAGTTCAGCTGGCGCTGTATGTCCTTCCAGGGGGGCTCCCCGGACATGGAGGACTGTTACCCAGAATCCCTGGATGCTGTGAGGGAGAGTGGAGAAGGGATCGTAGCTGTTTGCCGGCTTAAGGCCGCTTGTAGAGCCGGAGCGGGTCGGAGCTCTCATTCAAGCCGTCCGTCCGGGATTCCTGTGCATGCGCATTCTCTTGAAAATACATTTTACTAGTAATTTAACAATAAATCTAATCACTTGTAGTTGAAATATATATTTCTCAATTCCAATGTATGTTTGAAAACATTCACAGACACACACATAAAATGCTATAGGGCTTCTTTAATTGGAAATTGCACAATCAGATACCTTTCTGATAGCTCTAAACTGGTAAGATATCAACTCTGTGAACTGTCATAAGTTAATGTACTGTGTCAAATGTTTAAGACAAGTTAGGTTTGGCATAGTTATTGCCATGCTTGCTGATATTCATGTATTATAGTATATTCAGATTTATGTAAACTAGACATCACAGCATTGATTTTTATAGCTATTCTTATCCCAATAGAATGTGCCTTACCTTTAACAAGATCACACTATGCATTTTTCTTAATATGCCAGGCAATCTGCTTAATGGATCTTATAGGCTGTAGTGTCATCAATGCAATTAAATGGCTGCCACTTCCAACATCAGCACATCTCAGATTGAACACTATAGATTTAACTCTCCAGTGACATCAATGACACTCCTCCACTATTACAGGCCAATTGACGACATAGCAGTTCCATGTGTCATGCTTAGTGAGTGTTTTACAAAGCATATATTTCTGCAGTGTCATGTGCCCACCTTGTGACACATCTGGTATTCCTTCCTACTTGGCTAAATCCTTTGGAATAGAAGAAATACAAGTTGTGTAAAATGACCTGAATGTGAAGGATTTTAACCACTTCACCTCCGGAAGGATTTCCCATGTTAGAACCAGAGCACTTTTTTTGATTCTGTACTGCGTCACTTTAACTGACAATTGCGCGGTCATGCGACTTTGTACCCAAACAAAATTTGCGTCCCTTTTTTCCCACAAATAGAGCTTTCTTTTGGTGGTATTTGATCACCTTTGTGTCATTTATGATCACCGCTATAACCAAAAAATAGAGCGACAACTTTGCAAAAAAACACAATATTTCTTACTTTTTTGCTAAAATACAAATCCAAAAAAAATATAAAAAAAAAACGGTTTTGGCCAATTTATATTCTTTCTCATATTTTTTTTTCACTGGTAATGGCGGCGATCTGCGTTTTTTTTGGGACTGCGATATTGGGGCGGACACGTCGGACATTTTTGACACTTTTTTGGGACCAATGACATTTATACAGCGATCAGAAATTTCAATATCCACTGATTACTGTATAAATGTCATTGGCAGTGAAGGGGTTAACCTGCAGGGGGATATCTAGGGGTTAACTGTGTTCCCTAGGTGTGTTCTAACTGTGAGGGGGCTGGGCTACCATGGGCATAAGAGATCTAACTGATCCCAGTGACTGGGATCAGTAGACCTCTTACATGCCCACTGACAGAGCGGGGAACTGCTATGTTTACATCAGCGGTTCCCCGTTCTTTCTCTCTGCTAAGTCATTGCGGCTCGCCGGCGGACATTTATATACGGCGAATCATGGGGCGCTGCCACAGTACAGCAGTAAATATACAGTACACGGTCGGCAACCAGTTAATGGATATACTATTTTTTTTTTCAAAGTCTATATTTATTATGGTGCCTTGATTTTCACTTTAAAGCGGTAGTAAACTTGAAATTGAAAAAAAAAAAAAACCTTTTCCCCTAAAAGAAAATGTTATAATGTGCTAGTATGCATTACATAATAGCACATTACTGTATGTCAATTTTACCTTAAAATTAAGCTCTCCACCGGCACCACTTAGAGGGCTTCCATCTTCACCTGGTCTTCCTTCCAGATTCACGGGCTGCAGCTGCTTGAATGGCTGAGCCACGACAGGAGCCTTGCCTGTAGGTAAAACATAAATATACAGCCTTTACTACCACTTTAATGAGAACACTATTTTAAATAATGTAATTTCTGTGTGACCCTTACACCTTTATATTTTGTATGATTTCTACATTTTGTTCATAATTCCAATTCAGATTAGTTGTCATTTATTTAAGCTATGAATATAACTATTGTTAAGTGTTTAATATGACACGATGATAAATAGGATGATACCTGTGCATTGAAGCTGATATATGAAAACCCTGTATATTTTTTTCTCTCACTTTCATTTCACATCATTCTAGAAAAATGCTGGTAGGAGATTTTTAAACTCATCAATAAAATAAATCTCCCTTTAGTAAAGGGTTTAAATATCCAGACTGCACATAAATGCATTTTCCTTTGTTTCTCATCAACTGCTCCATGAGTATTTCTATGTACTGCATCACAGAAAGTACTGACATTGGTTTTTCAAAAGAGATTAGAAATAATCTTCCTATCACAGCTTCTTTGCAGTGACCACCTGCTAGATGCCTTTGAAATGGGCATCCTGTCATCACAATTTACTCTGTTTATATAGAGTTCCTGAACATTTAATCCCTTCTCTTATCACTAGATACAACTAAAGCAATACAGGATATGTGGTCTAGCTCACAATTCTCTGAGCTTTTACTAGCAAAGTCTATTGTGGCAAATGGCGAATGATATTCCAAAACACAATCAAAAAATATTCAGATTCACTATAGTAAGTGCAAAATTATTTAAAATTCTTGTATTTTATTATGCAATATGTCAAAATCTAAAATATCTATTTAGCTGCACTGCAGGGTACAACACCAATCACAGTTTTGAAAATAAATGAATGCTGTTTTCCTGTGTAGAAAATGCCATATGAGAGACAAGGAAGAAGGTGCCTCTAAGTGTAAACTGTTATTACAGATACATTTTGTTAAAAATGCCAATGGGCAACTCACATGTAAAAAGATTCAAACAGGCACATCAGAGACTGGGAACAACCATCCCGCATTCCGGCAAGGAAGGCACCAGAGTGAGGCTTGGACTGCAAACTCACCAGGATGGGGTGGGGTGACATCATAAGCATGCAACGCGTTTCAGAGCGCCCATCTCTGTGATGTCAATACAGTCGTGCTCTTTCATCAGGTATGTGGGGTGAATGTATTGCTATCTTCTTATAGCCCAACTCATCAGACCAGCCCAAAAAGAGGGTGGGCACTGGTGGCGGACTACAGCAAGGGCTTTGTGCTTATATCATTGGAGGTGTATATAAAAAGCATAAAATCCTATGCTATATATAAAAATATATATGTATATAAAAACTCAAGGTGTGTAAACTTACTTGGGAGACAAAATTGTATACCATATCCAAAAATCCAGGAAAAAGCAGTTACATGATGGCCAGATATCTGGTATATTGATGGGATGAATTGTGTTATGTAGAAATATTGACATATCTATTATAAGAACAGGGATGATAGACATAGGGACCCTGTGTGGTTACCATGTATATACAACCTATATATACATTTACAACAAAAAATATAATGAAATGGGCCAAAAACATGATATTTTTTACAGGGGAAGAAAAAGGGGCTACAATTATTTATCTTTGTTTACTTATTATACTATATTTCCTCTTGTATGTACCCACCACCCCTAAGTGGCATGGACAAAAGGCTAGTGACCTGAAAGTGAAGGAAAGGGAGAGGAAGGAAAATTGAACGATTAAACCATAACGGGATACATATCAATTTTTTAGCAATGTGTAGTCAGATGACAATGGTGCTCAAATCAGAGGTCAGTGGATATTTTGATGCCCTCGTTCAACCCACCAGGCAAGAGGGCATCCAAGTTATATATCCAAAATGTCTCTCTGGAGGACAATTTCTTAAATCTCTCAGCATTGGGCAGAGATCTGGGCATCTGTTCGATCACCCAGACCTCTAGCCCTTCTGTGGATTTTTTTGCTATTTTTTATATATAGCATATGATTTTATAATGTTTTTTATATACACCTCCAATGATTTAGGCACAAAGCCCTTCCTGTAGTCTGCCACCAGTGCCCACCCTCTTTTTGGGCTGGTCTGACGTGTTGGGCTATAAGAAGATAGCAATACATGTACATGCCTGATGGAAGAGCACTACTGTATCCCAGATGACGGCTCGGGAGCCGAAACACGTTGGGTTCCCTATCTCTCCTGTCATTTTATGGAGAGCTCTGTATACATTTTATGCAACGTGAGTATTTTTAATCCTTGGATTGTAATAAATTCCTTTTAAAACGGTATTACACAATTGCGGATCTTCTCTTGTTTACATGTATGGGGTGTATACTGGATGAGTCCCTGTAACTGAGACGCAAGGATTTGGAGCCATACTCCTCTCCATTCCTGTCCCCCCTTTGGAGGAATAAAGTGTCCTATCAGGATTTCCACCAGGATACAACAAATTGTGGGGCTGAGGAACCCTCTGCAGTGGAGCCATAAGAGACGGAAACGCCATATCTGGATAGGATATCTCCCCCTCCTCAACATTAGGTTTCCATGAGAGCGATCTTCTGACCTGGATTTGATCCTTGCGCATTTACCACCAGATTCTGTTAAGCATACATCTATTACCTAAAATCGTGGATTTCTGTGGATTATGTCTATCCTGTGAAATAATCGACAAATATATAACAAGAAGAACATTTGTCCTTTTAAACAAGTGGATGTCATTCTCTTGACCTATTTCTTTTTGTGTGACTCTATTTCCAACCATAGGCGCTGCAATCTTATTCCAGTGACTTTGTGACAATCTAGATCGGTTGTTTATGCGCGCTGCCTTATGTACTTAGACATATACTTACCTTCATTTTGTATTCCCAATTCCTTCCTTTTATTTTATTCAAAGTGAGCGCGGGATTGTAATTATATTAGGTCTAAGAGCTTGGTGGTCATTTGGCGAGGAGTGCCGTCGGATTGGTTGTGTGCACCGGGTCAGTTGGGTTTTTTATTCTGTGACAGGAGGGCAGCAGGCATTGCTTGATGATGGATTTACACTGAATGACATTTTTGGGTATTTTTATTTTTTCAACAAAACAATTTTCAAATGTTTGGGCATGTTTATTTTTAGGTGACTTTTTTGTGCATAAGCAGGGATAATTAGCACCCCCTAACCCATTCACATAGGAGTGTGTGGTATCTGGGGGTCCCTTTATTTTTAAAGGGAGCTTCCATATCCTGTTAATGTTGGGTCATTGACCATATTTAGTCACAAAGACAAACCAGTGTAAATCTGTCATTTAGCAGTAGTAGTGCTAGGTGGTACTAAATGGCAGATCCCCTGTTTTGTTTACAAAGAGAAGCTGGCCAGGGATACACCATACATTGTCATAAAACAACAAATTCCCAGCTGCTGTTTGTAAAAACATTTTAATACCTTGATGAAAACTAAACTTTGCCTGGTTCACATCCTTACCCACCAGCATATAGACTGTAAGATGGCAGCAGGAGAAAGAGGGGGAATATAAGGATAAGAAGGGTTGGATTCTGGTGATGAGGAGGAATGTTGGGGGTCTGGTGGTGAGAATGAGTTTTGGGGTGCTGGCAGTAAAAAGGAGGGCTTGGATCCTGGCAGTGAGGAGGAGTGTTGGAGTTCTGGCAGTGAGAGGAGGAGGAAGTTGGTGGGAGGTTTCAAGGAGGATGTTTCAGCCCTCCCTGTTGAAAAGTAACAGACTTGCTGGTAAATGTAAAAGATGGAAATAAAAGAAAAAAAAAACGAAAAATGAAAATGAGTACAACCACAACATCTAAGAATTGGTAGGTTGCAATGTATTACTTTTTTTGTTTGCATTTTATACCACTATAAGGTGTACGCCCTCAAATTCTTGAAAGTACACAGCATTTTGCTACCTCAAGGACATTCAGTGAAGTATTTACATCTGCTTTAGGGACCAGTGCTTACAGGCCTTACACTAATTTGTTCCTAGGCATTTTATCAACAGCACTCCCTATACTTTCCCCAGAACAGCTAAGCACTTTGTCATTATGGGTGCTGGAAACCCTTTCCTTTTATATTGAGGGTCTGGCACAAAAACAAATACCCCTACTATGGTCATTCTAAGCCACCTAACCTCACTTTAGAGTCGGAATGTGCAAAATTGGTAGTTAGTAGTAGGTTAATTATTATTATTATACAGGATTTATAAAGTGCCAACAGTTTGCCTTCCACTTTACAATGTGAGGGCAGACAGTACAGTTACAATGCAATTCAGTACAGGAGGAATCAGGCCCTGCTCATTAGAGTTTACAGTCTAAAAGGGAGGGTCAAGTGATATAAAAGGTAGTAACTGTGAAGGATGAGCTGATGGAGAAAATAAAAGTACAGTTGTTAGGTGGGGGCAGGATAGACTTCTTTGAACAGATAGATATTCAGGGATCACTAAAAGTGGACAGAGTAGAAGATTATCGGACAGATTGGGGTAAAGAATTCTAAAGGCTGGGAGGGGCTCAAGAGAAGTCCTGGGATGAGCATGGGAAGAGGTGACAAGGGAACTAGAGAGCAGGTGGTCTTGGGAGGAACTAAGAAAATGGCCACTTTAGCTTGCTGTGTCCACAAACTGTGACCCGTTTGTATTCTCCACAAACCCAATCTCAACTCAAACCCAAAGCTCATGCCTAGCAGTGAACTCTATATTGAAGAATGCATTTTAATTTGATTGAGAAAAAAATATTCCTGGTGTGGTTGCTGCAAACACCACACTGTGTTCCCACCAGTAATAAAATAATAAATATGAAAAAATAGTAAAAACACCTTTGGTATCATATACTCAGCATGAAAATACTCTCCAAACATCACTTCCGATCTGGGATGCCCTACTTGTTACATCATGCCTACGTGACTTCATCAGGGGATGCATAGAGCATCCCGAACTGGAAGTGATGTTTGGAGAGTATTTTCATGTTGAGTATATGATACCAAAGGTGTTTTTACTGTTTTTTCATATTTATTATTTTATTACTGGTTGGGACACTGTGGTGTTTGCAGCAACCACACCAGGAATATTTTTTTCTCAATTAAAATTAAAATGCATTCTTCAATCTAGAGTTCACTGCTAGGCATGAGCTTTGGGTTTGAGTTGTGCATTTGTACACATATTAGTATATACATTATTTGCTTCATATAATACAGAGCTTTTTACACAGAGGTATTTTTATTTATTGTAATTTGTAAATATTGCAGCTGATGCAAAGTTCACTTAATAGAAAACAATTTGTGTAAAACTGTGTGATCATAATGCACTTCCTATCAATGAATGTCAATAAACATAAATGGATAAAGAACATATACATATATGATATTCACTTGTGATCCATGTGAACTTATCAGTGAACAATCGGTGTAAAAAAGTACAATTTATATGTACAACTAATGAATAAAAATGTATAAACATCAATAAGAAACAAGTTCATATAAGTTTGTGTTGACTCCTGATCCATGCAAACTTATCTGCGACCAGTGTTGGATTCAAATTTTCAAGAATACATTTTAATCCAGAAAGGCATACACAGGACTGCCACTAATGGGTGTATACTCAGCTTAAGGCTGGGTTCACACTGATGCAAATAGAATGCCAGTTTCCCCACATCTAATTCGCATTACAGGAGACTGTGACCAGCTCTATAGTGCCGGTTCACACAGCTCTGTGACGGCCGTGGCGTGGATTGCACAAGGGATCTGTGCGTCATTGGCTCTGTTTTAGGTCAGAATTCAGGCAAAAATTTGTACCTCATTCATCCCTGAAATGGAGAATAGGAATGCACCGGGCCCCTGCAGTGAGCCGCATCTGAAGACAGTGTCAACCCAGCCTAAAACTAAGCCTTAATTACCAGGGCAATGAAGCCTCAAAACAATCTGGGATCTGAGATGGCTGCTATAGGTGTGTGGCAGCTATTCACAGCAGGTGACAGGGTTTTCTACTGCAAACCAATTCTCAACTCAAAAAACAGAAGAAAGCCTCAATGTGTAAAGCCCTGTACAAATGGGCTAAATATCATCCAAAATCAGCTGGTACAGTAAAAACCGGCTGGCATTTGGTCCATGTATACAGGTCCATGACCGGCTTCTGTCGAATGAGCATGCTGGAAAGCAAGTAGCCAATCCTCATCCAATTAGTGCTCTCAACCAATGGCTGCGAGCACTGACTGGTGTGTTCTGGTGGGGGGGGGGGGCAGTCCCTGTGACAACACAATAACACAGCAGGGGATCTCTGTACTAACATTGCATAGTTAGTACAGAGACCTCTTCAGTTTTGTTTCATTCAGCCTGCTGGGTTGAATGAAAAAACAACATAGCGTGTGTACCAGGCATTACCCATAAATCAAATGTTATTGATTAAAAACATAAACTGAACTCACATTAAGACGCCAGAGTAACTGCACAAAGAAGTAAGCTGCCACCTCCCCTCCCATTTTAAATCAGCGTAGACACAGCCATACTATGGGGAAAGGTAACAGAAGCTGGTAGCTCACTTGTGGACGCTCTCTTCTGGATTAAAGCTCTGCCCTACCCATTTTGTCATTGTGACATCATCTGGGGCTTGCGGCTTATTATTGTTCTTGATGTGCAAACATTTCATTCATATATTTTCACCCTTGTGAAAAACAAATGTGTGCATTATGGCCAATCATTGGTCACTTTATATATTTGTTTAAATCCCAGTATCTACCTGTATCCTTTTCAAATGTAATTTCTCATCCTCCACTATCTTTGCTGTGGCCCCTGTTAACTAGGAAATCCTAATTCTGACCTTGCTTAAGACCTGCTACATCTGTAAATCACAATGACAAAATAACCATGACCTAGAAACAAGCCAAGGGAAGTAAGGCTTTTCTAATAGCTAGCAGTCATTGTCAATATTGTCATTGTCAATAACAAATAGAGCTGTCATTGACTGTATGGCAAAAAAAGTCAAAACATAATTCATCTATGCTGTGGTCTGATGCAGAGGACAATGCAGAGTTAACAATGTCAACTGCACTGGTAGCTAATGCCAGTGACCCTGCAATAGACTAAATAAAGAATACAAGGATTCAATAATTTAAAAAAAAATTGCACAGAAACCTTGCTACAACTTGACTCCTGTTGTTAGCTCTGAAAACACAATTGTGCAAGAGGAAATACGAATGCCAGCATTTTTTTCAAGCTGAGGTGTTCTTCACTGTTAAGAAGTATGCAGAAAATTGTGTGCAGACTAACTGACGATCTCCTTCTGTGCTCTGGTCTCAGGACCAGGGCACAGATGGAGAGGACACACCATACTGTTATGAACACCATGCATATATTTGACTGTAAATGGGAATATTGATCATCATATTAACCATTAAATATCAGGGTTCTCTGTTCTTTATGGGTTGTTATAAGGTACAGTTCTGCCTCGATGATATATGCTCCAGTAATTCATTTAGGCTGATTTATTAGGCTATGAAACTTCTTGATATCACAACTCTATTGTTTGCTGGCCATATGCTTTTTGTTTTTCTTATGTGATTGTTGGACGGAGAGTTGGATTCTGATGAAATGTACTCTAGCTTTCAGACAATACAACAGATCTTTCTGTCATTTTGATGTATATGTTTTTATACTTATTTATTTAATATAGGTACTTATATAATGCCATCCATTTACACAGCACTTTACATGCATATATTGTACATTCATATAAGTTCCCGCTCTCAAGGAGCTTACAATCTAAGGTCCCTAACTCATATTCATACATACTAGGTTCAATTTAGACAGAAGCCAAGTAAACCTACCAGTATGTCTTTGGAGTGTGCGAGGAAACCAGAGTACCCGGATCAAACCCACACAGTCACAGGGAGAACATGCAAACTCCAGGCAGGTAGTGATGTGGTTGGGACTCGAACCGATGACCCTAGTGCTGCTAGACAAAGGTGCTAACCAGTTAGCCATTATGGATGTACTCCTTTGTGCACGTGCCCGATGTACTCGATGTCCGCCCGAGACCCGCCGATCACCATTAGCAACTGCAGAACCGGGAACCGCCGATGTAAACACAGCGGTTCTCCCTTCTGTGAATGGAACATGACAGATCTACTGATCCCTGTCACTGGGATCAGTTAGATCTGTCATGTCCTGACCAGTCCCGCCCCCCCCCCCACAGTTAGAACACGCCCAGGGAACACTGTTAACCCCTTCACTGCCCCCTGCAGGTTAACCCTGTAAGGGTTCGGTTCTGATTCCGAGTGTGTTGGTTCGGGGTGTGTGGAAAACTCTTCGGCCGGCCGGGTAATCAAGACACTGACAAAACTTAGAGTGTAGCAAGATTACATTGGTTTATTGTGGGTTCACATGTTATATAGAAAAAACAAGGCCAGCTACACCCCGGGAAAGCCAATCATTACAGAGTATCAATTTCATGATTATACATAGATTATATTTTCTATCTGCTCAGTAACAACACATCTGTGGCGGGTTAATAATACATATTGACCACATTTAACACCTCAATAAACAACAGTTATATATCTTCTCCTTCTCAAGAAGCAAAACTAGACTCGGCTTAACCGCAAGCTTATTTTGAGAATAGGTGTTGCGTCTTAGCAAAATTCCCCTTTTGGGTAAACATGAATTCTTATCTTTTAAACACAATATTCTTTTAAAGCATAAAACAAAAGGAATAACTCTAACCTACAATCTATAATATGGAAGATTGGTTATGCTGACCCGCTATTTCCCTTATAACTAGAGTTGAGCGAACCCGGACTGTAAAGTTCAGGTCCGTACCGAACTTTGGGGTGTCCGGGACCCGGACCCGGACTTTTCAAAAAAAGTCCGGGTTCGGGTCCGGGGTTCTGGTAATTTTAATGAAAAATCTTAAAAATGCTGTAAAAAAGCCCAGGAAGGTCCTAGAGGTCTGCAAAAGGAAGGAAAATGGGGGTAAGGGTGGGACAAGTGCCCTACAAAGAAATGGGGACAGGGAAATAACTTTAAATATTTAAAAAAAATAAAAACATAAAAAATGCAAAAATGGGGATCATCTTCAAAATGGGTCTGAAAAGTATTAATTAACATTAGAGGCCATAGAACTGTTCTAAAATCATCTTCAAACTGTGTCAAAAAAGTATAAATAAGCCCGGAGTACCCATATCACTGTTCTGCAAAATGTGTGTGTCACTTTAAATGAAACCGGGAATCAGTGCACATCTCTTCTGCACAATTATTTCAAGTCTGTGTGTCACTTTAAATCAA
>BLSH010181353.1:51670-63992 GCA_018402905.1 Glandirana rugosa
ATACCGTTACACTTGACGGCAGACTCAACCCACGCTACGCCCTTGGGTGTCACCTAAACGTCCCAAGGATGTAGCGTGTTCACACTTGACCGTGACTTTCACCGTTTGAATGAGTACTTGAACAAAAAAAACAAAAAAATTGGTGAACGGCAGGCGGGTGGTAGTTTACTGCCGCCCCACCTTCCGCACCCGGTTTTAGGTAAAGTGTTCTAAACTATTTTCAGATGTGTGCAGAACAGATGTAATGTTTGAAGAACATCTGTTCTGGTGCAGAACAGATGTTGTGTGTGAATAAAGATGTGCAATCATTTGCGGCAATAATAAAAGTGACACAGACTTTAAAAAGAAGTGTGAATAACAGATGTGCAATGATTGACGGTTTCATTTAAAGTGACACAGACTTTAAAAAATTGTGCAGAAGAGATGTGCAATGATTGACGGTTTCATTTAAAGTGACACAGACTTCCACCCCGCCGTCATTTGATGGTGGGCGGACGGCAAGTGGTTAAAAAAACAAAAAAAACAAGTTCATGAGTAAGTTTGCCACTTTCAGTGCCAGTTCACACTTGTGCGATGTAGGAACCCTGCAAATCCACTGTGGGTTCCCGCATCGCACCCAACTCAGACGGCAGTTCACATTGCCATATGCAAACTGAGGGGAGTGTCAATTCATCGTTAATGACACCCCCTTTTCAGCTCGCATATCGCAGTGCGAACTCACAGTTCAGACATGAATCGGATCGCATAGGTGTGAGCACTCATGCAATCTGATTCTGGTGCTGACACAATAAAGGGTCCTGTGCGTGTTTAGTCTGAATGTGGTGCGATTTCAGCCATACTATCTGTATGGCTGAAATCACATCACACAGACATTGCATGTGATTTGCACTGCAGTGCGTCTGTGTGAACCGGGGCTAAATGTAACAAATTCTGGAAACTACTATGTGAAAAGAAGACTAATTTTACTGATTGTATTTAATCTCAGCAATGAAAGGAAAATTACAGTGGAGGAGTGATGTAGCCCTCTAGGAATAAGGATGGTCATGCGGTTCGAGTCAAACATCGGGTATTCGTGGAATTGTGAACATTATGGGGCAATCGCGGTGACTTTGCCCACCGTGGAGTGTCCCATAATGCATAATGAGATGACGGCGCACACAGCTCCTCCTCCATGGGAGGGCTGCCGCTATCTGCGCTCGCTGTGTTTTTACAGTTTATTTATATGCAAGGGTGGGGCCACCCGGTGACTTGGCGGGTGACCTCACCCCCTTCTGACGTCAAGTGACATCAGAGGGGCGGTTCACTCAATTACGTCATTGAGTGGCCCTGCCCTTGACTATAAACTGTCAAAACAAAGAGAGCTCAGTCGGCAGGAGCCCTCCCATGGAGGAGGAGCTGTTACGCTTTATTTTGTTTTCTTTTTTTCTCGGGTCTGTCTTTTGCCGTGATTGAAGTGGATTACAATGGGGGACACTTATTTTTATTTTTTAATAAGGGACCTAATTGTCTCCTGTGTTTTTTTCTTTTTTGACACTTTTTGGTGAATTAGTAGGGGTACAATGTACCCGATACTAATTGACATGGGGGGGCGGGATCTGGGGGCCCCTTTATTAAAGGGAGTTTCCAAGTTCCGATAAGCCCCTTGCCCACAGACCCCCACAACCACAGCCTAGGGTTGTGGGGAAGAGGCTCGTGTCCCCATCAACATGCCCCCCTGCCCCAAAGCACCCATACCCCCCATGTTGAGGGAATGTAGCCTGGTATGGTTCAGGAGGGGGGGCGCTCACCCTTCCCCCTCTATCCTGGCCAGCCAGGTTGCATGCTCGGATAAGAGTCTGGTTTGGATTTTAGGGGGGACCCCAGGCTAATTTTTTTTTTAATTTTGGTGCGGGATTCCCCTTAAAGTCCATACCAGACCCAAAGGGCCTGGTATTGACTGGGGGGACCCTACGTACATTTTTTCAGTGATTTTTATCTATATTGCCAGGAGCCGGCAATACATTACAGCCGCAAGTGATTTTAACTGGTTCCCCACCGCGCGCCGTCTTTTCACGGCAGCAGTGGGGGGGCCATGCGCGAATCGCCGTAAATAAGCGGCGATCTGCATTTAGCCACCAGGGGGCGCGCGCGCGCACCCGCCGCACTCCTGGGGAGTGTGCCCGCATGATGAGTGGCTACAGGGAAAGAACGGGGAACCGCCGATGTAAACACGGCGGTTCCCCGCTCTGTCAGTGGGGCATGAGAGATCTACTGATCCCTGTCACTGGGATCAGTTAGATCTCTCATGCCCATGTTAGCCCAACCCCCCCACAGTAAGAACACACCCAGGGAACACAGTTAACCCCTAGCTCTCCCCCCCAGGTTAACCCCTTCACTGCCAATGACATTTATACAGTAATCAGTGGACATTTAAATTTCTGATCGCTGAATAAATGTCATTGGTCCCAAAAAAGTGTCAAAAATGTTCCGACATGTCTCCCCCAATATCTGCTAAAAATCGCAGATCGCCGCCATTACTAGTAAAAAATAAAAAAAAATAAAAACCCCAGAAATTAATTCTCACCATTCGTAAACGCGGCCACTTTTGCGCAAACCAATCAATAAACGCCGATTGCAATTTTTTTTATCGCAAATATGAGGAATTATATAAATCGGCCAAAAACGGTGAAAAAAATGTTTTTTTATATTTTTTTTTTTATTTGAATTTTAGCAAAAAGTAAGAAATTTGTTTTTTTTTGCAAAATGGTCGCTCTTCTTTTGTTTATAGCGGCGATAAGAAATGACGCAGAGGCGATCAAATACCACCAAAAGAAAACTCTATTTGTGGGAAAAAAAGGACGCAAATTTTGTTTGGGTACAACGTCGCACGACCGCGCAATTGTCAGTTAAAGCGACGCAGCGCCGAATCGCAAAAAGTGCTCTGGTCCTAAAGTGGGAAATCCTTCCGGGGCTGAAGTGGTTAAATGACATTTTTTCCTTTACAAATGTCATTTTGCAGTGGCACTGTTCTAAACATCACATAGATGCACCCTTGTACAGGCATACTAAGAGGACCCCCCAGGCACATTATTTAAAGGAATATTTCATTTTTATTGTTTCACTTTAAGCATTATTAAAATCTATACAAGAAAGAATAGTCAATTCCAGCGCTAAAAGACCTTCATGATGGTGGCTTGCGCCTTGATTTTATGTCTTGTCCTCATATGGACTTTGTGAGTATCCATTTTTGTAAACCTTTTATTCATATTAAATTACCTATGGTAATGCACCAGGTGTGCGCGCCTTCCTTTGTCTTGTTTTTTTAAATTATTAAAATCGCTGCTCCTGAAATTTTTTTTTTTGCATTGATACATGTCTCCTAGAGCAGTACCCGGGTCACCATACACTTTTTATGGCAACCACTTGCATATTAGCCTTTCAAAATGAGCACTTTTGATTTTTCATGTTTGGGTCCCATAGACTTTAACAGTGTTTGAATGTTCGCACAAATTTCTTGTCTGGTCGCATATTCTGGTGCGAACCGAACCGAGGGGGGGGGGGGTTGTTTGGCCCATCTCTACCCAGGAATATGAAGTGTGTTTTTTTGCAGGATTAAC
Organism: Glandirana rugosa; assembly: GCA_018402905.1. Taxonomy (NCBI): domain Eukaryota; kingdom Metazoa; phylum Chordata; class Amphibia; order Anura; family Ranidae; genus Glandirana; species Glandirana rugosa. The sequence continues at coordinate 55,267 of BLSH010181353.1, forward strand.
AGAAAATAAAGCAGTAGAAGCTTGGAAAAAAAGAAAACCAATGCAGCGATCACACTGAAGACTAGTAAGCTGCAATATATTATATTTTTGGTTTTAGGTTTAGATACACTTTAACTCCATTACACCTTTACAGTTTGCATTTTCTCAACATAGTCAACATTAATATAAGCATGCATTTTAAAGCGCAGTAATGATATTAGTAAATCTTACTACAAAACTATAGTATACAGAGAGGATTTATCCAACTTGGATTTTGTTTTATTATTAGTAAAAATGTGGATTCAAATGAGTGTTTTATTTGAAAATGCTTGATGAAACTTGTGTTCCTTTATTTTGGTACAGGGGAGTGTAAGTTTACCTTAAAGAGCAACTCCCTCACTTGGAGAGGAGCTAGGAGGCATCAGCTTCGCTCCCCTGACTAAAATCCAGCCTTCAAAAGCGGTGATTCCCGGCGGAACACCCCAGCCTGACCCCCCTCAACTCCAGGGACCTGCATGGACCGTTTCGTGGAGCGACCCGGACACCGACCGCTCGCAGCTCAGTCGTCCCCAGGGGGAGAGAAGACACACGCTGCAGCCAATATGGCCACCGCTCCACAGGCACAGGTAATGATCTATGCAGCTAAACTAGCGGTGCCTGCCCCACTCTAGCATACTGACAGTCCTGTTACACTACCGCACCAGCAACAACCAGGCTCCCCTATAACAGAATCCTCTTCTCCAGCTGACATTGCACAAGCAGTTGTAGTGCTCATGAGGCCTATCATCTCTGAAGCAGTTGAAGCAGCTGTGCAGAAGGGGATAGAACACCTACATAGGGAAATACAGGCGCAGGCATCCAGGCTGGAGCAAACTGAAGATAGACTGTCTAATGTTGAGGACGACACCACTGCACTAATCGCATCAGTCGCAAAACTCACTACAACACAGAAAGAGCTCCAAGACAAAGTAATTGATTTAGAGAACAGGGCCAGGAGGAACAACCTCCGTATCATAGGCCTTCCAGAGTCATACTCTCCTCATACCCTCCCTAAACTATGTGCTGTGGCCATACCTGACCTACTGGGACTCCGCACCCCATGCACCGTGGAAAGAGCACATAGGATAGGACAGCTCTCAGACACACGCTCCAAGCCCAGAGCAGTCATCGTACGATACCTGAACTACGCAGACAAACAGGCCATTCTGTAAAGCTTCAGAAAATCCCGCTCACTGACATTTGAAGGCAATAACCTCCTGATCTTTGCAGACTACTCCATAGAAATCATGCAAAAAAGAAAGGCGTTCTCTCCTGTCTGCTCCACTTTCCATGATCTCAACATCAGATTCAGCCTGGCCTACCCAGCCACACTATATTTCCAGACGCCACAAGGAGAGAAACTCTCATTCACCTCCCCACTGGAAGCCGAGATGTACATCAACAACTCTTTGCAACCAGACATGGATCAAACCCCTCAATCGGAGGCCACCACCCAGATCTCTCCCAAAAAGTCGTCCCTCCTGACCAATAAACCTGGAAGCCCGATGAAGCCCCCCCACAAAAGAGTCTGCTTTGGTCCATCGGAGCCTCCCTCAACTCACGCTTGACCGGGGACACCTCAAGACATGCAATGCAGAACCAAAACCTGCTACACCCCATGCTTGCACCTTCCTAAACAAGCTGCCTTTGTCTGTCTGAACTCCCCCCACTTTACCCAATCCATGGCGGAATGATCAACAAACTGTAAGTGCCTTACCAGGGTCACCCCCACAGGGACCCTTATCTATGCAAGACTTCCAACAGAATTGCAGTTTGTGGTAGGCTGTGAAGCTATGGTGAACTGTTTATAGCTCTGATCTGTTTACTGTTTCTTTTGTTATTGAAGTTATGTTTTTTGGCTCCCCCAGGGTCGGTGCCAGGTGGCTGGACTCCCTTCCTGCGACTCCATGGTCCAGGAATGGACTCCCCCATACATGGCCATCAGTTCTACGGGCCCACGAGGCCCCCAATACCGCTTCCAGGGCTCCCCTAATCACCGATATGAACCCATTTGATATTTGGTCCCTCACCCTCTCACCCCCAATGTCCCTTCCCTATTCCCCTCTGCCCCTAACCCCCCTGCCGCCCCCGCCCCACCTAGCCCTCCTACCCTCCTCCCACCCCTCCTCCCCCTCTCCTTCCCCCCCTCCCCCACCTATGCCCCCCCATCCCTCCCTCCCCATACCTGCTCCCAACCCACCGGGACATTGCCCCCAATTTTTATACATCTGACAGGGGCGGACGCCGAAAGTTAGCACAAACCCCCCCTTTATGTGGAAAAAAGTGAGGTCCTTAAGACACTTTTTCATTGGTACACTCTTTCAATGAATTCAATGTTTTAGTTTGTTTCTTACACATATCAGAAATGCCTGTTTTGCACTGTGTCCACTCCCCAGCTTGGGAGGATACTACTTATGGAAGACCCGGTATGGGCCTTCTCATGATTTTACTCTTCCAACCAATACAGCATGGATCCCCCCCCAAGCTCGGGAGTAACCTAACAATAGTATCATGGAACGTCAAGGGACTGAGGTTGCCTCAAAAACACATGCAAATCCTCAGACACCTGAAGAAACTCAAGGCTGATGTGGCTCTACTACAAGAGACACACCTGGGGGGAGAGGACCTTCCAAGACTCTGCAAAATGTGGGGGGGTGAGGTGGTAGGCTCCCCTGCACAAGGGAAAAAGGCCGGGGTGGCTATCCTTCTTAACAAGAAACTCCCTTACTCCATACGCAACATGGTTACAGACTCTGCAGGCCGCAGAATTACCCTCAGCTTAACTATACCCGGGAGGGAACTTGCCATTTCCAACATATACGCAGATAACTCCCCATCGCAAACTTGCTACCAAAATTTGACTACCTGGGCTCTACAAATTGCCGAACCCCTCCCCCTCCTGGGAGGCGATTTTAACTCAATCATGCACCCCTCAGATGACCGCACGTCACATCATTCCCCACCCTCCACCACATCACACTCCCACCCGACACTGCTAGCTGAAGCGGTAGACACACTTAACCTAACTGACGTCTGGCGAATGCTCCATCCAACTGACAAGGAGTATACTTTTTACTCCCACCCCCATAAAACATTTTCCCGTATTGACTATTTCTTTGCTTCCACCACCCTTCTCCCCAGGATAGCGTCCACGACAATCGAAGGCATGGCAATCTCAGACCATGCCCCAGTGATTGTCAAAATCTCCTATCTTACCTACAAGGCACCAGGAGTGCCTTGGAGGTTCCCTTCGTACTTATCCCAGAACGAAGAACTAAAAACCTCCCTCCAACAGGCCTGATCAGAATACTAGGCGAACAACAAAGAACATCACCAATCACCCAACCTCTATTGGGAGGCAGGCAAAGCCTTCCTCAGGGGACATATCATTTCCTTTGCCAACAAATTTAAAAAAAATATTCTCACCAATATGCAGAAAGCCAGCAACGCTCTTAAAGAAGCCCACAGGGAGCTAAACCACTCATGCACTCCTGAGAACATCCGTGCCTGGCAGCATGCTAAACAAGCGTTTGACCAATGGTCAGCCAACCAAGAAGCAATTCACCAGTTTCATACCAAACTACTCTTCCAAAAACATGGCAACAAAGCCGGAAAATTGCTAGCCCGGATGGTCTCAGGCAGATTCACCCCCACACACATCTCTTTCCTAAGGGACCCATCGGGCAACGTTGTCTCTGACCCATCACACATAGAAAAGATCCTCACAACCTACTATAGAGCCCTATATGCAAAAGACCACATCGACACTATCAAAGCGGCGGACGTACTATTGACTGCCAACCTTCCTAAAATCACCACAACCCAACTCAGGACCCTAAACGCCCCCATCACCCTCCCAGAGATCCTGACCACCATCAGATCAATGGCTAGTAGCAAAGCCCCGGGACCTGATGACTTATCATCTGAATTCTACAAATTGACTACAGACTTTATCCCAGAGACGCTACACCATGTCTACACCTCCATTTGGGATGGGGGACCCTACCTTCCTACGGGGCACCAAGCATATATTAAACTCCTGCCAAAAAGCAATAAAGACCCTTTATCCCCGGGCTCCTACAGACCAATTTCACTTATAAATGTGGATGCGAAAATCCTATCAAAAATCATTGCATCGCGCCTGGCCACCTTACTTCCCTCCATCATTCACCCTGCACAATCAGGCTTCATTCAGGGTAGATCTGCCGCCCTAAATATTAGAAAAGTACTCCTTATTCTAGAACAAGCCAAGAGACATCCCGACAGAGACACTGCCATAATAGCACTAGACGCCGAAAAGGCTTTTGATAACATTTGTTTTGACTGGCTCTTTAAGGTATTACCCTCCTTTGGCTTCACATGTCCCTTTCTCAATTTTACACATGAAATGTATGCTAAACCAATGGCCCGCCTGGTCACTCCAAGTTTCACTTCCCTGGAGTTCCCCTTAGCCAAAATGACTCGCCAGAGATGCCCCCTCTTGCTACTCCTTTTCAACTTAGCAATAGAACCCCTCTCACGCATACTCAATTCCCCACAGGGAATCAGCAGAATTACCATAGGAGACAGGGTCTGCCGCTCAGCTCTTTTTGCCAATGACACTGAAGACTGTTCTCCTCAGACCCACCCAGAGACTTCGACCTCCTAAATCACACCCTCCAAACGTTCAGGGAATGCACAGGTATGAAAATAAACTTTGATAAAAGTTAGGTACTACTCCTTAATCCCTGCAGGGCGGAGTCTTGGAGATCCTCTTCCCCCCTTCCTGGTTGCACGGGGACAAATTAAATATCTGGACATCCTCATAGGCAAGGACCCCTCCTCTCTTTACTCCTTGAACTATCCACAGCTAATAACAAAAATCATGAAGGACTTGCAGACCTGGCGGTCCCTCCCCCTCTCTCTTTTTGGGAGATGCCATCTGATCAAAATGAACCCATTCGCAAGACTGCTGTACCCCCTCCAGACACTACCTCTTTTTCTCAAGCACAAAGATGTGCAAAAGTTACATACAGCATTTTCCTCATTCATCTGGAGAGGAAAAAGACCCAGAATCGCTCTACAAAAACTATGCCTCCCGAAGGGTGAGAGAGGGACGGGCCTACCCAATCTTAGAGTGTACAACTTAGCATGCCTGTTGAGGAATGGACTTGATTGGATCGCAGGCAGGTCTACCTACTCAAAATTCGCTCTGGAGGAGGAAATCGCCTCCACATATAACCTTTCAGCGATCATACATGCCAAGATTTCCTCTCTCCCAACGCAAATAAGACACAGTCTAGTCCTAAGGGACACTATCGTGGCATGAAGGGAAATGAGGAAACTGCTACATCTCCCCTCCTCAATCTCACCCTCCCTCCCGATCCTAGGAAACCCCATGTTCCCCCCCACCATAAACACATCAGCGTTCAGAATCTGGGCTGCAAAAGGTCTGACAAAGGCCGCACAATTGTTTGATCCGGGCCTCAACTCACTCAAGTCTTTCTTGGACCTCAGAGTTCTCCCTACCACCATCACATGGCTTCCATCACCTGCAAATTAAATCTTATCTGCAGTCATGCCGAGGAAATCACCAGAATCCCTGTGCTTCTTCCTTTTTGGATACTTTACTCACAAGCGGCAACTACTCTATCTCCAAAATCTACAGCCACCTGACTCTATTCCAGTCCTCCAAACACTCGGCACACACACCAGTTCCACCCCTGGAGCACAGTTATGGACTACACCCAAGCACCAGAACAGATTGGCTCCTTGGCTACAAAAAAAATTGCTCCCTAAAAACAGCAGAAACCTGGAGGGAAACACAATTCAAACTGGCACACAGAGCATACCTCCCTATGATCTTCACCCCGGGTGCACCTCATCAGGACACCTGCCCTTGGTGCCTCGCTCACAGACCATCACCATATCATAGGCTCTGGCAATGCCCCCACATTTCCCACTTCTGGGACACGATCCTAACGTATATCAGTGGAAGCGCTGCCCCAAAGGACCCCATCCTCTGCCTCTTCAGCGGAAAGCCCTCTATATCGCAAACAGACTCTACCACCAACACGATACCTAGCTGGGTACACATTTGCCTCCTGGCGGCAAGAAGATCCATCATGCAATCATGGATTCAACCAACACCACCAAGACTGAGTCAAGTCAAACAATTACTCCTCTCTCTTCTCTACCTAGAAAAACAAGATACTATAAACATGAAATTCCTACAAACAAAAATGTTTTTCTCGAGATGGAGGAGATTCATAGAAGACTCCTTCAACCCAATGGAGATAAGCAACTTCATGAACCCGTTCAAACTCTCGGATTGGTATCTCAAAGCCGACCTAACCAACTCCTTGGGCAAACTCAAAGTCCGGGACTCACACTAACACTCCAACTGGCAACATGTGTCACCCCACCTCCCCCCCTTGACGTTCCCCACGAGATCAAACTGTTCCTCGTATTTCCCAATTCTGGGACCAAAGGCCCCTAATCCCCTCTTTCTGAGTTATCCCCCCCCCCCCCCGGAGCTGGTTGTGGACACAGTAAAGCAAAACACGATTTAACCCACTTGCTAACCTTATTTTTCAGTAGTGACCTTTATTCCTCTTCATCGGTTGTGCCTTAGCATTATGCTATAGAGCCATTTTTACTCATGTAAAAATGAGTTAATAAGTTAATAACTTGCTCCTCACGAGGATACTTTGTATTCATTGAAATATTCAATAAAATATATTTAAAAAAAGGGGGCGTGGCCGGACGGCGGAGAAGAAGGACGCGTCTTGAGAGAGCTCCGGAGCACTCCTGTCCTTTCCTCCGTACCATCGCAGCATATCACCCGACCACCTGGCACAGACAGAGGCATACCCTGCCTACACCTCCAGCCGCACTCCAGACCCACTCTAAACCGGCTCCGCGGTCGAGAAAGAGGCTTTCGACACTTCACCCCGCGCTGGGGAAGGACCCGGCTCCATCTTTGAGGCCTACCACGCGCCATCCCTCTTCACAGAACTGCAAGGACGGGTAAGCGGGGATCTTGAGGGCTCACTACACCCCAATTCACACACCCGCTACCCCAAGCAGCACGGGTGGACATAATCAGTGAGAGAGACTCAGCCCGGAGGCGCATCAGTGTGGCCATCGGGGATCCCCCCACACGCAGCCTGTCTGAGCGATCCCACACGGCCCCAGGACCCATAGACAGACCCGGTTACCCTCAAAGCCAACCACTGACCCCAAGATACCCGGGCCTGAAGACCCCAAGCGAGCCCGCTGTCTGATTGCGGCCTACACAGTGGCGCTTGGCAGCCATCTTGCTACACCCAAGCTGCAGCCCTCCGCGGTCAATTCATAATTGAGGTGATCAGAAAAGACTTATATTTAACAAACACAATGCCGGCCCCTGTGATGGCCAATCCAGCAGATACATGCTCATACTAATAATGATCATGCCTATGTGATGACTATAAACCACAGCACTGAACTATCAGTCAACAGGCTTATTATATTGCCATAAGTGCTCACCGATTCATCCTCACCTCCCATCATACCCTGCACAAGCATGACCCACAAAAGGAAGGACGCTTCCCACCCAAAAAAGCTGAATGACTTTTTACCCCAACCAATAAAAACCCCCTATCAGACACCAAGAACAACAGTCCTACAGCCTCCCCTTCCTCTGCAACAGGTACTCCAAGTCCTATCTCCCAGGGGGGGAAGACCCACAATTCTCCGGCAATATCCACCCCAACCTCCCGCAGTCCTGTGAAGTCCAAACCCCGGCTCTCAGATGAGCAGGTAACATGTGAACTGACTCCCAGCCAATTATCCATGGACGACACTAGAGAATTTGCAGAGACCATTGACACTTTCCCCACATCCAATCGTCCTGTATCTGACACGACACTCAAAGACATGCTAGTCTCTCTGAGGGGGTCACTACATGCCGACATGATGGAATGTATGAGGGGCTTCAAGGGAGAAATCCAGGAGATAGGCGGCAGAGTAGATCACATTGAGAAGAAAATGGGGGAATTTGCTACATCATACAACTCCCTGGTTGATTCCCACAGCGATCAAACTGATGAGGTAGCTTGGTTGAGGGCAAAGGTCGCTGACCTCGAGGACAGGTCACGAAGGAACAATGTTAAGATTAGAGGCCTTCCCGAAGCTATCTTACCCAACCAACTCTCACACTACGTTAAAGAAATGATGCACCAATATCTTCCTGATTCCTCACAAGCGGAACTTATCATTGATAGAATCCATCGCTTACCTAAACCCTCTCATATACCAGACAATATACCAAGGGATGTACTTATGCGAGTTCATTTTTACCACATTAAAGAAAAATTCCTACTAGCCTTCCGTAAAAACACATGTCCTACGGAACAATACTCAAACCTTCAACTATACGCAGATCTCTCACAATATACGATGCAGCAACGTAAAACGCTGATATCTGTCACAAAAGCATTACGGAATCACAACATCACATATAGATGGGGATATCCTTCTAAACTAACCATTACTAAAGGCGGTGAGACCACTACAATTTCATCCTTGGATGAAGGCTTAGCCCTTTTGCGTAAATGGGACATACTTCCAGGAGGTCCAGATACTGCATCGCAGCCTAAACCTACACCACACCTTCAGGAAGAATGGCACTTAGTGGCACGTAAAAAATCAAACAAGAAACACAACTCCCAATCTGCCGGGAACAA
>BLSH010181362.1:0-10377 GCA_018402905.1 Glandirana rugosa
CTATCTGATAAGAACTGTCTGCGGTGATCATATCTGCTTATACAGGCCAGGCATAGAGGTCTCAACAAGGGATAAGTCGCCATTACAACAGTTAGGAGTCAGAATAGTGTCTATGATTTTACCCGTAGCTGAAATATTATATAGCTGGTCTTCAGTATGCATGAAAGGAAGGAAATTCGAAACGAAGAGAAGAAAACTGCAAGTGACCTGAATATATGCTTTATCAGGGAAGCCGCCACCTGTTTATATAAATCATATACTTGTCAATGCCATTACTCTTTACCATCTAATATAGCATATCAAGGAGCCTTACTTCATTTACCTTAGGGCCTTGTGGGTTGCTGCTTGCATCCACTGCCGCCAACAAATGCACACGCCGCATATACGGCTATTTAAACCCTCCAACCTGGGGCGTATCACTCGGCCCGGCCGCCGAATGATGACGTCACCACAGGTCCGACTTCCTAACTCGGACACGTACCGCCTCCTGGCGTGTGCCGTGTATCCAAGGAAATCTCCAAACAAGAGGGGAGGGGCTAAGTCATACACGCACCTAGCTTTGGGGCTAATGATGTTAAGTAGCCATAGCGGATAGGGGAGCCTACCAACAAGGGGGAGGCTCCACCGCTATGCCGGATAGACTCTCCCCTCGGAGAGGAGAAGGAAAACAACAGACAGGCCTGGATAGAGAGAAGGGATGGGACATGGGAAAAGGGGAGGGAAGGGGGAATGGAAGGCAAAAATTGGAGGGTACGCGTACAAGTGGACAAATCCAGCTACCAATCCAAATCAGAATAGGAAAAGGCAACCAACTAATACTAAACAATCACATGATGAATACTCTGAATCTGACTCTTCTGTTTCTTCAATTGTTTCACAGCAGGTTCGACCACGTGGTCCGGGACCCAAGGCACCTCGAGCACGAGCACAAAAACGCACCCGTAACGGAGGACAATCACCTAACGACATAAACAGCACCAAACGGTCAAATTCACCTCACATCAATAATACAGCCTCAGGTGCGGGAAATCTTATACCCAGGCTGTTTTAAATCGTGGTGCACTTACCACTGGCAAAAAAACAAGTTCAGATGATGGTTTTTTAGACCATCTCTTCACCACCACTCCCAAAATCACCAAACAGAGCAACATCAAATCATTTGCAGTTCAACCACCTCCACAAACCTAAAGCACTCACATGATAAAAATCTTAATATAATTAATCTTACTACAACATCACTTACTACCGATCAGATATCGGTACTTCAATTAGGCCTAGGTTTCTGTCCCACTTATCCAATCAACACGTTGGAAATGATTAAAGACTTACATCTGTTCGCCCGCAACTTAACATACAGATATCTGTACGATGACAAACGAAACAGAAAGAAATTAGAAATTGAATTAACACAACAAACAAAGAAGTATACTACGGAGGAGTGTAGAGCTCTTAGAGACCTCATCTTACTATATGATGAAAGTGGAAATGACATTGAGGAGGAATCCCACGCCCTCCAAACATCCCGATCCCAGAGTATTAGTGACTGCAATTTACTTGCAGATACAGCACAAATAAAATCTCGCAAGTTTAAACCCAAATCCACTAAATTCCCGGACTTAACGCTATGCCCAACAATTTGGTCCTTTTTGCACCAATGTATTCGAGATTTAAAACACAAAAAATGGCACCCAATTACATACAATCTGTCTCCTCAACAACAAATAGCTTTAAAACAATTACAAAGTAACCCAGACATAGTGATCAAGCCCTCGGACAAGGGCGGGAACATTGGGGTGATGACCCATGAGCAGGGGCGTTGCTAGGGGGTGGCTATTGGGGCTAAAGTCCAGAGTCTGGGGCCTATAGCCCCGAGTCTCTTACTGGGTGGGTGCAGTTCTGCAATTTGCAGGTATGTCCCAGTCCAGAATGCAGTAGGCAGGAGCAGACTGAGCCGTGGTAAAGCGGGCTCCGGTTCTGCACTCGCCTCCACCTAAAGTATGGGGAGGCTCTCTGGGTACCCTGATGTATGGGGAGGAACTCTGGGGACCCTGATATATGGGGAGGTTCTCTGGGGACCCTGATGTATAGGGGGTTTTCTGGGGACCCTGATGTAAGGTGGGGCTCTGTGTGGACCCTTATGTAAGGAAGAGGCTCTCTGTGGAGCCTGATGTAAGGAAGGGTCTCTCTGGGGATTCTGATGTAAGGAAGGGGCTCTCTGGGGACCCTGATGTAAGGAAGGGGCTCTCATGTAAGGAAGGGGCTCTCTGGGGACCCTAATGTAAGGAAGGGGCTCTCTGGGGACCCTGATGTAAGGAATGCCTCTCTGGGGACCCTGTTGTAAGGAAGGGGCTCTCTGGGGACCCTGATGTAAGGGGGATCTGCACTTGGAAATGTAATGATATGTATATTATATACATGTGTATGCCCACTCAAGCATATGACTCTACTTAGTTGCTATGGGCTCTAGCCCCAGATCTTTTGTAGACCTAGCAACGTCCCTGCCCATGAGTATTATCAAACTATGTGTTTGAATATTTTGGGGAACACATAATGGTACTGCCCGATTAGTTCGGAATTAGTCACCCAATTTGAGGAAGAGTTCCGTTGCCTATGTGTAGAGGCATTCCTGACAGGCACAATCGATAAGGACACACTAGATTATCTAAATACTAAACATCATCACATGCAAACTTTCTACTCAATCCCAAAGATACACAAAACCAAACCACCCGGTAGACCTATAGTCTCCGGGATAGGCTCATTGATGGAGAATGCGAGTAGATATGTTGATTCGTTTCTACTCCCACATGTCGTTCGACTACCATCATACATACAGGATACAGTTGACCTTTTGAAACACATAGAAGATATACAAGCTCCACCTGGAGCACGACTTGTAGCAGTCGACATTGAGGCTTTATACTCAAGTATACCTCACAAACAGGGCATACAAGCAGTAGAAACCTTCTTAAATGAACAAGACACTAACACGTGGTCCTTGAATCAATTTATTCTAAAACTACTCACATTCATCCTGTCAAGAAATTGCTTTACATATATGGATACTATCTACTTACAAACTCAAGGTGTAGCCATGGGGACGTGCTGCGCACCTTCTTATGCTAATCTATACTTAGACCATTGGGAACGTACAATCTTTTCGGATGATAGGTTTTCACCCTGGCTACAACATGTTTTATGTTGGTATCGCTACATTGATGACCTTCTGATCGTCTGGACGGGTACACTTACACAATTACATGCGATGCTTAAAACACTCAACAATAATGATTACAACCTTAAATTTACATATAATATCAATTCCAAGAAAATTTCCTTCCTGGACCTTGAGGTCAGGATTGAAACAGACGGGCAAATTATGACGAACCTTTATCGCAAACCAAGTGCCGGCAGTACATTATTGCATGCAACCAGTGCTTACCCGGTCCCCTTGAAGAGAAGCATACCATATGCACAGTACCTGAGATTGCGCAGGAACTGTGCACATGATAATGACTTCCAGATCCAAGCATATGGACTGCAACAACGTTTACTTGCCCGTGGTTGTTCAAAAACCACTCTGAAAAAGGCATACAATCGAACTATCATACAGTTGAGGGCTTCTCTCCTATATAAAGCTAAAAAAGACACAAATAAGCCAACAGTGAAACTAATTACAAAATTTTCGGCTCACGAAAATCAACCGAGAAGCATAATCACTAAACACTGGCATCTCCTAGAGGAAGATCCTACCCTGAGTAAATATGTAACTCCACATGCAGAAATAGTATTCAGACATGCCACATCCCTCAAAAACACCCTAGTCTCTAGTCACTATAAACCCGAGAATGTAAGGTCCTCACTTCCCCATGGTACATATAGATGTGGAAATTGTACCAAGTGCCCGTGGGTGACCGAGGGACCCACCATCTTTCTTTCTAATAACCAATTACATTGCCTGCATCAGTACGCCGACTGCACCACTAAAGGTGTAATTTATTTAATGAAATGTCAGTGCTTGGCCATTTATGTCGGGAAAACAATCTGGGAATTTGGGAAACGGATAGGAGATCACATTTATTATTCTGGAAATGGCAAAACCCTTACTCCGGTCACTAGGCATATAGGATTACATCACAGGTACAACACACGGTTGTATCATTTTATGTTTTGGAAATTGTTCCCCAGGACCCCCGTGGGGGGAATTGGGACAAAAGAATCTTGCAGTGTGAAACGTTCTGGATAGAACGACTAAACGCCACCAGGCCGCCAGGCCTGAAAGAAGTACAAACCTATAAACATTTTTTATAATACTTCTAAATATATTTTTCAGGATGAACAATTGCTGGGTGTGGTGACATTCATCCCAATGTTCTTCCCCTATTCTCTGACCCCTTTCCCCATATCCCCTTTTCCTGCCCTTGTTCTTTACTTTCTATATGTCTTGGTTCTTCTTATTTCTCCTCCCTTGTCTCCCTTTCTTTTTCTCGTTCTTCTCCCTTTTCACTGTCCTGTCCCCTCCATACTGTTTTCTCTCCCTCATTGGTTTGTTTTGGACATAACCTCTGACCACCATGCGATATATACCACAATGGTTCCTGACTGTGTCCAATAATATGGTTCGCATTTGGAGACAAAGGTATTAGAATCAAAGTTAGGCTGCATATACTGATAGGGTTGTATACAAATCAGCAAATGTTCATGTACCCTTTAAGGGAGCTGTTTTGTATAACATTGCTGTATTATGGTTAGGATCTGATTTTTCATGTTATTTTGTTATTTAATGAATAACTGTGTCACAAGTGTAGCAACACAATGAGTCCACTAGGCTGCAGCAGAATTACCACTATTGTGTTTTTCAACATAGTGTATTTTTGGCCGATCTCCCAGGGCGAGCATGCGCCTCCCTTAACATAGACAGGTTTTGCCTTCCATTCCCCCTTCCCTCTCCTTTTCCCATGTCCCATCCCTTCTCTCTATCCAGGCCTGTCTATTGTTTTCCTTCTCCTATCCGAGGGTAGAGTCTATCCGGCATAGCGGTGGAGCCTCCCCCTTATTGGTAGGCTCCCCTATCCGCTATGGCTACTTAACATCATTAGCCCCAACGCTAGGTGCGCATACGCCTTAGCCCCTCCCCTCTTGTTTGGGGATTTCCTTGGATACACGGCACGCACCAGGAGGTGGTACGTGTCCGTGTTAGGGAGTCGGACCTGTGGTGACATCATCTTTCGGCGGCCAGGCCGAGTGATACGCCCCAGGTTTGAGGGTTTAAATAGCCGCATATGCGGCGTGTACATTTGTTGGTGGCAGCGGATGCAAGCAGCAACCCACAAGGCCCTAAGGTAAATGAAGTAAGGCTCCTTGATATGCTATATTAGATGGTAAAGAGTAATGGCAGTGACAAGTATATGATTTATATAAACAGGTGGCGGCTTCCCTGATAAAGCATATATTCAGGTCACTTGCAGTTTTCTTCTCTTCGTTCCGATTTCCTTCCTTTCATGCATGCTGAAGACCAGCTATATAATATTTCAGCTACAGGTAAAATCATAGACACTGTTCCCCCTTTTTTTCTATATGGTTACTATATATGGCCTTTTTAATAACTGCAATGTACACGCTGTGTAATTTCTATTTGCGCAGCAGGTACCTGATTATGCTCACTGGATCAATACTATATATCTATCTAGGAACTACTCACTACGTTGACTAAAATATGGGTATATTTCATATGGATCCATTATTCCACATATAACGGAACATGGGGCAATTCCACACCTGTAAGTAAGTATATGCCATAAACCAACAAATTATTAATTAGCTTAAAAGTTAAGCCTATCCCCTTCCCCCATTGGGATATTTAGTAGAGATTGGTCAATTACCTAAATTAACTCTGATATTTTTCTTTTAGAAGACCATCTATCTTCTTATACATCTATCAGTCTCCTGACAGGGTTTTTCTGTGTCTATGTGTGACACACAACCCCATCAGCAGGTATAATACTGATTCTGTAGATGGTATTGTAGTCTATTATTATATCTGCATATATAATCTTCTATTTATATTTTTTGTTTTTAACTCATAGACTGCTGCCATAGTCCATCTTATCTTTTTGAGGCCTACCAACCAACTACTTTCTGCTTTTCCCGCTGCCGCATATTATTTCTAGGAAATTTAGTGTCGGTTTTCAAAGGGTTTTTATTAACCCAAAGAAAATCTACTTGCTCTACTAAACAAGGTACACAAATTTGATCATTTAGCTATTATATAAGTGAATAATATCCATTGCTTCAGGTTACTAACTCAATGGATATTTTTTCTTTCAATAATTTTTATTGATTTTAACAAGAGAATTGTACAAAGGAGTGGTATGGCAATGACATTACCTTTAACGCAGTGAGGTATAACATGAAGATATACTGAGGTGAGAGAGAAAACAACAAGAAAACTCGGGTTGACTAGGTCAGTGAGTGACATAGAGTATCAATCACGTGTTAAGGGCATTAACCCCTGCTCCCGACACCCCATCTGGGGTCAAGCTGTATCAGCGGGCAGAGGGTAATACTCCCCATCCAAAATATTGTTGTCTTTTCAGCACAATAGATTGTGTACAGCAGACTTTTTTGTTGGTTCGAAATGTAAATAACAGGTAAAACAATAAAAAAAAATACGACCAGCAATAGTAGTCTTGAATGTATGGTTCAACTTACAGAGTTCACTTTTGCGTAATTACAGTAACTAGATGTTACAGCAATTCAGAGAACACTCATAAGGGTTCATAGAAATTAGCATATGGATAGAGTTCATAGAGAGAAGGGGGAGTGAAAGGAAAAGGCCAAGAGAGGCGTGGGGGTAATGGAGGGAAGGGGGAAGGAGACGATGTGGCGGCAAGGTCGAGAGAGGGAGGTTAGGCGAGCAGCAGGCCGACCGAAAGGCCGGGGACTAAGGCGGCGAAGTCAGGGCAGTGAAGCAGTATATTAGGGTCAAGTTCTAATATGTACCTGGGGGGAATTAAATCAGGTCAGCAGGGAAGCAATAGTTCAGGATCAAAGTCCTGTGGTAAAAAGTGTTTGACCCAGGGGTGCCACATTTTGGTGAACTTGGAGATTGTGTCCTGCTCAATGGCATCCAATTTGGCGTGGACTAGTGCACTATTAACTCTACCTTTCACTTCAGCCACTAACAGAGATGGAGATTTCCAGGCCTTAGCGATTGTCTGTTTGGCAGCAGTCGTGAGCTGCATAAGTAGACTGAATTTACGTCTGGAAAGGTCGGGAGGTTTCAAGTTCAGTAATGCAGTCATGGGATCTGCATTTATAGGGGTTTCTAGGGCCACCGAGGCTATATTGAAGATTGCTTTCCAGAACGATTGGGCTACTGGGCAGCTCCACCAGGTATGGAAGTGAGTACCTGGTTCCGAACAGCCTCTAAAGCATACCGGTGGGTATGACGGGGCATATTTCGCTATTCTGGCTGGGACCAAATACCACCTGGCTAGGACCTTGTAGTTCGCCTCTTTAGCGAACATATTAGTGGAAAAGGAGGCAGTGTTCGACCAGATTGCTGACCAGTCAGAAGAGTCGATCGCTTTCCCTATGTCCGTTTCCCATCTGTCTGTGTAGGTAGGTTTAGAGGATTCGTCACTGGAGATCAAAAGACGATATATTGAGGAGATTATCCCTCTTGCATGTGGATCCTTCAAACAGTATGACTCGAATTGAGAGAGTTGGTCTAGAGGGGAGTCATTATTAGTGAGGGGTGAGAAAAATTTTTTATCTTGTAGATAGCAGAATAGGTCAGCTTGGGGGAGACCCGAAGTTTCACACAGTGTGGGGAAAGGGCGGAAAGAGGAAGATGAGACTAGAGAGTGTAGTCTAATTAGATTAGCTGAGGCCCAGTTTCGGAATGATCCTGGGGAATCCCAGGCAGGGGGGAAGGCTGGATTATGTAGAAACGACAACAGGGGATTATGTGGGGAGGCGAGTCCCCCACGGTCTCTAAGTTTGTCCCATATTGCAAGGGAGAGTTTCGTCACAGGATTAGTGATTATTAAACGTTCCCTAGGTTTGGGCCATAAGACATTGGCCATTGACATGGGGTCAAGGTCTACTGCTTCGATAGAAACCCATAGCGGAATTTCTTCGGGAGAAGTGCTAGTTGGGCCGCCTGGTAGTAGGTCTTGAGGTCAGGCAGACCTAAGCCACCACATAGTCTAGGGAAGATTAAGGTAGATTTAGGAATCCTAGGTCTGATTTTCCCCCAGACGTAACTCATGATTTTCGCTTGTATTAAACGCAGGTAGTAAGCTGGAAGGGGGATGGGTAGAGTGCGGAAGAGGTATAAAAATTTGGGTAAAATAGTCATCTTGACGGCGTTGACACGGCCTAGCCAAGATAACGGGAGGGGTGACCATAGGGAGAACAATTGTGTAATTTTCTTTAAAAGGGGCAGAAAGTTAGCTGCAAATAGGTTTGAATAGGAGGCTGTGAGATTGATACCGAGGTATCGTAGGGAATGTGGAGACCATACAAATGGTAGGGAAGACCTGACTCGGTCACGTTCAGATTCAGGGAGGGAAATATCCAATATCTTGGATTTGTGGGGGTTAATTACTAGCCCAGATATTTGACCAAAGTGTTCTAATAGCTTCAAAAGATTTGGAGCTGAGGTATGCGGGTTTGTCATAAACAGGAGCACATCGTCCGCAAAAAGGCAGACTTTATGATGTATTCCCCCGAGCTCTATTCCCTTGATATTTGTGTTGGATTTAATTAGTAGTGCTAAAGGTTCAATGCATAGGGCGAATAGTAAGGGGGAGAGGGGGCAACCCTGCCTTGTTCCTCTTTGAATGGCAAAGGTGGACGATTTGTAACCTGCATATCTGACATATGCCCTGGGATTCTGGTAAAGAGAATGGGTCCAGGTGCAGAAGTGTTCGCCAAACCCCCAACGTTTCAATATGTATGATAGGTATGGCCAGGAGACCGAGTCGAAAGCTTTTTTGATGTCCAGGGAGAGGAAGCAGGCGGGTATCTTCCTCCCCCTGGCAGCTAGGGCAAGTAAGATAGCTCTTCTGATGTTATCTCCAGCTTGGCGGGCAGGAATGAAACCTGTTTGGTCCCTGTGAATAAGGGTGCCTATAATTGAGTTGAGGCGTGTGGCTAAAATCTTAGCTAGCAATTTGATGTCCACGTTAAGTAGTGATATAGGGCGATAATTGTTCCATGAAGTGAGGTCAGTGTCTGGTTTGGGGATCATAGTGACTATGGCGGTAAGGGATTGTGAACGGAAGGAGTTTCCCTTCAATAGGGAGTTGAATGCTTTTGTCAGTGGGGGACTTAGAATATGACCAAAGTGCTTATAGTAGCTAGCCGAAAACCCATCGGGGCCAGGCCGTTTGTGCTTTTTAGAAGATTTAATAGCTTGAGCCACCTCCTCCTCTAAGATGGGACTCACCAACCGTTCTTTCTGTAGCTGTGTGAGAGTGGGCAAGGGGAGGTTCGATAGCAGCTCATCTGCCGCAGTTTCGGTGAAAGGTTGGGCGGGCGAATAGAGTTTGGCTAATTTTGAACGGAATATTTCCAAGATTTTGGGCGGGTTGCTCGTGAAGCCGTCTCGTGAGACTCTTAGTCTAATAGCTATGTGTGGGCTATTGATGGAACGTAAGGCACGGGCCATGAGAGTGTCTTGTTTGTTCGCTTTTGAATAGATCTTATGTTGCCTGGTCTGTAGTAATTTGTCTGCTGAGTCAGAGATAAAGAGGTCAAGGTCAAGCCTGGCTTGTTCTAGTTTTTGGTATGTTTCTGGGGTTGAATTAGTCTGGAAACTATCATGGCATTTACGAAAATTGTCTTGCAGCTCCTTAAAGATAAGTCTACGTTCCCTCTTTAGAATAGACATTTGTTGGATCAACTTCCCCCTAATGACTGGTTTGTGAGCCTCCCACAATGTAAGAGGAGAAACATCTTCAGTAGAATTAAGTAAGAGGTAGTCTTTCAGCGCATTTTCAATATCCTGCCTATAGGAGGGGTTGGTCAACGTTTTCTCTTGTAGACACCAGGAGGTATCATGAGATTTAGGGATAGGGGACGAGATCGTGGTTAAGACAGCCGCATGGTCGGACCATGTAAAAGGAACAATGGTCGAAGAAATTATTTCAGGGGCCATAGAGACTGCTAGGAAGATGTGATCAATCCTAGAGAAACTTTTGTGAGGGTTGGAGTAGAACGTGTAACGTCTAGACGTCGGATGTGTTTCTCTCCATGTGTCTATCAGAGAGTGTTTAAGGAGGAGCTGCTGGAAGTCAGGTTTTGAAGTATGTCGAGTGGGGGATGGGGGAGATTTGTCCTGGAATGGGAATATAGCCTGGTTGGAGT
>BLSH010181362.1:10387-20807 GCA_018402905.1 Glandirana rugosa
GACTGAGTCTACACTGCTAGCAAAGTATAATACGTGGGTTATTTGCGGGCTGTCGCAAGAATAGTGTAGAGGATGTTAACCATGTTTGTGTGTTTGTTCCATGTCACTAGTATACACCGCTGAGGTTGGTCCGATATAAGGGGGCGTTTATTGGGTGCATAATATGAAACGATCGTCACATCTGAGTCAGCAATCTGGCCCTTTATGATCAGGAAACGACCCGCTGGGTCCTTAACCTGGGCAGAAAGGGTGAAAGGGGTTGTGCGGTGAAACGCTATCAGGACTCCCCGTTTCTTGACTGAGGCCGAGGCAGCGTAAAATTGGGGATATGAGGAGCTTAGAAATTTGGGTGAGGATTTGTCTGAAAAATGGGTCTCTTGCAGGCAGGCAATATGTATGTTAGCGGCTGCTAGAGACTTCAGGGCCTTCGTTCGTTTGTGCGGGGAATTAAACCCCTGTACATTTAAAGTACAAAAAGTTATGGGGGCCATGTGTTGTGATGGAGTGAGAAGGATTGAGTACTCACCGCCAATGTCGTCGCCGCACCACCATCTCCGGTTGAGGGGTAAGGTCATGAGAGGTAGGGGAGAAGAAGAAGCAGAGGGGAGGGAAAAGAAAGATGTTAGTAACAAAAAATACAGATATCAACCATATTGCAAAAACCAAACTTTGTTTGTAGGCGCGGCCCAAATCAAAGGTCAGGGAGCGCCCACAAAAAGTAATTGACGTCATTGCCAACCTCAAAGGTCTGTCTCGTCACTGAAACAGCTCGAGGGTGGCAAGGACGTGTTAGTGGGGTGCAACAAAAACCAATCCGAAGACACATAAATATTCCCGCTAAGTGGACACTCAACAAGTAAACAGTGAATAGAATACACTGTAGTAGTGCATAAGGCTTCCAAAGTAGGCCAAATGGTAAGTACCTAACAATAAGTTTAGAAGAAAAAAAAAAAAACAGAAGTAACTGACTGGCTAGTCTGTGGTATAACGTGAGCATTTAACCTCGAAACTGTCAGTTCTTTGAAGAGACTAAAAAAACGTCAGAACGTAGAAAATACAAAAGGGAAAACAAAAACACAGCAGTAACTGCAGTAGCTGGGCTGTATAAAACAGTTGTAGGGAAGTGTCCCCTCCTCCCCACGGTGACCGCTGGTGGCAGATCAGATGAAGGGGGGATCTCTTCCAACCGAGGGAACCTATGTTCCAATCAAAACAGAGGTTTCATAATGAATACAAAAAAAACAAAATGGGGACAGTTCAGTCCATAGAGTCCTCCTGGCTGGTGGTAGTAGCTGGGGGGTTATCAAATCGGCCTCTTTTATATTGATTTTGAAGGGCAGAGCTGCGGGCAGGCGGGTCCTTCTGAGGGGAACCAGAAGCAGTGCGGCGTCTCTGTTTATCTTTCGTGGGACTATCAGTCAGGAGGTTTAGATCTTGCAGGGCGTTTCGCAGCTCGGAGGCATTCCGACAGGTATATTTTGTCTCTAGATGTGTGAAACACACCGAGAAAGGAAACCCCCAGTGATATGGGATCTGATGTTGCTGGAGAACTGCGAGTAACGGTTTAAGAGCTTTCCTTTTAGCAACTGTGGATGGTGATAAATCAGAGTAGAGTTGATAAGTATGTCCCTGAAAGGAGAGGGGGGAATTCCCCCGGGCAGCTGCCAGCAATTGCTCCTTGGTTCTAAAGAAGTGGAATTTGACTATTATGTCTCGTGGGGGAGCATTCTCCTTGCGGGGGGCCAGGGCTTGGTGGGCCCTGTCCATTTCCAATCTTTCCACTGGGATCCCTGGAGCCAATTCTTGGAAGAGGGCTAACATGGTGGCGTGGACATCCACGATCGTTTCAGGGATACCCCTTATCCTGAGATTTGACCTTCTGGCCCTATTCTCATAGTCCTCAAGACGAGCTAACAGCACCTGATTTTCCTCTCTGAGATTCTCTAGTGCAGCTGCAGTGTTCTGGGCTTGGCATTCCATGTCATCAACACGGTCTTCCAATTCAGCCGTCCTCCTCCCTAGCTCCCTGATTTCTTTAGTCAATTTATCAGTAATAAGGTCAGAGGTGTGCTTCAGGGCTTTCTGAAGCATAGACTCAAATTTGGAAAATATATCTGAATGGGCAGCCTGTTGGTTGTTAGCAATGTCCCCATCTGAGTCAGACTCACCCACGGTGTCCAGCTGTGATGGCTGAGAGCGCTGTGTCTGTTTAGGCGAGCGGTGTGGCTGGGAGGAGGAGGCTGTCGGCGCCATCTTGATGATCGGCCTAGTGAGCACGTCCCGAATGTTTTTAATCTTCATTTTCACCTTGGAGCCTGTTAAGACCATCCTCGGGTGCCAGGAGTGTCGGCGCCGTCTAGAGATGGTCACTGGCAGGTGTATGGAAGCCTGTAGCCTGATGTGTCCGGCGGTTGTGTCTTCGGCGGTACGGAGCTTCACTCAGGCATGTCTGTCCGGGAGAACCTCGCGCATGCGCCCCCAACTCAATGGATATTTTAATGCAGTAAATCTCCCATGAACCAACATGGAATTTACATGTACCTCTAGATTTATTTGTTGGTAATATTCAGAGCTAATATCCTTTAATTTTATTATCAGAACAGTATACCCTCCCATGCTCGCCCCAGGGGAGCTTTGTGGCCTTCAGCACTATACCTCTGTGGCTCTATCTGCATGGTAAGCACTTGTGGGATGGTGTGCATCATTGTGATAGAAATCTTTGTTACACTCTTGGGATAACAATGTCTATTGCGGGTCCCCTTACAGGACCGCTATCCAATTATCTGATGTATATATTAAAGTCTTTTTATCATTTTCAGTGTCTGGTCATAAGTAATTGTGGTAATCTCCTGAAGAAGCGGAACTGCCGCGAAACATGTTGAGAAACACAGTGCTATAGACCGTATGACAACATATATCATCTATGTATACTGCTAATGTTTTTTGAACGTATGTTTTAATATAATGTTTTTTTCTACACAAATAAACGTTATGTTTTTAAAGAAATTGACTATGTAAGCTTATGTTGGTACCAATAAAATCCCACAACCCCCTTCTCCTTCCTTGCTAGGAAATTCCAATATTTAATGAGGGATGTAGGTACCTATACCAATTTTTCACAATTTGAGCTGAGTTTATGATATGCTTCAGTTATGAATGAACCAATTGGTACCAATCACTGACTCTGTCCATTCAGAAAAGAAAGGAGTCGGTAAATGACAAATTTACCGACCCATTCCCATCTCTCCATCATGACACATCTTCTACAGCAGCTGGCAGCAGAGAGGAGCACACAGGGACCCTGGGAACAGCAGTAGATAAGTAAACTTGGATAGGAGGGGCGTCCAGGGCAGCATATTGAGGAACCAATCTCCTCCATTAGGAGCAAAATGGAGGAGAATGGTTCCTCTAAATGCCACCCCCGCCATCCCTCCTATCCAGGTGTACAAGAGAGGCACACGGGCCCCCTGGAGCATGGGGCCCGGTTGCAATTGCAACCCCTGCAGCCCCTATCGTTACACCCCTGGTTCTGTACTCACTGCACGTTGCCCAGTCTGTAACTCGAAATGCAGCTAAACCCTCCTATTCTGCAATAAACCAGACTGAATGTAACCTTGAAGCTTCTTTAACAAAACAGGGTGGGTGAAACTATTAGGAAAAAAACAAATAAAAGTACATATAATTAGTATATGAAATATACAGAATATACAATAGACAATTAGGCTGTATATGGCAGTAAATGATGTATACCAGCGATGCTGCCATTAGCAGATGTAAAGAGATGCCAGTTCCAATCCAACATGTGATCTGAGCCCCTAGGATGATTAAGCGCACTTGAAGTGTGTGAAACACATTCCAAACCAGGCATTCTGTTCCTGTAATGTCTTTTAGGATGTCCCAATAAAGGATTTTGGATCATCATTGTGGTTTGCGGCCATTCCTTTCATTTTTATTGCTCACGGAAGCGAGCCGAGGTGGGCACCCACTGGATCCATCAGGCTTCTCCTTCTCACCTGGAGCACCGAGTTCTCCTTATTCAGTCTACATACACCTGTCTCTCTTCTTAGACTGAAGAATGATGGGAAGTTTTAGTAAAACTGAACAGTTTCTAGATTCTGCAAAAAATTAAGGAAAATTGTTTTCATACTTACCGTAATTTTCCTTTCCTGGATCCTCCTCATGTCAGCCTACTATGGGACGTAGCAAGCAATCAACCACATAAGGGAAGGGAAAGACACATATAACCAGAATCATAAACCAATATCAATTATTTTAATGGCCGACAGCCGCCGACAGAACAGTAGACCCAAAAGCTTCTGATGCCGTCAGAGTTACATTCACTATGTAGTGCTGAATGAAAGTATTAGGTGCACTCCAGCTAGCTGCCCTGCACACTGCTTCTGCTGACACCATAGCGTATGATGCACAGGAATCTGCCATGCCTCTCATAAAATGTGCTTTGACCTCCAATGGCGGAGGATATCCCGACTCTCTATATGACATCTGGATAGTTTTTATGATCTATGAAGACACCATTCTAGGTGGCATAGTCATGCCTTTCCTGGAGCCACCGGGAAAGATGAAGAGCTGATCTTGTTTCCAGAAATCCTTAGTTCGCTCTAGGTATATTGATAAGGCCTGCACTAGATCCAGCCTAGTCCATTCGTCTTTCGAGTTGCTATCCGGGAAAGTCGATAAGCCTGATTCCCAATTCATATGCAAAGCTGATGCTACTTTTGGAAGAAAGCTTGGGACCGGTCTGAGTACTATTTCCTCTTGGAGTATTTGGCAATACGGCTCCCTGGCTGAGAAAGCATACAGTTCAGACACCCATCTGTCTGATGCAATTGTCATCAAAAAATTGCACTGGGACAAAGAGCATGATGACACCCGACCAAATGGAGGTGCTAATAAGGCT
The DNA here is from genome assembly GCA_018402905.1 of Glandirana rugosa. Classification (NCBI taxonomy): domain Eukaryota; kingdom Metazoa; phylum Chordata; class Amphibia; order Anura; family Ranidae; genus Glandirana; species Glandirana rugosa. Next base: position 15,306 of record BLSH010181362.1, read on the forward strand.
TTCAGAACTAAAGGCAGGTCCCACTTCGGAAAAAGATTTATTGAGACCTGATCTTTATTGCTGCCTTTAAGAAATGCATCACTAAAGGATCCAAGGCCCATCTTTGTTCAACATAGCTGACAGGGCAGACTTGAACCTTTGAGGAGCTATACGCTAAACCCTTGCCCAGACCTTCCTGGAAAAATTCCAATATGTTAGAGACTGAGGGTGACCTCAGATCCCAGCTCTTTCCTGCTGAGAAGTGACAAAAGGCTTTATATATCCTATAATAAAGTATTATTAGTAGTTTTCTTTTGACTAAATGCTCTATAGCTCTCCTCCCAACCTCCACGCCATGAACTTCAGTTTCCCCAGCTTCGGGTTAAACTGCTTGTTCTGCAGCAGAAAATCTTTGTGAGAAGGCAGAGGAATTGGCTGACACATCTTCATTTTCTATGCTAGTGAACACCATGGTCTTCTGGGCCAGAAGGGCCACACCGTTATTGCTGTCACCTCCTCCTGTTGAATCCTCAGTAAAACTCTGAGGATTAGCGAGAGAGGAGGAAACACAGACTAGGGGAAAGTCCCATGGAATGGATAGAGCATCCTGGCCTAGAGCTTGCGGGTACCACCTTTGGGAGAAGTAACACATAATATGAGAGTTTTCCTCCAATGCCACCCAATCTATGACCAATGTCCCCCAGACCTTGAAGATTTTGAACAGGTATCTGGGATTCAAGACCCGTTTGTTCAGATCCAAGTATCTCCGACTCAGTTGATCCACCAGCTTGTTTTGTGGACCTGGAAGGTATGCTGCTGTTAGGGAAAAATCTGGCATGCCACTCTAAGCAGTGGGAGGCTCCTGGTGCCCCCTTGCCGGGCCACATAGGCTACCATGGTTTGTTGTCAGAAAGGACTTTGACTGCACCATTTGCAAAATCGATTGGAAGACTACTAGAGCGTGCCGAATGGCCTCTAATTCTAGCAGGTTTGAATGCTGAGATAGAGATGCCTCTCATTTGCCCTGTACTTGTTGGCCTAAGGAATAAGCTCCCCGGTCTACTAGGCTGGCATCTGTAGTCAGCACTACTGGAACTGGAGGTTCGAGAGGCACCCCGCGGTATAGATTCTGAGATATCTTACACCACATCAGAGATCGTTTTATTGCTACTGAATGGTAGATCTTCTGGGTTAACGAGTGGTGATCCCATTGATGGAGAAAATTGTATTCGAAATCTCCCCTTCCGTCATCTGGCCCAGGGTACTACCTGGATCATGGAAGACAACAGGCCCAGGCACTGCATACACTCCTTGGCCATCAGAAATGGCCTGGTCATTACTATTTCCGATTTGGTCTGAATTTCCACAATCTTCCTGAGAGGCAGAAATACACGACCTTGGGTAATGTCGAATTGCATTCCTAGATACTCTAGGACTTGAGCTGGTTGCAACCAACTCTTGCGATGGTTGATTAACCAACGAAAACGTCTGATTGTGCTGCAGGTTATCAGCACGTGCTGTTGAAGGAGGGAGTTCCCTCCAGAAATTCGTTGAACCTCTGACTCCAAGGTCTTGCCAAATAATTTCCCATCGAAAGGAACTGAGCAAAGGCTGTGCTTGGAAGCACTATCCGCTGACCAATGCTTCAGCCATAGGGCTCTGTGTGCCGTCACAGAATGAGCCATCAATTTCACTGTCATCCTGACCTGGTCCATGGCTACTTCTGCTAGAAAATACACTGTGATCTTAATGGACCCGCTCCTGCTACCGTGTACATTCTTTTGAGATCTGTATCTATCCTACGATCCATCGGATCTTGAAGGAGTCCTCTAGAGGCAAAGTGATGTGTCGAGCTAGTTTCTGTAATGAGGCATCCACCTTAGGCGTGGAATCCCAAAGCTCAGCATCCTTAGAGCGGAAAGGGTAAAACTTTGAGACCCTGTTATGGACGTTCAATCTTTTATCGGGCTTTGCCCATTCATCTTCCATTATTTCCTGTATTTCAAAAAATGAATGGGAAGGACAGGAGTGACCTTTTCAAGTCTGGATAATATTTTTGCTGTTTTTTAGGTGGATGAGGTTTCACTTTCCATTTCATAGCCCTTTACTGACCCCACTAAAGGCCCTCTCACACCGAGGCGCTCTTAAACTGCCCGTAAAACACTGAGCGCTTTTGACGAGCTTTTCAGGCACTTTTGAAGAGCTTTCCATTCATTTCAATGGAGATGGTTGTATTTTCACCACTCTGCCAGCGCACTGCCCCAGTGTGAAAGCATTCATTGATTTTAATAGAAATAGGATTTCATGAACTTTTCAGGTGCCTTTTTAGCATGAAAGCGCATGAAAAGCGCCTCAGTGTGAAAGGGGTCTTAGGCTCGACTCACACCCATGCATCTCCAGCGTCCCCCGCATCCCGCAGACCCACACCACAAAACGTGTTCCATATGAAACAACGCAAAATAGACTGTAGTGCAAATTCGCAAAATGCACCAAAAACGCACGGGTGCGAATCAGGCCCAAAGAAGGAATCAAGGAAAAATCAAATGCATGTGTGTCTGGTTCCAGATCTGACTCAGAATCCTCTGAATGTTCATCTGAACTGTAGCGATATGCAGCCTCTGGCTCTGATTCTGAAGCGGATGAGTGCCACCTAAGCCGAGATTTCTTAGATACGGTTTTCTAGCCGCCTTTGACTGCTGCCTTAATATAGTGCTTCACCTGGCGTGCATCTGCTGCATTATCACATGGGGCTTCCTTCAAACAAGAGAAGTATACACATCTCCCTGGCAGGGAGTTTGCCCCGCATGCCCAGCAGGCCTTCTCCTCTTCCTGGGCCAAGGCCCTTCCAGAAGATGAAGAGGATCTGCGTCTTTGCTTATGCACATGCTAGCGCTTAGTGGTCGCTTTCTGGTGTTGCAACAGCCATTGGCCTGGGCTCAAGGCACTGCAATGAGGCACCAGTGAGGGTGATCTGGAGTGGCGTTCCACAGGGATTTTATCCCACCCCCGACCACTCCTCTGACCCGACTTATCACGCTTTGAGCGCTTCTTTCTTTGCGGGTGATGCAGCTCTTTAGTACTTCCCTGCAGGAGTTTATCCCACATCTGGGTCTTCTCTCTGTGTTGAGAAGAATGCAATCTTTTAAAAACAAAAAAAAACAAATAAAAACAACAAAAACAAAGCACAAAAAAAATCTTTAAAAATAGAAAACCTTTCCATGCATTCTTCAGTGCTATAGAGGCAGGCAGTAGGACCCAGGATACCAGGAAACACATAGACAGCCAGAGATCTATCCAGCAACCCAAGGCAGCAGCCATGTTGAGATCCCACATCACTCACCACAGAGGCAGTGTTTTTGAGACAAGCTGGAGCTACAGGTGCTGTAATCACAGCTGGGAAGCAGGAACTAGAGCATGGGAGAGGGCGTTCCTATCATACCAGGAAGTGGCTGCTCTCAGCAATCTCCTGAGAGTTCCTGTGGGACTACAAGCCTCAGCCTGCCTGCTGTTTCACCAATTTGCTGCACAGCCCAAACCAGCAGTGTTTAACTGCTCTCTAGAGGCCGGTATACACATGCAGTCATTTATACTGCTGAACTGAGACTCTGCCTGCCTGCTGTTTCACCAATTCGCCGCACAGCCCAAACCAGCAGTGTTTAACTGGTCTTTAGAGGCTGGTGTACACATGCAGTTATTTATAATGATAACTGAGACCCAGCACCATGGGTATCACTACAAAGGGAAATTTACAGTCCAGACAGGGGGTCTTCTGAACTCAGGAGAGTGCATGAACCTGAGCAGGATCGCACGGACATTTTTCTTAAGAGGCATCCGGAGCGAGGACTAAAAAAGAACACTGCATATGGGCAGACAGCCATCTCTCATTGGCTTGGAAAGAGGTTGTCCTGAAGGGGTCAGAGGGGGCGGAGCTGAGCCATAGTAGGCTGACATGAGGAGGTCCAGGAAAATATATTTACCAAATCTGATATTACAGGCAACACAACTGAAAGCGGAGTTACAGTTGGTGTGAAAAAAATAAATAAAAGTCAGCAGCTACAAATACTGTAGCTGCTGACTTTTAATATAAGGACACTTACCTGTCCAGGGAGCCCGCAATGTCAGCACCCGAAGCCTACCCGTCCATCGGCTCGGGTGCAGGCGCCAGCATCCTTACTAAGGGAAACAGGAAGTGAAGCCTTGCAGCTTTACAGCCTGTTTCCTACTGTGCATGCGCGAGTCACATGGCGCTTTCCGAATTGCCCCGTCATCTTCTGGGACATACACGGGTCAAGGAAAGCAACAGGGGGCGAGGAGGATAAATAAAACCATGGAAGTGACGTACCTCGCCGCGGCAACATGGAACGGAAGTCCCAAAGAAAACATACCAAAAATGAGGGGGAGTAGGATGTTCTTTTGTTTCAAACTAAGTTTAATTTTTGCTTGGAACTCCGCTTTAATGGATATCCTGCTGGAGGCAGAACAACATGCATGTTGCGAGATTCTTCAGGAGCACTTTTAGCTTGTTTCTATATATATCTCATGTGTCTGTTTTTTTAACCAGTTAACAACTGCCCCATAGCCAAATGACAGCTACAGGGCAGTTGCTTAACCCCGGGAGGGCGTACTATGACATCCTCCCATGAACACGTGTCCCGCGCGCCCCCCGGGGCGCGCACCTGGGAACATCCGTGACCTCCGGGTCTGGGGTACCCGGCGCTTCACAGATCGCGGTAAATGGCCGCTCGCAGCGGCCTTTTACCACGTGATCGCTCCGTCAAATGAGGGAGCAATCACATGTAAACAAGCCGGCAGAAGTTCCGGCTTTTCTCTCCCCTCTCCGCACCGATCGCTGCATTGTGAGAGGAGAGGGGAGAGATCAATGCAGCAGTGCTGTGGGCAGGATGTGTAGTGCCCACAGCGCTACTATGTGCCAGACTGCACCCTATCCAGCCAGGCATCCTCACCCATCCATGCTCACCCACCTATCCATCCTCACCCAGCCAGCCTTCCATGCTCGCCCAGCCATCCTCACCCACCTAGCAATCCTCAACCAGCCAGCCATCCTTGCTCACCCACCCAGCCATCCTCACCCATCGATCCGTCCATGCTCACACATCCAGCCATCCTAACCCAGCCAGCCATCCATGCTCACCCACCCAGCCATCCTCACCATCCATCCATCCATGCTCACCCACCCAGCCGTGCTCACCCACCCATCCGTGCTCAGTCATCCCCATCTGTGCCCACCCATCCATGCTCAGACATCCCCATCCGTGCTCAGTCATTACCATCCCTGCTCAGTCATCCCCATCCATGCTCAGTCATCCCCATCCAGGCTCATCCATCCCCATCCGTGCTCAGTCATCCCCATCCATGCTCAGTCATCCCCATCCTTGTTCACGCATCGCCATCCATGCTCAGTCATCCTCATCCGTGCTCAGTCATCCCCACCCGTGCTCAGTCATCCTCATCCCTGATCATCCATCCCCATCCGTGCTCAGTAATTCCATCCATACTCAGTCA
>BLSH010181362.1:27846-55334 GCA_018402905.1 Glandirana rugosa
TCACATGCTCTCAGGTTAGTGTAGGGAGAGGATGCTGCCGGCGCTGTGAGGGACAGATTGTGAGGGACAGATTGCAGATCTAATAACTAGGTGGAGATTACTACTACTGCTGTGAGGGACAGATTGCAGTGATAATAACTACGTAGAGATTACTACTACTGCTTTGAGGGACAAATTGCAGATCTAATAACATCTCATCCTGCATTACAGAACAATCTGATTACAGAATGATCTCTCATCCTGCATTGCAGAACGATCTGATTACAGAACGGTCTGATACTGGACTAGGTAGAGATTGCTACTGCTTTGAGGGACAGATTGCAGATCTAATAACATCTCCCATTTTTCTTCCTTTTGCAGCCCTCTAGCACTTGCCAGGACTTTTTTACAGCCATTTTTGTGCCGAAAAATCTTTAATACTAACTGTATATAATTGACTGGTATTCAGGATAATATGTAAAGCAAATATAGTAAGGTTTTATAAATACAACAATGCGGTCATAGGTACCCTTAAATTAAAGGAAATATTTGATCCATGTACACCTCAGGAAGTATAGATGTAGTAACGGAGATAATAAACATCTGTAACTAGATAGCAATACGCTATACAGTCTTACATACTTTATTATTTTTATATGTGGCTTTCAATCAGGTTGATTCTTCTGCTTGATGTTCTGTGGATATTTTGGGTCGGGTGGGGCTTCCTGGGGATGGTGTGTGTCACATCTCCGTGACTGGTTGAGGCGGCCTACTGAGGGTTACAGGCGGAGATTTACACTCTTTTAATTGTGCTACAGGTTACAGGTACTATATAGATTAATGTGGAAACAAGTTTGGTCAAGTTATTAAACGTTAATATATAGTGTTATGTTATTTGAAAGCATTGTTATACCTTAACACATGTCTTTACTCTATATGTAGAGATCATAATTAGGGCAATAGCCACTACCCCTGAAGAAGAGCATCACCTCCGAGCCTTGAAATGCGTTGGGTATACTGTTATTATATAGAGTTGACTACTGTATTATGACTCACTGTATTTGTATGTAACCAATTTGTAACAACGTCATATGTACCTGTGATTTGTTTATATGATATTTTTTACACGACATTTGTATGTTTAAGAAAAAAAATTTTCTAAATAAAATTAAAAGATTTTACCTTTTTGGAAATTTGTTCCCATTAAAGTCCCACTGGGGCCTTCTCCATTTGGTGTAAATCTGCAGCAATACTGGTAGCACTCATACGTATATTTCCCAAAGACAACCTCTGGATATGACGCTGAGCATGTGCACTCAACTCCTTTGGTTGACCATGGAGAGGCCTGTTCTGAGTGGAACCTGTCCTGTTAAACAGCTGCAGCTCAGTTTCAGGGTCTTGGCAATCTTCTTATAGCCTAGGCCATCTTTATGTAGAGCAACAATTCTTTTTTCTCAGATCCTCAGAGAGTTCTTTGCCAAGAGGTGCCATGTTGAACTTCCAGTGACCAGTATGAGAGAGTGAGAGTGATAACACCAAATTTAACACACCTGCTCCCCATTCACACCTGAGACCTTGTAACACTAACGAGTCACCTGGCACCAGGGAGGGAAAATGGCTAATTGGGCCTACTTTGGACATTTTCACTTAGGGGTGTACTCACTTTTGTTGCCAGTGGTTTAGACATTAATGGCTGTGTGTTGAGTTATTTTGAGGGGACAGCAAATTTACACTGTTATACAAGCTGTACACTCACTACTTTACATTGTAGCAAAGTGTAATTTCTTCAGTGTAGTCACATGAAAAGATAGAATAAAATATTTACAAAAATGTGAGGGGTGTACTCACTTTTGTGAGATACTGTAGGTTAATCCCCCAAACATTTACTTATGGGCTACAAGCCTTTGCTACACTAGACTGTATTATTGGGTAGAAGAACCCTGAACACTATTCCTTGCTGTTTTTGTTCTTTGGACGCTTTTGGAAAGGCTCACTGGGTTTATTGTGGCTTGGCATGGTTGCGATTCAATGTGGGGTGCCGCCAGCACAAGCTGGTGCAGTCTTTACACTGGGATAACAATCATTAGTCTTCGGCTGAAGCTCATTTTGCACAGATAGAATCCTATTTTCAGGCGGGAGCCATTGGTCCAGCTACCTCTGGATAATTGGCAAAATAAAAAGCAGGTACAGCCTGTACAGTTTACAGCCCTTGATCGGGTCCACATTCCCGATCGGGGCGGTGACTGGAATAAAACTTTGCTCCAACGAGAACAAAGATGGATCTTTAGATTGCAAGCGACCACCTTCCCTGGATTGAACAAATCCATCTCCTATGCTCCCTTCCTAAAAGGCTTTGCCTCCGGCAAAACCCAATAAACACTTAACGACATGTGTCGACCAACTCTCTCTTTGGAACGTTAGGTCACAGAAAAGGCAACAAGCTAATAAGCTCTGATGCCAATAATGTCCTAAGGCCACAGCACAAGAAGATCATTTTTCTAGTTACAGCTTCCCCCTTATGGAAAAGACAAATGTTTGTAAACTTGTTATATTTGATGGTATCCATCTATACGTGCTAATATGAATACCAGACATGATGTTAACAGATCTCATATACATGTTGTTGGTTTTGCTCTTTGACATTGAAATTATATTTTTGTCTCATAATGTTGTGAACAGTTGGTTTGACTCGCGGACTCTCCTATGCCCCCTGGTGGCGTCCGTGCTTCCGGCTCCAGGACTTTCCGGCCTGGCAGGGAGGGAATCGCTTTCCCTCACTTATGTTTGCCTTGAGATGACTGCAATTTCCATTGAGGCCGCACGGGGCACGCAAACCAGGCCGGCGGCATTCCAGGATTGCTCCCGTGTGATCGCACTGCGTACGTGCGCATGTGCGGCCTCGGCCGGGCATGGGCGCAACGCGATTGTGTCACGGACTTGCGACGGGAACAATGGTGATGGCCAGGGTATACACCGAGGGGCCACTCGAGGACCGCATCAGTGGCCAGTTGGCCTCAATTAGGCACTATTGGAGCACAACTGCGTCCTCACCCCCAATCAATTAATGTGGATATATATAGATCACACAGGTAGGTAAGGTTTACAGGTTCTCTTCATCTGGGCAGAGACCCTTCGAGAGGAGTTCATACAAGTAAACAGTAAGTAACAGATTATACTCCACTCCATCATGGGACAGTGCCTTACATAGTTACATAGCTAGTCAGGTTGAAAAAAGACACAAGTCCATCTAGTTCAACCAAAAAAAAAATATATATATATATATATATATTATATATATATATATAAATATATATAAAACCAAATAATCCCATATACAATCCTTCACCCACAGTTGACTAAAACTGGTTGGTTAGAACTGCGAGTTCTTGTATATCACGGTACTGGCCCTGAAATCTTTTTTGTTTCTTATCCAAAGCACTTTAAACTTTTTCCTTGCTCAAGAAAATCCTGTGCAGGAATTTGATATCTGGCTAGATACCTGTGAGTATGCATTCACATGCCACTTCATCTTTAGTACTGATGCATACTCGCATCAGTTTGTTTTGGAGTATTTGGCCGTATTGCAGTAGTGAAAGGAGATGCCGCTGCCACCTAGTGGCGGAATATAGCCGGTACTTAAGCAGGGATGGTTTGTCGTATGGCCAGCCCTTGGGACCAAGTCGGAAGTGACGAAGCGCGTCAGGGAGTGGTCATACGACGACCCGAACGGAGCACGTCAGATCTGAAGGTGACGGTGACAGCTTGGAAGAGTGGAGTTGAGTGGCAGTCACAGACAAGTCACGGATCGGGAATGACTGCTCAGATGTTTTTGCAACATTCGTCTAATACTTCCATATACATGTAAGCGCATTTTAAACTTTTATTAAAAGCAAAGTTTTAAGTGATACACTATGGGAGTCTCTTTATGCTTGTCTTCTGCATGAGTACTACCATTGGTGGAGTTGATGAGACAGCAGGAGCCTTTTGAGCAGACCACCTTGAGTACGGTTATGACGGGCAGTGGATGGATTGCATAAAGCCTAGTGGAATTCAGGTTACCTGGATGTGCTGATTAACCCTCAGTGTTCTGGTGAGCCTCAGTGTGATTATTCCTTTCACGTGGTGGCACAGGTGGAGGATTTAACCATTTGAATTACTTCACTTATTGAAGATTACACGTTTATGGACTTTATTTGCACTAGCACTTTATATGTGTGACTTTATTTTCACATTTATTGCGCTGCTAACGAACTATGAACTGTTAGATGTATAATATTTATTTGTTTTGGAGTATGATCATAGTCTAATTCATTTAATTTTTTTATCCATTTTCCACTTTAGAGCATCGACTGTCCCCTCTTCTCCTTTCAGTCAGGGAGACAGTTTATATCACAATTTATATGATTTATTTTGGACATTCAGGTAATCCTGCCCCATCACTTTTGCTCATCATCTCTCATCCTCCCCTTTACACTACTCACATTTTATCATTTTGCACTCCTTGTTGTTGGTTTTGACTTCTGGTGGTTGTTGTTTTGGTTGTGATTTCTTGTTTTTTTCCCCTTCTCTCCCCCCCCCCCCCCCCGTATTCATTCCCCTTCTCTATCTCCCCTTTCCCCCTCTCCCCCTTTCCCTTTTTTTCCCCATCTTTTTTTTTTCTCCCCTTCCCCCCCCCCCTTCTTCTTTCTCTCCCTTCCCCTTCTCCTCCCCTTATTCCTTTTCTCCCCATTTCAAACATCCACACATGGGCACCCACCGCACTCCTTCACGCTTCCTCACATTCCCTTCTCCTTTCTCTCCACTGGCTCACCCCACTTACTACACAGAACATTTTGTCCCTCTTTCGCACACCCATCACACTAATGATTTCTCCATACATGACCTCTGACAAGCTTGTCATTTTTCTTTTCCTTCCATGCAATATCCACACATGGACACTCACCTCACTTTTTCATGCCTTCTCACATTTCCCTTTCACCCCTCTCTAGTAGTTCATCCCACCCACCACACACAACATCTGTCCCTCTTTTCTACACCCATTTTTGTTTTTCCCACACATGACCTTTGATTAGTTTGCCAATTTCCTTTCACTTTCCCCCTTTCCCCTTAAGTTTCTCTTTTTCCTTTCCCCTCCCTTCCCTTCCCTCTTCCACCTCTCTCCCATCCATTTACACATTTACATACGAACACTCCTTTCTCCTCCTCACATTTCCCCGCACTTTCTTTCTCCCTTTCATTAGTTAATTTTACTTATCACACACAATTGTGATATTTTTATGCACACATCACTGATACACATCTCCCCAGTGGTATGACCCACACCCCCACATTTTTCCCATTCACTCACACACCCCACTCATTCATTAATATTTTTCACTCCAATCACCCCCCCCCCTTTTCCACATACATTTTCACATTCATACTCATCTAATACACACAATACCATAAAAACATAGTAAACAACAGTATTTGCTAAGAACATAATACATAGGTAAATACCCTGATCCCCCTAATATTCTGACATACTTTATAAATACCTTAATATGCATAGTGAGGATGAAAACTAATATACTCACTCCTATCTAATAGAAATTCTATATAAGAATGAGGAAACCTGACCTAATTAAATGTATTATTTTAGGATACAACTCAACGCAGTACACTGCAATCTCCACTCTTTATACTGAGGGAATTGAGTGTGGCCCTTTGTAAGTCCTGGTCCATAATAGAATGTCTAACCACAGGGACAGGGACGGTCCATGATGAGGTCTGCCATACTGTTGATTTTAATCACACTCTGTTTTTTTGAGACTGTTGCCTCTCAGCCAATGTTTTTCAGCAAATGTAAGTTATAAAATGCTTATAAGCATGATGATTGTTTAACTAATTTTTATACCATTGCTAAATTTTATTTTTCTGCTATCTCTGTAAAAAGGAATACTTTCCCCTGAGGAAGGCCTATATACCTTTTTCTGAAGGTCAAAACGCATCGGAGATCTGACGCAGCTATGGCTGTATTGTATGATATCCAATATTTTGCTAAAGTATCACATTGTATGTAGATGTACATGTCCCTTGTTCGCACAACCAGAGCTCCTGTTTTAAGATGCACGTTTTATAGCCAATACCAATAAATTTTGAAATTAGAATCTGGCATTTCATTTCATAGTTTTATCAATATCCAAGATTTATTCACACATGTTGCTGCCATAAAACCCTCATTGGGGGACACTCCCACCACTTAGCCTGTAAGTTTGGTGTGTCCTGCCACTTTCAACATGAGTTCTCTGGCTGCGGGGACCCCCATCTATTCAGTAAGGGGTGCACCAGAGGGAAGGGCCATGTGGGGGAGTCTTCTGGAAAAAGGAAAGACTATGATGGAGGTGAAAGGATGCTTCCTTTTCTACATAGATATCTTGATCGCTGTGCTGCACTTCTTTTTGAAAAGGGTTCTGTAATTTCATGTAAGCCTCTTCCTGTTCCTCCCGGCAATTGATTTGCATTTGGCAGTGCCCAGAGGTGTTTTTCTGCTATGCAGTCCGAAGAAATTCAATTGGGTCACCTGGCTGGTTCATTTCTGACCCCTCCATTGGCTGGTTTGCTGGTTTCCCCATTATGTGTCACCCACAGTAAGGAACCCTACAAAGTTGTCTAATTCGTCCTTTGTCTTACCTGAGAGGTGTATCAGTTATTGACCATGGGCTGTGTTCTGTGTCATGCATATTTTTATGCTGCGGTCTGGTGGGTTTTTCGTTGGGGTCGGGTGGGGCCTCCTTTTTAGCAAAGGCAGTTATTGAACCCTCTTTTCGGTTACCTGTTCATCCAGGGAGGTTCCATTGTTTTGGGGTGCCGATGGTAGGGTTCTTAGTTCCTTGCTCGGCGCTTGCCAATTAGGTGTTTGATTTCTGGTTCTTTGTTTGAAACCTTTAGTTCCTTTTAGGATTGGGCTGCTCCCGATGTACCCAGGATTCCTTCAGCCATCCATTATTTGAAAGATTTTTTTTGTATAGGTCTGGCTGATTATACAAGGTGTGCTGTCTTGTTGGCCTCGGTTCAGCATGTGGCTGAGAAGTTCAGAGTCCCCTTGGCTCCTGACAAAACTGAAGGTCCTTCTACAGTTCTCAGCTTTCTAGGCATATTGGTCGACACTGGGGTTATGCCACCTTCCCAGAGGATAAACTTGTAGACTTGGAAGCTACTGTGAGAGGCAGAAAAGTAATGTTCCCTTGCGACAGTTTCAGTTTCTGTTGGCCAAACATAATCTTGCTTGTAGGATAATCCCTATGGGCAGGGTTTTTTAGCTGTTTTGCATTGGTCACAGTGGGTGGTAGTCTCCTAGTCAACGCATACTGTTGAACTATGTGCACAGAGGGGATTGAAGCGTTCCTGGATTCTTCAAATGTTTAGGTCCATGTGATTGGAGGATGTGACCACCAGTTTTGATTTGGAGTCATCCAAATCCGTGGGATCATCGCGTTTATGGTGAGTACTTACGGGGCCTTTGGAACACCAGCCCCCTGGCCTCCAGAACGGATAGAGGTCGGTCTTCTTTCTAAAATTAGTTCTCCTGGAAGTTCTCCCCATTGTGCGTGTGGTGGAACTGTGGGGAGAACATTTCATTAATATGAAGGTCTGTTTTCCTTGCTATATTTTGGCCATCGTGGTTGCCAATAACAGCATTTTAGCAGCTTATCCACAGGTAATACACTTGCTTGTTTTTATTTAAATTAATTTACTTATGCTGTCCATGTTCCTGGTTGTATTACCTCTCTGGCGTATGCTCTTTCTGGGTTCTGTGTACTGGCAACAGGAGCATCAGGGTTGCTTGGGCTGGGGCGGATTGGATTGATGGTGGAGGTGAGTTGTTGATCAGGTAGTGGGTTTCCATGGTCAGTGTCTTCTTGGGTAAGGGAAGAGTGGTTCAGTTTGGTAAGTGGTGTGGTCTGTGCAGATTGAGTGCTGCTGCTAATCGTCTGTTTTATCGGTGGTAATGTAGCGGATCAGGTATGTGTCTTTGGTGAGTCGTATGTTTGCGGACTTCGCCTTTTGTTCAAACTGTTTGGTCGGCATGATTATATCAAGGACTTCTTAGTCAGGTAATCTATGTGTGGTATAGACGGGGTTGTCAGTATGTTCATAGCCTCTGCCAGGGTCTTTTGATTTGTTCTTTGTTGCAGGCGTTGTAGGCTATTTGTTTGTCATTGTTTGAAGTGGTGTTGTTTTCCGGGCGGCTTTCATGTTGGCCTTCTGTGAGCTGGTTGGTACCAATAATGAGGTGAGGATGGTTGCAACACAAGGTTGTTTGGTTTTTTATGGGACCCCTTGTGTTTTGGATATGGGGTTTAAGATGGATAAATTGGGTCCTGGGGTCAGGGTGCTATTGTTTCCATGTTTCCTTCTAAAGCTTGTTCTGTTCAGGAGATGACCCATTTTGTTTCCATTCGTTTAAGTGGGGTGCTCCTCTTTTCTTATTAATGCGGATAGGTCAGCCTTGTTGCAGCATCAGTTCCTTTCTGTTTTTCGATTGTGCTTGTTGACCTTAGGGTGTTGTGCCTCCGATTATGCGTCTCAATCTTTTTGTATTGGGGCAGTATGGAGGCAGCTAGATGCTGTTTGAGTGAAGAGGTAGTTTGGCGTATTAGCAGATGGAAATCTTTGCGTCACTGGTTGTATATCCACTCCCATCTGTATTTAATTCTCTGAGGCACTTTTGTTTGGGTAGACCTTGTAATCTGGTTTGCTCTGCGATTCGTAATCGGCATCGGTTATGGTGTTTGTTCTGCTGTGTTTGCTTATAGGTTGGACATTTGTTTAATTTGGATCCTGGGTCACTCCTATGTTTTTTTGGGGTGCTAGGAGAGCGTATGTGCGGCCGGATGAACAAAAGTTGTCCATTCCCCATCAGGACTACAGTTCGCTGGAATGTAGTGCCTGGATGGTTGTGGATTTGCATGGTGGCAGACGTACATCAATTTGTGGCCCTTTACCGAGCTCCTGACACGTAGGGGGTCATGATTTTGGGCTTAGATCCATGAGAGAGCTGATAAGGGACATAAAATTTGATTTTCTGTGTCCTCGTTCCTCCTTGCCTTATTCCTTAGTTGTGTGGTCAGATATGGTAGCACATGCTCAATGAAGAATGGCTTATTCAGTGGTTAGTTAATAGGGTGCGGGTGAGGAATGGTGGGCTGATGGTCACAGGACACCTGGCGGTATTTATATGGGGATGGTGTTCATCTCAATAGAGTGGGGATTGATATGTGGTGTCTGGGGTTGGAGGTTGGAGTGTGGAGGGGCACTCAAACATGAGGTGTCATACATTGGTAGGGACCCATCTTGGGTACGGCTCCCTGTAGTTTGCTTGGGTTGTACCTGCTAGTAGTGGTGTTGTCTCAGAGTCTGTGTTTTGCGGCTGGAGGCCTAAGTTTGGTTAAGTAGGTACTTGAAGTAGTGGTGCCTACAAGGACCTTGGGACTCCAAGTTTTCAGACTGTACTGACTGTTGTTTGTATGTTTTTGTATTGTTTGTATGTTTTTGTATATGTTATTTATACAATTCGGTTTAATAAAAGGCTGCTTTGGCCATTAAACTCCAGTTTTTGGTGTCTTGTGTATTACTTGGGTAAGGTAAAAGGGGGTGTTTTGGTCTAGCAGTCAGAGGGACAAAATCATCTTTTATACACTAGTCAAGAAAGGCCCAGAGTAAGGAAAAGAAACCTAGACGGAGGGCCGACATGACGGGGTTAAAAGGGGGTTTGTACTGGCAGGAGTTTTAGGTAGGCTAAAAGTAAATAGTAAGGGGAGGCTTACAGGATTGGTGGAGTGTAAGGAATGGGTGGGACATCGGGGGTTGACCAGTAGGAGGATCCTGGTGAAGTCTTCACCCAGGATAGAGACTACTCCCATTTTTGTGGTTAAGTTCTTGGGAATTTTTTGCTTTGTTGGGCCAGTTCTGTTGGTGGCCCACCATGGCAGCTGGTGAGGTACAAGGTCCTTGTATGTGCTTTATTTGATAAATGTACATTGGTAGGCACCCATCTTGGGTACATCTCCCTGTAGTTTGTTTGGGTTGTACCTGCTAGTAGTGATGTTGTCTCCGAGTCTGTGTTTTGCAGCTGGAGGCCTAAGTTTGGTTAAGCAGGTACTTGAAGTAGTGGTGCCTAAAAGGACCTTGGGACTCCACATTTTTAGACTGTACTGACTGTTGTTTGTTTTTATATATGTTATTTATACAATTTGATTTAATAAAAGGCTGCTTTGGCCATTAAACTCCAGTTTTTGGTGTCTTGTGTGTTACTTGGGTAAGGTAAAAGGGGTTGTTTTGGTTTAGCAGTCTGAGGGACAAAATCATCTTTTATACCCTAGTCATGATTCGAGTGTGTATAAGATATGGACAGAAAAAATGGTCCCCAAGAGGCAGGGAGGAAAGGGGCTATGTCTGTTTATTAGTATCAAAAAGATGTATAATTCCTATTAAAATAATTTTACCAGGGGTTAAAGTTCCTCCGACAGGAAAATGCACAGAGCCACTTGGACATTGCATGTCTAACATGCTAACATATAACAAAAAACAAGTACAACATAAAACAAAAATTGCAGAATCGTCCGTACTCCAAGTATTCTGACACACAGGGTACTGCCACGGCTAAACGCTGCATGTCATTTACCAATAGAGTCACCAGCTTATCCCAGCTCTAGCAAGTCTACACGATGAATACCCAGCTCCCCAGTGGTCTCTTGAGATCTTTCTGTACTGGTATGGTCCAAAAGCAGCCTGTTGTGGTGACAGTGGGATCCGCTCATCGGCCTGTACGTCCTCCCCACTCAGCTCGCCAACCCTGCAGACAAAGCAGATTAAATTATTTTAATAGGAATTATACATCTTTTTGATACTAATAAATTGATCTTTTTTATACCCAGTAGGTCAGTTTTTTGTCACAGACATAGCCCCATTCCTCCCTGTCTTTTGGGCACCATTTTTTCTGTATGCTAAGTCGGGCTATAGTGACAACACCAAATAGGTGAGTGTAATATTGGGAATGCAAAATAATAAATATCTTCAGTATATGACGGTATACTTAATGGAATAGCTCCTGGAGGTGTGGAATGCTGGAACATCCACAGGGGACACCCCCCCCCCCATAGGCTATATCTGACCACACTAGAGATAGGTGGTCACCGGAGGAGGGGTGAGTGGACATCCATGTGGGGCACACAGAACACGGCTGGAGCACCAATGTTTCATTAAGCACAAGCACTGTTGTTTCCATTTCTTTGGGATGGTTTATAGATGCCAATAGACTGTGGACATTTAAATGATCATTCATACCAAGGATTATATTGCATTTGAAACCAAGTGCGGTGATTTATATTGTCTAATATTGGGAATACTATTTTGATTTAAGGCCTTAATCTTTTCTGATTTTCATGTATAACAAATGAAACTGTGACTCTGCATTTGTTGTGCATAGAGACAGAAAAGCAAATTGGTAGTAACATTTAAATGTTGATAGTATTCTCCATTATCAAGAAAGCACTTAAAGCGGTTGTAAACCCCCAAAGCTGTTTTTACCTACAGGTAAGCCTATAATAAGGCTTACCTGTAGGTAAAATTAATATCTCCTAAACCTGCATGTTTTAGGAGATAGTCGCCCTGCATGCAGCCGCCGATGTCAGCGGCGCATGCGCTCTGATGATCCAGCGGAGGTTGCAGGAAAATCAGAGCTGGCATGCGCGGGAGTGACGTCATGCAGCTCCGGCCACTCACAGCGCTGGAGCCGCGTACCAGGAAGAAAGAAGAAGACCATCATGTCAGCGTACTTAGCACTGACCCTACTCAGGCATTGAGGGCCTCGTTCTAAGATAAGTATTTCATAATGTGTTAGTATGTGATGCATACTAACACATTATGATGTTGTCTTGCAGGCTATTCCCCCTCCCACTCTTCTTGCGGGTTTACTACCACTTTAAACATACCACCAGCCACCCAAAGTTTAAAAAATATATCTTTAGATGGATAGAAACTCTGCACACTCTCCTCCCAGACTGGGCTGAACCCAGGTACTTAAGGAGGCCTGCCCCCTGCCAATCCAAGTTGGGGATTGGTCAGAGCTCCTGAACATATCTCAGGAAGCTTCACCTCCTCTTCCCCACCCTTTCTTCTAGAACTTTCTGATCCAGAAAGGAGGGGTTACCAAGGGGTGTCACTACCTGTAGTCACCAGTCACTCCCTAGGCCACTCCCTGACCCGGAATCAAAGCAATCAGGCCTGACTAAATTTACCTCACTTAACCCAAAATCTCTCTCTAAGCACCTACCTAAAGGTAGAGGGTGCTACATATACAAAACACAGTACTGTATTTTTGCTACATGATTTTGCATGCATATCAATACCTTTTTTGAAAAACAATGAGTGCATCCAGAAATAATACCCAACATTAAAAAAATGGCTGCATGTTATCCTCTGAGCATCACCGAGAATCGTCAATGCCAGCGCCTGAATGGTGATCCACTGGGGTTGGGTGGGGCACTGGTGTAAATGCTATTCAAAAGAAAGAAATTTAAATCCACAATGTTTGACCAAACAAGTGGAACCATATCATAAGGTGGAATGGAGAGATAATAAGGAGGTTGGTACCTAGATCTAAAGTATCCATGCACTGCTAGCTGCATTAGAATTAATTTGGTTGCAGTCACCAAAAATGAGGGAGTGCTGTTTAGGTAATATTCAAAATGTGTTGCATCATCTATAGAAACAGGAATAAGTAACAAACAAATGTCTTTCCATGAGGATGGACATTTAAAAAGCAGGGGAAAAGCTGGAAGGGAAGGGGAAGAAATGGGTGGAAAGAGGGAGATAAGGCAGGGGAGGGGGGAGGGAGGGGGGAGAGGGGGAGAGGAGTTGGATCATTGATTGATGTTTTAAAATGTCAAAAGACATATCTGTGTATTTGAACCGTGTTATATAAACATACTGAAGGGGTCATAGTATGTTTGACCACAGAGGTGTCAGTAAGTGGACAGGCAAGTCAATGGAGAGGGAGCTATCCCAGGGTCATGTCTCCAAAAACTATAGCAGATCAAAATAAAGATAGCGAAGAGTAAATGAGTTGATAGACAGTAAAACAAGCAATCAATTTGGGTACTGACCTCAACACAGCAAATTAATTGCTCACCTATAGATTCAGAGTGTATTTTGTGCAGATGGCCATGCAGTCAGAGGGCAGCTAGACAGCACAGCAGTGTGACTGTCTTTATATAGTCTGAAGCTGTGAAAACTGATTAATGGCCCAGATGGAGGGGGAGGGAGGGGAGCGGGCGAAGGGTGGCTTGGTTTGGCCACCCCACCAATCAATCCACACTCCTGACATCACGTGAGAACCACCCCGCCCCCCCCCCGGCCAGGTGGGGCACTGCGAGACCCCGCCCACTGGGCAGGATGACGTCATGCAGCTACCGGTGTTATGTCAAAATAGCCAATTCATCAAAATCTCCAATTAGGTCACTTCCAGTTACTGTAATCCGTCCCTAATTGGGGATTTCGAGGACTTGCTGTTTTGACACAACACCAGGAACCGTAAACACTCCAGTACACAAAGACTTTGCAGTTTTAACACAACAGTGGGTAACAAGGAAAAAGTTGTCGCCACTGCGCAGGCAGCCATTTTGTTGGTTAGTATCGGAGCGGACGAACAATACCGGCTTATAATAGCATTTACCGGAGTATATACGTTTCCCGGTGTTGTGTCAAAACAGCAAGTCCTCGAAATCTCTAATTATGGACAGTTTACAGTAACCGGAAGTGACATGATTGGAGATTTTGATGAATTGGCTATTTTGACATAACATCTGCACACAGGAGAGGTCAGCCAATGTGCGCGGAAGGCATGGGGGGGACACCCGCACCATCACTTCACACAGGCCAGCCAATGTGAAGGCCTCCCTCACCTCCCTCGATGAGGGCAGAGAGGAAGCAGCCTTTGTGCGCCGGATGGTCATGCTATACAAAATAACATCAGTATACATATTGCAAAAATAAATAAAATTACAAAGTGTATACAGACTTATACCACTAGGGGGAGTGCTTAGTCTTGCAGGGGTAGAGGTAATGAGTCCAGCTGGGTTGAGCTGGCTCATTAAGACTTCTACATAAACTCCCAGCAAGGATAGGTGAGTGCTCCACCCTGGAACCAGCTATGTGACCATAGACTGGGGAGTGTAATATCCTGTACACGGTAAGGCCTGTGTGGCTGTGTATCCTGCAGTAAGGGATAGGAGCTTTGTACAGCAGTAGGCTGTACCCAGCTGACAGACAGGGAAACCTATTGTGCAGTCAGTGGCCAAGTGGCCTAGGATTTATTTTGTTATTTGTTTTGCTGTTTTTCACATTGTAACTAGTGAGAATAAACTACCTTTTTGTTTTCACCTGAAACTGCTGTCTTGCTGTGCCTAAAATTGTATAGTGAACCCTTCCAGGGGGTCAAACACACCTGCTGCCGAGCTAATCCCCTTACAGTGGTGGAAAGGCCAGCATGGAAGAGATACTGAGACAGCTTGCTGTAGCGAATGCTAACCAACAACAAACTACTGCTAGTCTACAACAAGCAAATGCTAATCAGCAGCAGGAAGTGGCCTCAACCTGAAACTTTGACAGCACCAAAGATTGTGGAACGTGTGGTAATGGATCGGTTCCTGAGATCTCTACCTACTGCTATCCAAAAGTGGGTAAACCATGGAAACCCGAACACGGCCGATAAGCTTGTGGATCTGGTAGAGAGGTACTTGGCTACAGAGAATCTGACCACCTCTCCCAGGGACTCACGGACTTTCCACCCTAAGACCAGACCATCCCCAGTGGCGGGTAAGATGACTTCAAGGGGTAAGGGTGGAGAGAGTGAGAGAGCGGGAAGTTTGCATAATGTATGGCGACCGCAGTCAAAGCAGCGAAAAAGTTTATTTGTTGTCGTTGCCGGCAAGAGGGACATATTGCAGCCAATTGCCCAGTTGTGGATCAGCCTATGGAATGTGACTATCTAAGAGATAGACGTCAGTCGCTGTTTGCGACAGTTGCATGCACTGCCACTCGGGGAACTGAAAAAAATGTATGCAAAATGTGTATTAATAATAAAAGTGTTGTTGAGTTGCTAGATTCAGGTAGTCTGGTAACATTGATCAAAGCTGAATTAGTTACTACAGAGGTCTCTAGGAATAACGAAGTAGCTGTTATTTGTGTACATGGGGACACCAGAGAGTATCCTGTGGCTAAAGTGGTTTTTGAGACCCCCAAAGTTAACATAACTCATCAGGTGGGGTTGGTGCCTCACTTACCACATGATGCTATTTTGGGGAGGGATTTTCCAAAATTCTGGGAACTCTGGGATGGTCCTGAACCCCCCACAGAAGCCCCTAGAGGCCAGGAAGAGGAATCCCAGGTATCCTCTGAGAATGGTGAGACTTCTCCAGATTTTCCCTTGTCAGTGTTGGCAGGAGAGACTCGGGAAACTGGGGAGGAACCAACATCTTCAGACGAAAACATGCCGTCTGTAGAGTTCTCTAATTTGGAGGTTCACAGGGAAAATTTTGCCACAGAACAGGTAAAAGACCCCACCCTGATAAAGGCGTGGGAAAATGTGGTAAAGATAGATGCTGAACTAGTGAACCCAGATCAGTCCTGCAGTTACACATACTTTATGGTGGAAAGGGATCTGTTGTATCGGGTTGCCCAAAAGGCGGATGAAACCATTGAGCAACTTGTGGTACCCATACCCTATACGAAGTTGGTATTGGAATTAGCCCATGGGCACATTTTGGGAGGTCATTTGAGGGCGGAGAAAATCAGAGAGAGAGTATTGGGGTCATGAAGGAAATAGAAAATTATTGTGCCTCCTGCCCTGTGTGTCAGAAGTCGGCACCTTCGTCGCATTTCCGTAACCCACTGGTACCTCTCCCCATCATTGAGGTTCCCTTTGAGAGGATTGCAATGGATTTGGTAGGTCCGATACTGAAGTCCGCTAGGGGGCATCAGTACATTTTGGTCATAATGGGCTATGCCACCCACTATCCTGAAGCGATCCCTCTTAGAAATACCTCCGCCAAGACGATAGCCAAAGAGCTATTTCTGGTCTTCAGCCGTGTGGGCATTTGTAAGAAACTGCTTACAGACCAGGGCACCCCATTTATGTCCAGGGTAATGAAAGAGTTATGCAAGTTGTTCAAAGTGACACAATTACGTACATCCGTGTATCACCCTCAAACAGATGGGTTGGTTGAAAGGTTCAACAAAACCCTAAAACAAATGTTAAAAAAGGTGGTGGATCGTGATGGAAAGGATTGGGACTGTTTAATATCCTACTTGATGTTTGCTATTCGGGAAGTACCACAATCCTCTACCGGGTTCTCGCCCTTCGGAAACTTGGCAAAGTGAGAGTTCTCCCCACCGGAGTGTGATTGAGCATGTTGCTCTAATGCAAGATAGAATTGCACAAGTAATGCCAATTGTCAAGGAACACTTGGCCCAAGCGCAGTTAGCACAGCAAAAGGGTGTATAACCGCAAGGCCAAGACCCGTACTTTTTCCCTGGGGGATAGGGTGTTGGTACTAATCCCTATGGTCGAAAGCAAATTCCTGGCCAAATGGCAGGGCTCTTATGAGATAATTGAACAAGTGAGTGAGGTGAAATACAGGGTCAGACAACCAGGACGGCGAAAGCCAGAACAGATATACCACATTAATCTGTTGAAGGCCTGGAGGGATAGGGAATCCCTAGTCACAGAAACCTTGGTATCACTGACTCAGTCTGATGGCTTAATTCCTGAGGTTGGAATAGCAGTCCCCCTTTCAAAACCCCAAAAACAAGGAAACCAATAGAAGGGTAAATCTTTGGTTTCTGGCCCTGCAAGAATACAACTTCACCGTGAAGCATCGCCCTGGGGTTCAAATGGGGAACGTGGATGCTCTATCTCAGGTGCCTGTGTAACTGGCTGCGTGTGTCCCAAACCCCAGTTTGAAACAAGAGGGGGGTATGTGACAGCAGGCAGGTAAAGACGCCTGGTTGCGTGCAGGATGGCAGGTACATCTGCCCAAGATTCAAAGTGTATACAGACTTATACCACTTGGGGGAGTGCTTAGTCTTGCAGGGGTAGAGGTAATGAGTCCAGCTGGGTTGAGCTGGCTTATTAAGACTTCTACATAAACTCCCAGCAAGGATAGGTGAGTGCTCCACCCTGGAACCAGCTATGTGACCATAGACTGGGGAGTGTAACATCCTGTACACGGTAAGGCCTGTGTGGCTGTGTATCCTGCAGTGAGAGATAGGAGCTTTGTACAGCAGTAGGCTGTACCCAGCTGACAGACAGGGAAACCTATTGTGCAGTCAGTGGCCAAGTGGCCTAGGATTTATTTTTTTTGTTTTGCTGTTTTTCACATTGTAACTAGTGAGAATAAACTACCTTTTTGTTTTCACCTGAAACTGCTGTCTCGCTGTGCCTAAAATTGTGTAGTGAACCCTTCCAGGGGGTCAAACACACCCGCTGCCGAGCTAACCCCCTTACAATATATTTATTTTTCTTAGGGCTGTGTGCCCACTCTATGGGCCACTGTAAGCCAATGTAAGCTGTCACTATAATGTCACAAGAATAAGCCATGACCTCATTACCCTAATATGGCCATAATAGGACAATGTCAAAGTTCTAATATGGCAGTGTGGCCATATTAGGGCAATTATATCACTAAAGCCTCGTACACACACTGCGATTGTTGTATGAATGCACGTCCAATTTTTCCCAAAATCGGCTGTCTGTGATCTTGTCTAGCGTACTGACGTTAGAAAAATTATCGTTCGACAAAGGCGAATGTAGTGGCGTGCTACGAGCGTATAAAGAGGAAGTTCAGTTTTCGTGCGTCACCCTTTGGGCCCCTTCCGCTGACTTTGTGTTTACACACCGAACACTTCCGGCTCATTCCTGGGATCTGAACATGCGTGTTTGTACTTCCAACTTTTGTTTGTCTAACTTCTGTACAGACGAGCCGAAACTCGGACATGGCCTTGTCGACATCCAGCTTTTGTTGGACGATAAATGAAAATTGGCTGTTGAATGGAGCATACTAACGGTAAGATTAAACGAAAGTTTTAGGCATATAATTAGACCGTGTGTATGGGCCTTTGCATTCCTGAATCTTTCTATAGGTGTACTGCAGGATGCCCAGCCCGTACAGTGATGGTTTTCTGGCGGGCTTGCTCAGGCATGTTCAGACTAGTTTCTGAGCATGTCTAAGCAAAGAGAAGTTTTATTTTTGTTTTCTACTTCCTGCTGCATTGCTTTACTATTAGTTTATGCTGTATCCACCTGCTTTTATGAGTGGTGCATAAAAATGCAGACATGTTGTAGTTTTCCATGCAGCTGACAGTTGCATTGAAGTGTGACCTCAGCACATACAAAAACATTGTTTTCTGTGTGCCCTTACAAGCTGTGTTTTTCTTCTGCACAAAAATGCTGCTGTCTGCACAAGTATGGACCTGCCCTTAGTCAAGTACTTTTGTAAGGCTTTATTCACATGGCTATAAAAAATGCATATACCTGTTTTTGAATTACGGATCTGAATGAAGTTGCATTGTTTTTATTGGTGCCTTTCGTACAGGTGCATGAATATGAGCTGCTTTCAGATCTGTAACACAGAACCCAAAAATCTGCGTCTAAAAACATGCACTTATGGATATAAACGCATGTATATAAGCCTGGGTCACGACTTAAAAAGCAACGTACAAAACGGTTGATTTCCCTGCTTGACAAGTTGAGAGTGGTAGAAGCCCGACACAAACATGCCCCATTGACCCTCCTAGAGCAGGAACTTATAATTCTCCACAAAAAAGTGACGGATCTACTGCAATTCAAAGCCAAAGCAGCTATCCAAATATGTCAGAAAGTCTCCTATGAATCAGGAAATAAATGTGGTAAATTGCTGTCCAAAACCCTTAGAGAACAGCAATTGGCAACCTATATCCCATATTGTCTCACCAATTGGACAAAAGGTCACTCTACCCAATCAAATTGCCAGGCAATTCAATTCACTTTATCCGAGATTTAGGGAACAATAGGCGCCATTAAGGCTACTTTCACACTGAAGCGTTTTACAGACGCTATTTAGCTAAAAATAGCGTCTGTAAAGCGCCTCCAAAAATCCCCCCCAATCCACCCCAATGTGAAAGCCCTGAGTGCTTTCACACTGGGGTGGTGCGCTTGCAGGACGTTGCAAAAAGTCCTGCAAGCAGCATCTTTGGGGCGGTGAGGGGAGCGGTTTGCAATTGAAATGAATGGTAAGCGCTTCCGAAGCGGCTGCACACCACCTCGGTAGCGCTGAGCGCCGGCACTTTTAACCCCTTTTTAACCCCTTGTGGGGGGGGGTGAAAAAAGCGGCGCTCCCGCATAGCGGAGCCCTATCACTGCTAAAACTAGCTGGGTTTTACCGCGACCGCGGCTGCTGCTCAGTGTGAAAGTAGCCTTAACCTGGGAAAGCACCAGGACCGGACATTTTCACCATACAGTGCTAGAAAACCCTACTTCCATCATTAGGCCAATTTATGTGCAAAATGTTTAATGCTTTAGGCTCTGACACACCCTTCCCTAGAGATACTCTTAGAGCCCATATAGCAGTGATCCCTAAAGAAGGCAAGGACCCCATGGCCTGCGTAAGCTACAGGCCAATCTCCTTACTCAATCTCGACCTAAAAATTTTCACAAAAATACTAGCGACTAGGATTCAGGCACACCTACAAGACTTGATTCACCTGGATCAGGTCGGTTCGTAACGTAACGAGAAGCTAGGGACAACACAACAAAGGTTCTCAACCTCCTGCATATAGCTGATACAACCTCCATCCCATGTGCATTTCTGGGGACAGATGCCGAAAAGGGTTTCAACAGGTTGAATTGGCATTTTATGCTCTCCGTGCTACGTTATGTGGGGATAGGGGGCACAATGCTGAACTGGATATCCTCTATTTACTCTCGACCTACTGCTCAGAGCTATGGGGTCATGTGAGAGCCCTTCAAGATAACGAATGGCACAGGACAGGGTTGCCCCCTGTCCCCTCTCCTTTTTGCCCTGTCCCTGGAACCCTTCTTGTGCACGGTGCACTTGAACCCTGATGTTACGGGAATAGCGATTGGAGGCAACCAACAGATAGTATTGTCATATGCAGAAGACATGCTGTTCTCTGTCACCAACCCCTTGGTCTAACTCCGGAACCTCTTGAAAGAATTTGAGAAGTACAGAGCCATCTCAAACTTGAAGATCAACTTCACTAAGTCCGAGGCGATGGGAGTTGGACAATCTCCACCTCTTATCTTACAACTCCAATCAACTTTTTCAAAATGGACAAATTCCGCATTAAAGTACCTCAGAACCTCTATTCCCCCTAAATGGTCTTGCATATTTGAACTGAATTTCCCTCCACTATTGAGATCTGTCAGACTATTGCTAGACAAGGGGCACATGGGTCTTCAATTATGATTCGGAAGATGTAACATCCTTAAGATGTGCAGTCTCCCAAAATTCTTGTACCTCCTTCAGGCCTTGCCAATTGCTATTCCCCCCACATACTTTAAACAAGTACAGATGACGTTTTCCGACTTTATATGGGCACGTAAACAACCACGCCTGAACAAAAGACAGCTTTCCTTACCCAAACAGTTTGGAGGATTAGCAGTACCGGACATCCGTATGTACTACTATGCTATACACCTGGGCAGGCTTATTGACTGGAACTGGCATCAGACTACCAAGCTATGGTCCTAACTAGAACAATCCCAGAGCGCGATACCTCTATGCAGGTCACCGTGGTATTTCCGAGCATTGCCCAAATCACTCCAACCCCACCCATTGATTGGTCACACTACATGAGTCTGCTCTTCTTTGATCACCGGGGCCTCACTCGGGTTGCTTTCAAGCCTCCCACTTTCTGATAGAAAATACGTGGGCGTCGATTTCTGCTGTGATGAACTCTAATGGCTCCTTCCGCCTAGATTTCTGGCGAGCTCTCCAAATCAATCATTTCCTCAAATCCTTACCGCCTCCGGAAATTTTTTGCAATGATCTCACTACTTTAGAGGAATATTGCTCAACATGAGGTGACATGCATCATGCTGAGCTGCTGCCACTTACCAACTGCTGATCGCACCCCCAGTAGATCACCAACCACAATGCCTAGACAGATGGGAACAAGATTTAAACCGAACATTTACAGCGCAACACATTCTTCGATTCACTTTCAAATCCTCCATCTGCACGAGGATACAGGAAACCAATTTTAAAACCCTTACCAGATGGTATAACACGTCAACTAAATTACACAGTATTTTTCCCTCGACCTCTGACCATTGTTGGAGATGCCAGAGGAATCGGGGAACGTTTCTCCACATTTTCTGGGCCTGCCCTAGGCTGGAGGGGTTTTGGAAAGAAATCTGTGTAATCACCCAAAAATTCATAGAACGTCCAATCCCTGATGACCCGGCTTTCTTTTTAGTGCATGCCACTAATGTCCCAGGGAAAATATACAAAAGGTTGATCATTCACCACCTCCTAGAACGCAGCCAAAGCATTTCTCTTAGATGGAAATCCGAACAGCCCCCGACCATTGGTCTCTGGCTCAAAAAGGTGGAGAAAATGAACAAAATAGAGGATCTGATCCTCTCAGCCAGACACCAACAAGAGTGTTACTCTAAAATGTGGACACTATGGAATATGTTCATCTTCTCCGAGGAGGGAAAGACCCTCTTTGACAGTGACACGGTAGAATGAACCAGCGTCAAGGTATGGACGAGAGTACCGAGTAACCTGGTAATACACATTACGAGTTCTACAGACTAGTATGACAAAAACTGTGAACACTTTCGTGCCACTTTTTCCCCACTTCCACATGAGTTCCACAATCATACCCCAAACTTCCAATACTGATTTGCCCCCCCCCCCCCCCCCACCTTCTAATCTTTCTGTGCTCATTCCTCTCGCTCCTTCCTTTTTCTGGCAATCTACTTTGCCAATTCTTCCCTGGTTTTATCAAAAAGGTAATGGGCCTGGGCAGGGTCAATGGACTGGAATGGGTCGGCAACTTTATTTTCCCTATTGCATGAAGGCTCATCAAACCTTCTCCCTATTAATGTCTACTTACCTCTCCAGAGAAGCTGAGGAGATGCCTCATATTTAGGACAAGATGTATTTTTTTATAGGCATTGGTGCTCCCTCCAGTTGCCGTATTGCCTTTTCTCATTGTAATGCCTTTTCATACTGTTTATAACCACACGGCACATATTGATGTTTACTTAAGGTTTTGTATCTGGAGTCGTGATTCCTGTCCAGTGTCTGTCTGAATAATTAAAAGATTTGAAAAAAATGCATGTACGCAGCTTTACGGATTTAAATGCATCTATTGGCAATTACTCTACTGGTCATTACGCAAGAACTTTTCTCCTAGAAAACACATGCGTAACAACATCAGTAACATTTTTACGGCCATGTGAATGTTTAGGCACCTGTGTGAATAGCTCCACTGAAAGCAATGCAGCTGCATTCAGATCTGTAATTAACCACTTCCATACCGCCGAACGTTATATGACGTCCTCAACTTTCAGTGGTGATATCTGAATAGATGCTGGCATCATCCAAATATCATTTTTTTCAGCCGGCGATTCTCTACACCAGGGATATGCAATTATCGGACCTCCAGATGTTGCAGAACTACAAATCCCATGAGGCATAGCAAGACTCTGACAGCCACAAGCATGACACCCTGAGGCAGAGGCATGATGGGACTTGTAGTTTTGCAACAGCTGGAGGTCCGCTAATTGCATAGCCCTGCTCTAAACCATAAGAACAATCATAGCGGCTGTTCAGCCACTTGATTGGTCTTACTGGTGGCGGGAGGGGACGTCTGGGCAATCGGCGAGCTGGAGAAGGAATCCGCCGCTGCTGGAAGGAAGCCATAGAGTAAACCGAGGGACAGATGGTCCCCGGCAATCTCTATGACTCTCGGAGGCCCAGGTGCAATGTTATGACGTCACGTCCGGGCGGGCAGGAGTAAACAAAGCCGTGGGCACGGCAGGAAAGCCTGAAAGCCTTCATTGTTTTTTTTTTTGTTTTTTTTTATCTCAGGCTTTTCAGCCTGGAGGAGAGATGTGGGGTCTACAAGACCTGTCTATAAAGAGGACCTGTCAGGCACTATTCCTATTACAAGGGATGTTTACATTCCTTGCAAAAAAAAAAAATTTAAAGGTAAAGTGTAAAAATAAAAAAAATTAAAAAAACAATAAAACAAACTAAAAAAATGTAAGCGCCCCCGTTCCCGCGTGCTCGCACGCAAAAGAGCGAACACATTCATAGGTCGCACTCGCATATGTAAGTGATGTTCAAACCACAAATGTGAGGTATCACCGCGAACATTCGAGTGAGAGTAATAATTCTAGCCCAATACCTCCTCTGTAACTCTAAACATGTAAGCTGTAAAAGAATTTACAGCATCGCCTATGGAGATTTTTAAGTACCAAAGTTTGGTGCCATACCATGAGTGTGCACAATTTTAAAATGTGACATGTGAGGTATCTATTTACTCAGCTAAATTCATCTGTCACATTATATAAAAAAATTGGGCTAACTTTACTGCTTTTTTTTTTATTCATGAAAGTGTATTTTTAAAAAAAGGGTTTGAGAAATTACTGCACAAATACATGTGACATGTGTGACATAAAGTTGTAATGACTGCCATATTATTCCCTAGGGTGTCTGCTAAAAAAACATATAATGTTTGGGGGTTCTGAGTAATTTTCTAGCAAAAAAAGATGATTTTTGCATGTAGGAGAGGAGTGCTGAAATTCACGTGGTATGGAAGTGGTTAAAAAAAAACACATTTATATGCGTTTTTTCATGGCTGTGTGAGTGAAGTCTTAGGTGGAGCTTTTAACACCCTTTTACATATTTGCTTGTCTATTTTTAGCTGCTTAAAGATATTGTGTCAAGAGAAAACAATACATATAAAGCCTTGGTTAAAAAAAAAAAAAACTCATAATCATTATAGTTTCCCTTTAAATGCCATGAAGCATATATTGAACCAGATATTCCAATAATTCTGAAGTTTAAATATCAGCAATTAAAGTAGATGTAAAGTCTATCCGACTGACATTTAATTTTCTGAAGCACTGTGCAATATAAAAAAGTAAACAGCCTTTTTTTAAAAAAAAGTTTTTAAAAGCTACTAGTTTTTACCTTTACATGTTTTTAATTCTTAACAGAATTTCAGTGTTGCTGATTTCCTGTGCCCTTTTTGCAGTCACTTTCAGTCTATATGCCTGCATTCCAGGGATAGCTGCATGACATTTTTCAGGGAATGTTTTTATTTTTTTAATTATTTTTATTCATTTTCAACATGGTACAAACATGACACTTTGTCAAGTAACAAAACAAAAATCTAAAAAAGAGAACAGAAACCATAAAACAGAGTCATATACATCAGCACAAGTGGTCAGCACAGCCCTGAAGAAAGAGCAAAGGACAATCTCAGGATAAGAGCCAACTACAAATACACATAAAAAATGTTTTTCCCACAACAGTTTTCATGCAACTGGCTATGGCATCTAGAAAATAAAGCATAATTGTTATCAATACTCACCATAATTTTCCTTTCCTGGGCCATCCTCACGTCAACACAATATAGGTTAACCCTCCCTCATTAAACTGGTTGTCTACTCTTGACAACCACTTTAACCCTATAATAAGGCTTACCTGTAGGTACCCTGCATATCTCCTAAACCTGCACGGTTTAGGAGATATACCAGTATAGATTCATGTGCCAATGTCATCGGCACATGTGCAGTGAAGAAACAGGCCGACTGGGCCGTTTCTTCACTAAGTGTGCCGTAAACTATGTCTCCCCGTGCGCATGAGCAGGAATTACGTCAGCACAGCTCCAGAGTCCGCGTTGTGATTGCCTGTAGGCTGTGGGCTGCGATCCTGGAAGAAGACTCAGTAAACATGACACCAGTCACAGCGGTGCTCGGGGACCGCTGCAACAGTGTCGATCTAAGGTAAGTATTTCATAATGAGCTAGTATGCGATGCCTTTATGCCTTTGTCTTGCAGGTGTTTTTTTTTTGTTCACTTGACAACCACTTTAACCCTGAGGACCACCTTTTTCCACCGTAATAAAGCCCTGTCTTCCCCTTCCCCCCGTGTTCTATTGTGTAGAGGCGACAGGCCACTTAGGGAGGGAAGTAAAATTGTGCTGATGTGAGGACGGCCCAGGAAAGGAAAATTATGGTGAGTATTGATAACAATTTTCCGTTTTCCTGGTTTGTCCTCCCGTGAACACACTATGGCATATACCCAAGCCAATCTAGGGTGGTAAAAAAAAAATGGCAAACCCGCTCAATTCCATGCTTCGCCACAATTTAACCACTTGCCGCCCACCTCGCATACATAAACGGTGGCAAGTTGGCTCCGCTGCACAGATTGCTGTCTATAAACAACGATCCGCGCAACCGCAGTTGCCCGCCGCACTTGCCCGCCGCACTTGCCCGCCGCACTTTGCCTAAATGTGGTCGCGGGTCGGCGGGCTCGATGTCTGCCGATGACCCGCGATCGCCTTCTAGAGAGGATGAATGGGGAACCACCAATGTAAACAGTGGGCATGACAGAGATCTACTGATCCCTGTCATCGGGATCAGTTAGATCTGTCATGCCCCTGCCAGCCCAGCCCCCACACAGTTAGAACACAGTGAGGGAACACAGTTAACCCCTTGATTGCCCCCTGCAGGTTAACCCCTTCTCTGCCAGTGACATTTAGACAGTAATCAGTGGCTATTTTTAGATCTGATCACCATATAAATGTCAATGGTCCCAAAAAAGTGTCAAAAATGTCCCATCGGTCCGCTGCAATATCGCAGTCCCGATAAAAATCGCAGATCGCTGCCATTACCAGTAAAAAAAAAAAAAAAAATAGTAAAAACGCCATAAATGAATTTTCATGGTTTGTAAACACGGCACCTTTTGCGCAAACCAAACAATAAACGCCAATTGCGATTTTTTTTTTTTACCACAAATATGTAGAAGAATATATTTCTGCCAAAACTGATGAATAAATTAGTTTTTTTATATTTGTTTTGGATATGTATTATAGCAAAAAGTAAAAAAATTGTCGCTATTTTTTTGTTTATAGCACAAAAAATGAAAACTGTAGAGGTGATCAAATACCACCAAAAGAAAGCTCTATTTATGGGGAAAAAAGGACGACAATTTGGTTTGGGCACAACGTTGCACGACTGCGTAATTGCCAGTTAAAGCGATGCAGTGCCGAATCTTAAAAAGTGCTCTGGTCAGAAAGGGGGTAAATCCTTCCGGTGCTGAAGTGGTTAATCAATTGAACAAAGGAGCTGACACTACCGCCGCTCCAAACCTTGAAGAACTGGAGGTGACTACATCTAGTTTGTAGTGCCGAGCAATTCTCACAGGAACTCCAGCTAGCAGTCCTGCATATGTCCTCCACAGGAACCTGTGCCACGGATGCCCATGAAGCTGCCATCCCTTGTAGAGTGAGCTTGTACAGTCTGCAGAGGAGCAAGACCCTGTTGCTTGTATGCCACGGGGATAGTCCTCGTAATCCAGTGGATAAGATCCTTGATGGTGCTGCCTCTCCCTTCCTGGGTCCCGAAGGGAAGATGAACAGATTATCCGACTTGCGTATCTGTTGCACCCTTTGCAGATATGTTGATATCAAACTGAAGTACTCATTCGTCCATTTGTGAGTGATCGTATGTTATCTACTTCTAGTACTTATATAGCAATGCCCATGCATATCATTAATTGGCTCTATTCCCCTTTTTTCTAGTTCCAGTAATCTAATTCCCCCCCAACAAGGGGGTTGATCTTTCACCAATATACCATAATTTTCCTGACGGTCAGGTAAATATGCTTCACCACTTGTAATTTTAATATTAATTTTTTACACTCATCACACACCTTTTTTGGTTTCCCCCTTTTACCTCTCTATCACCACCCCCTTTTCCTATCCCCTCACTTTTTGGCACATGGTTTATTAGTTTGGGTCCATATTAGCACTGCACATATTTACAGCAGTTTTTCACCACCCTTAGCCCCCCCCCACAATCATTTTTCATTTTCACTTCCCATTTTACCTGCTTCACAAGGCAAAATCAACACATATCATATTTTCACCTCACCATTCCCAGTCCACAAAGTTATCCTCACATTTTCACTTTCACAAGTCTCTATACACCCCATTTCAGTTGTTAACATACACACACACACACACACACACTGTTACTGACTCATGGATTTCATATATACTTTATACTTTTATTGTACCTACCAAAACAAAACCAAAATCAAATACATTATAAGTTATGACAAAAGAAACAAAAAGTGGGACTTTGAGTGAGGCGCGCAATGGAGAATGAATGCTTAAATATGAAGATAGTGTTAATCAATTTTATATATATATATATATATA
>BLSH010181362.1:75891-86692 GCA_018402905.1 Glandirana rugosa
TAGAGGGGTTCCATTATGTAATATTTTTTCAATGATTTCATTAGGAAATACAAAATCATTTTATAATAATAAACTTAATTTTATAGAGCTACCGAATTTGTGGAGTCAAAGATGGCATTATCCTTTATGTACAAATGTTCAACCGATAACCTAACTTTGTATGGCCAACTTTCATGCTCCAAGTAATGCAGAGCTTAGCGTTTCATCTGGAAATGTAACAATGGAATTTCATTCCAAAAGTTTAAACAGGTAGAGGGAGACCTCTAGTGGCAAAAGTGTTGGATGCATTTGTTTTTTCTTTGCTATAGACTACAACTGCATTTACTGTATATAGTTTATAACAGTGGTTCTCAACTCCTGTCCTCAGGACCCACTAACAGGCCTTAAGTATTACCTTGGGGAGATGCAGGCTAGAATACTGCAATCACTGAGCAGCAAATGATATCACCTGTGATGCATTTCAGTTATCCTGCAAACCTGGCCTGTTAGTGGGTCCCGAGGACAGGAGTTGGTTTATAACATATTAAAGCTAAACCATGTTTTCTTTTACATATTTTAGAGTAGGTACTGTTTTTTTTTTAGTCTGTGTCCTATAAATTTCCCTTCATTTTCTGTCCCAGAAACACAGACGGAAATAAGAGGAGATCTTTCCAAAGTAAGATGATATCCCGTTGAAAGGTTTATTGTCTATTCCTGTTCCTGTATCAAATACAACATTTTGGATGTATCATCACTTTATGTACTGGAGACACCCTATTCACTCTGTGCTGCACAGATTCTTCCTGCTGCTTGGCTGCAGAGAAAGGGACTAGGGAATCTCTGTCCTCAGTCCCTTTCTCTGTCTGAAAACTGAAAGACATTGGGGGGTCATTTACACCCCTGATATTTCATCAATGCCCCCCAATGGGAATCATAAAAAAAAATGTAAAAAATATATAAAAAAAAATATTGTAAAACAATAGTTAAAAAAATTAAATTGTGAAAAAGTAATAAAAAAATAAACCACTGACACCAATCTCTACCCTACCAACGCCCTCCACTGCTCTACTGACACTGTCCATTGCCCTACTGCTATATATATTTATATATATATATATAAATATATATTGTGTATATACACACACGCATCCATGTGCTCTTGACCTGTGGGGTGCACACACCAATGACTGGAGACCAGGGCTGCTGTTAGAAATCACAGGGTCCCATACAGCCTATTTGACAGGGCTCCCGTTCCTGGCTGAAAATGACTGAGAACATAAATTTATCAGTTCCTTTTTTTTTTTTTTTTTGCAGCCTCAGCTGCACAGATTAATAATCAGGAAGCGCTCTGAGGCTTCTTGCTAATTCACAAACTGAAACATAATGAACACAGTTTCCTATGCTTCAGTGATGAATGGACACAGGAGTGATTGGTAATGATTGCTTACGGTGTTTATTCAGGAAAGGAAGAGGCCAGTAAATTACATATTTACCGGCTCCTTTCCCCACTCTCTATAATGAAACATCTCCCTTTGTGCCCACAGCAGCTGCCGGTGGGAGAAGAGGAGGGAAGCCGCAAGTGCTGCAAGGGAAAGGGGCAAAACGAGGGGCCTGTACACCAGATGGAAGAGGCACATATCCTAGGACCGATCCCCCAGAGGGAGAAAGATGAAAAGAAGCTGGCAGTGCAGCAGGGGGAGGCAGAAGAGGATCAGTGTCAGCAATAAGACAGTACAGCCAGCCCTCCTGTTCAGCAGCTGCCTGGGCCCCCCTTTTGAACTGATGGTGGTCAGGTCCAGTACAGGAGGGCTGGCTGTACTGCCTTATCAGCGGCCCTGTTGGAGACAATGATCATTAGGACCAACAGTGAAGTAAATCTTCCCAGAACCTCACGGAGTTACTATATTTTCCTGTCTTTTCATGTTGTAGAAAGAGATGGCCAGCAGATAGGCAGCATTCACAAAAACGAAAGATTTTTTTATATTGGATTGTCAAAAATAACTATTATTTGCATTGCTATTATAGTGCTGATTTTATAAAATTAAAATGTATGCTGTGACCATAGATTAGATCATAGAACAGTGGTTCTCAACCCCTGTCCTCGGGACCCACTAACAGGCCAGGTTTGCAGGATAACTTAAATACATCACAGGTGATATCATTTGCTGCTCAGTGATTGCAGTATTCTACTCTGCATCTCCTCAAGGTAATACTTAAAATCTGGCCTGTTGATGGGTCCTGAGGACAGGAGTTGAGAACCACTGTCATAGAGGGAGGTGGCCCTGATCTAATGAATGGACCTTGCATTCTAGTGCAAGGTAGATGTTCATTATGAATAACCTAAAACAAAAAATCTGTGTAATAAATAGTGATATTATTGATATCTGCTGCAGCTTATATAATTATCAAAAACAATCTAGCCAAAAAGACTCTTACCCTACAAAAAATTAATGCAATCCAATAAATCAAATGTAGCCATTGCCCCCTTGGAGGTTACTGAATGTTGTGGTTCACCTGATCACACTGCCCTCAGTCACACTTCTTCCTCACACCCAGAGTCACAGAACAGGCTGGTACTTCGTTTTTGTGTTTTATTAGGGGGTTGAACTTGGATAGGGTAGGGATGATTATGGGATGCCCACGGATCAACAGTTCTTTTATGGGACCTCTATATACATCTCAGTATATACACTTCTGCTTCTTCACTCCAGCACAACACTTGCTGCACGTTACACTCCTTGTTCCTCTCTCCAGCACTAACACTTGCTGCACAGTTAACTCCTTGTTCCTCTCTCCAGCACAAACTTGGTTCTGGCCTAGCTAGCACATGGTGAGGCCTGCTGTAGTTTTAGCATGACCTCCGGACTGCCCATTACAGGCAGGGCCCCTGGGCCCCCAAAGTGTAGCAAAGTACCTGTGTGCTAGCTAGTATAATTGACTACTGCTCCCAGCCCATCCTCTTCCAGGCCCTGCCAGCCCTCCTGGCTACAACGGCTCTCTCCACTGCCACAGTGACACCAAAGTTCCAACTGGCTCTTGCACCCTTCTCAGACTGTCTCTCACTCCAATCTGCTTTGGTGTACCTCTTACAGTACCGACACCTGTCACTTGTTGGATTTCACTCCTCCTGGCTGCAACCGAACTCTCCTAGGCCGCGGTCACCCCCCAGACTGAGAGCTCCCTCTAGGCCTCAACAGCCTCCACACTATTCCATCTCCAGAACTTCCAACTGAACTCTCCTCCCTGACTGAGCTGACCCCAGGTATTTAAGGAGGCCTGGTTTCTGCTAATCCAGGCTGGGGATTGGTCAGAGCTCCTTAGCATACCTCAGGAGGCTTCACCTTCTCTCCCCCACCCTTTTTTCAAGAACTTTCTGATCCAGAAAGGAGGGGTTACCAAGGGGTGTCACTACCTGCAGTCACCAGTCACTCCCTAGGCCACTCCCCGACCCAGAATCAAAATAATCAGGCCTGACTGGAAGTCAAGCCTGACCAAATTTACCTGCACTGTCAAAAAAACCTGACACTAAGCACCTCCCTATTGTAGAGGGCGCCACACAAACAAAACAAAATAATAAAATAGTAAAAATATGTAAAGAAAAGTTTAAATAATCCAAATTATGTGCAAAAATGAATGTCTCTCAAAGTGACATGCTCAAAAAGTGACTGTGCTTCAAAGAATGATTCCGTCACACTCTTCACTTCCAACCTTCCACTGTATGCAAGATAGTGCTCTTTGCCCCGATGGGACCACACTCACTGAATGGATATGACCACCCTAGCTTATACCAAGGTAGGTCATTAAGGCTTTTGTGAGTGTTCTTCATTTTTGTTTTTAAACTGAGGATTTTAATAAATGGTAAGCGCTATGAGTTGCCTCTCTGCTTGAATCCTTCCATACAAGTGAGCGTATTGAGGATCTCAATAACAAAGGCTGCAATCAGAGGACAACTGCCATGAACAGCAGGGCTGTGGAACAAGCCTTAATGATCTACCTTAGTATAAGCTAGGGTGCTCATATCCATTCAGTGATTGTGGTCCCATTGGGCAAAGAGCATTATCTTTCACACATTGGAAGTCTTGTGGTGAAGAGTGTGACACTTTACTATAGAAGGAATTATTCTTTGAAGCACAGTCACATTTTGAGCACGAGCACTTTGAGAGGCATTCATTTTTGGCACATAATTTGGATTATTTGGGACTCTTACACACAGGGGTTTTTACAGTCGCTTTTAGGAGCGTCAGACATTTTTTTTACAGCTTAAAGTGGTTGTTAAGCCACTTGTTAAAAATGCTCCCCTGTGTATTACAATAATAAGTTCCCCTGTGTCTATGTTATAACATAAATATGATTATCTGTATCTTGGCTGTCGTTTTTCTCCTCTCCTCTGTTCATTCAGCCAGAGTTCCTGAGGGGGGCCGAGCACTACTGCTGATGTCAGCTGGAGAGGAGAGGAGAGGAGAGGAGAGGAGAGAGAACCGTGTGTAGGAAGCTAGTGTGTTATCGATACAGATAAGCATATTTATGATATAACACGGACACAGAGGAACTTCTATTACAGAGGAGATGGGAACTTAAAGTTAATTATGAGAGCAGAGCAGAGAGGAGAGAGGCTACGTGTTAACAGGAAGAGGGAGGGGGAGAGGGGGGATATGAAGACAGGCACAGGAGAATAGAAGAGCTGCAAGTGATACAGGCACACACAGACCACGGTCTCTCTGGATCAGCTACATGATAATTGGAGTCTGTACTCAGGGTGGGAGTCAGGACCTGGCATTATCAAACAGATATTCCAGGAGATAAAGAGGGACAATTTAAAAAGCAAAAGCACCATGCTGCTAATTGCACATTAAAGGGACAGAAGCAGCATTTTTACTTTTGGGTTAACAAACGCTTTAAGAATGCCTCACCATGTTATTCTATGGCCATATACACACACAGGCATTTAGGAGCTGTAAGTGGCATAGGTGTTTTTAAGCTCCAAAAAAAAACCCAGGACCAGCGCGTTCTGAGGCACATCGCTAGAGCTGTAAAAATGCCTGACGCTGATAAAAGCTGCTAAACACGGCTTAACGCTGGATACAGCCGCGTTAAGCCTCGTCAGGTGTTTTTCATGCCTCTATTCAAAATCAGTGGTTCCCTATGGGAGCCCATTGATTTGAATAGAAGTCGCACCAGAAGTCAGATCATGATGATCTGACTCGCATTGCGACTTGTGTACTGGGGATCTTGAAGGGGATCCCCCCGCCAAAATGAAAAAAAATTGGCGTGGGGTTCCCCCCCAAGACGATACCAGACCCTTCAATCTGGTATGCATTTTAAGGGGAACCCCCATGCCAAAAAAAATGGCGTGGGGGTCCCCCCCAAGATCCATACCAAACCCTTATCTGAGCTTGCAGCCCGGCAGGTCAGGAAAGGAGGGCAAGCGAGCACCCCCCCCCCCAGACCATACCAGACCACATGCCCTCAACATGGGAGGTGGGTGCTTTAGGGCAGGGCAGGCCCTGCGCCCCCCCACCCCAAAGCACCTTGTTCCATGTTGATGAGGACAAGGGCCTCTTCCTGACAACCCTGGCTGGTGGTTGTTGGGGTCTGCGGGCAGGGGGCTTATCGGAATCTGGAAGCCCCCTTTAACAGGATCCCAACCCCCCACCCTATGTGAATATGTATGGGGTACATTGTACCCCTACCCATTCACATAAAAAAAGTGTCAAAAATAAACACTGTACACAGGCTATTAAAGAAATGTATTAAGGCAGCTCCGGCATCTTCTCCCTCCGGTTCTTCTCCCTCCTCTCTGTGCTGTCTTCTCTCCCTCTCCGGTTCTTCTCCTCTCAATGCTGTCTTCTGCCTCTGCCGGGTCTCTTCTCTCCATTGTCTTCTCCTTCTCTTCATCCTCCGATGTTGCCTCAAAGCACTCTGCTGGTGTAATGCTGGGTCCGTCTTGTACCATGACTTATATTGCAGTCTGATCTTTATTTAAGCCACAATAATAGGCAAAGATATTCTGCTTTATCAGACACATTGTACAAATAAACCTTTCCATAGAGAAACATGGAAGATACCATTGTTCACTTCTCACCTGAGAGGTGTAGTCCAAGACGGCAACCATGTAAAGGAACCACTGACTTTCAGAACTACAGGTTCCAACAGACTCTGGGCAGCAGGAGGACCCAAGAGGGGTTTATTGAATTGCCCAGGAAAAGCTTGCTCTCTTGGTGCAACCAAACCTGTACTGCATGTCTACCAACACCAAATTACCCCCTTACCAAACCTGAGCTGTGGTTATACTGCATTATTATATCCAAACTGAATACATGGCACCTCTTGCTAACACTGTATGGCAGCTCTCAACACTTCACTGCATGCAGGTTCAAAAGACTATCATCAAGTGCACCAATGCTTCTTAAAGGACCCCAACGATAGCTTGCAGAAGAACAACTTTAAGGTTCTGCTCTTCCCATTAATGTCCCAGTACATCCCCTTCGTCCTTTTTACCTGTTACATTATTTAAA
Organism: Glandirana rugosa; assembly: GCA_018402905.1. Taxonomy (NCBI): domain Eukaryota; kingdom Metazoa; phylum Chordata; class Amphibia; order Anura; family Ranidae; genus Glandirana; species Glandirana rugosa. The sequence goes on from BLSH010181362.1 coordinate 82,386, forward strand.
CAAGGACAGTGCCTACACAGTCAGTTCAGGCCTAGTATAGCCGCCATTAGTGCACGCTGGAAGTATAGTTCCTGAAGTTTGGTGAATCAGATCTTATTACTGCTTGCTGCTGCACTTCCGGTGGCATTGTTATTGTTACTGTTAATGCTGATCTGGACTGTAGATGCCATCTTATGTCTAATCCTTATTGATAATCCCATATGCTAGTTAATGTCATTGTCAATCTATTTAAGTTTGTTTTGATATCAATTGTATTGGGTAATAATACATTAAGTTTACTTTTACTATTCGGCATGGTGCCTGTTTCCTTATAGCATTACCACAGGGTACTAAGTATTACTTTCAGAGAGTTTGTATGCTTGTACACTCAACCAGGTGTGTCAGAGGCGTTGAGGTTCTTGAGAAGGTTGAGCCAATGAATCAGAGGACCCCTTCTATCCAGCAGTTTCTGCGGGGGTAGCCCTGCAGATATCTTCAAGATTCTTCACGTGAACATTTCTCTACCAGGAATCCAATAGATATCTGTTATTATGAGATCTGAAAGCTAATTTGGCCACTCCAGTATGTGAATTTTCTTAAATTTAAACCATTCTGTTGATTCATTGTGTGTGTTTTCGGTTATTTTCTGTGTACAGTATATCAACACATTTATTTTAAGTTGACCCTAGAGTTTCCTGTAAAATTTCTACATACAATTTTAAATGCATTGTCTCTTCTACAATAGCAAGCTGCCCAGACCCGATGCAGCAAAACAATCCCGAATTATTATGATCAGTTCATCATGCTTCACAGTTAGAATGAGGTTTTGGTGTTGGTATGTCATGATATTTTCCTTCAAATACTGTATAAAGCGACATGTCAGTCCAGGGGTCCACTATGTCTTTTATTTTGTCAGGAAGTTACAAGGACATTGGAATTCTGGCAAGACCAACAGGATTTTTTCTGTAATTTCGGAACGTCTTTTAAAAAGCCTTAAATAATTTCCTGTACTCCCTCCCCCTCCAGCCCCCCCTCTACATCAACCTTTATTTATAAAAAGGAAAATCATAAAAACATCATGCATATATATGTGGGGAACCATATATCCATAAAAATATAAACGATATGTAGATGAAAAATTAATAAACAAAGATAAAAATATTAATAAAATTAAAATAAATAAGAATAAATATTAAATAAATAATAAATACAAAAAAAAAATAATGCAAATTAGTTAAGAATTATCTAAAAAACAATTGACATCCAGATCTATAATTAGCCCAAAGGATGAATAACTCTTGAGGAGGAAGATCCATTTCGATTCCATCTTAGAAAGCTCCCTTACTTTAAGGCTACCTCGCCAATGTGGTATAAAACTGTCAATGCCCACAAACAGAGTACCAGTAGGGTCTCTCACATGTACTCTATCATAGTGTCTTGATACACTATGGTTTTTACATCCTTTCCGGATATTAGCCAAATGTTCGTTAAAGTGGTTGTATACTCTCCTATCAATTGCAGCTAAGGAAGCTGACATCTTAGCCTCTGTTTAATCTGCAACTGCCATGATGCTGCACATGTGATCCATTATGACACCAGCCATTGGATGGTTTGCTAGTTTGGTTGAGAGCACAATCAAGGAGACAGCTAGCATTTCCGGCATGCCAGGAATATTAACTCTCTTTTGACACTATCAAATCGATGGGGAGACAACCACTTTAAGTCTAACATTAAGTGCCCTCGTGGTCCTGCCCACGTATTGCAGCCCACAAGGGCATTGCAATAGATATTCGACAAGTGTTGTCCTGCAGGTGACAAAGGACTTAATGTTGTATTTTTTTTGACGTAACAGTGGACATATATATAGAATTATACCGCACTGAGGGTTCGCCTTGATGTATCTATACCATACCAAATAAAAGGGGTAAGCAGCAGCCCTAATCCACAACTTAGGCAAAACAAAAATATTTATAAACCTGAGCTGTGCTCAACGTTTTTTTGATCATCAATGAACAAAGGCACTTAATACGTTATCAATATTGATAGCACATGGAATAGTCTATTCAATAAAGGTGAAACAATTAATTTGATTAAATAAAAATGCCAATGTCCGGATTCCCACTTCCAAGATCCTCAGATAACCTAGTTCACTTCTTAGATCTGACTGTTAAAATTGAAAATGGAAAGATAAAAACCTCCACTTTTTTCAAACCTACAAACAGGAACTCCTTAATATCCAGGGGCAGTTGTCATTATAGACCCTGGGTAGAAGGGGTTCCTAGGAGGCAGTTGCTTCGCATTAGGAGAAACTGTACCAGTCTGACGGACTTTGATCCACAAACAAAAGTACTCCTCAATAGGTTCATAGAAAAGGGATGTGATCACGATGCTCTTCAGAACACTTTCCAAAGGTAAGGGCTGTTGGTCAGAAATGACACCTCCTCTAGTTCTCTGAGGAAATAAAATAAAGATTTTTCTTTCATCACTTCATTTTCCACACAGCATAGGGCAATTAAACACATTTTTCAAAAACATTGGCACATTTTGCAAAATGACCGTGTTTTGGGACCTAACCTACCCCCTCAACCTCAGATCACATACAGAGGGGTACCATCTCTCAAGGATAAATTAGTACACAATATTATTGACCCCCCCCCCCAACAAGGGCCCCCCTTTATCACAACTTAAAGCGGTAGTAAACCCGCTGCTAAAAAAAAAAAATAAAAAAATATCCTGCAAGACAATAGCATAATATGTTAGTATGCATCGCATACTAACATATTATGAAATACTTACCTTAGAACGAGGCCCCCGATGCCCGAGTCGGTCAGCGCTAAGGACGCTGACATCTTTGTCCTCTTCTCTCTTCCGGGTACGCGGCTCCGGCGCTGTGAGCTCTTCGCTCCGGCAGCCAGCTCTGAGTTGCCGGCCGCCTCGGCCGGATCGTCAGAGCGCATGCGCCGCTAATGTCAGCGGCTGCATGCAGGGCGAATATCTCTTAAACCATGCAGGTTTAGGGGATATTCTTTTTACCTACAGGTAAGCCTTATTATAGGCTTACCTGTATGTAAAAATAGCTTTGCGGGTTTACTACCGCTTTAACTGGGTTTTTTTAGGTGTGGCAATTGTCAGGCCTGTAATGTCAACCAATGTCGAAAAAAGAAAATTTTAGACTTTGTGCCCACTGTTACATTTATAAACCTGAGCTGCGCTCAACCTTTTTTTGATCATCAATGAACAAAGGCACTTAATACGTTATCAATATTGATAGCACATGGAATAGTCTATTCAATAAAGGTGAAAAAATTCATTTGATTAAATAAAAATGCCAAAGTCCGGATTCCCACTTCCAAGATCCTCAGATAACCTAATCCTTAACAGTTCACTATATGCACTGAACGGACATATATATCATGTAAGAAGGATAGGCTATCGCCAGCAGAAATAGACAGTTCGGCAGCACAGTGCACAAGGATAAGAAACCCGAGCGTGATGTTATGCAAACAAACAAGTGTTGATCCTTCACCGGACAAACATTCAGCTCACCAAATAAAAAAGGGATTAACCACTTACCAACCGTAAGGTTTTGCAGCTTTAGGACCAGAGCACTTTTTGCGATTCGGCGCTGCGTTGATTTAACTGACAATTGCGCGGTCGTGCAACGTTGCACTCAAACAAAATTTGCGTCCTTTTTTTCCCACAAATAGAGCTTTCTTTTGGTGGTATTTGATCGCCTCTGCGTCATTTCTTATCGCCACTATAAACAAAAGAAGAGCGACCATTTTGCAAAAAAAACCCCAAATTTCTTACTTTTTGCTAAAATTCTAATCCGAAAAAAATATATAAAAAAACATTTTTTTTCACCGTTTTTGGCCGATATATATAATTCCTCATATTTGCGATAAAAAAAATTGCAATCGGCGCTTATTGATTGGTTTGCGCAAAAGTGGCCGCGTTTACGGATGGTGAGAATTCATTTCTGGGGTTTTTATTTTTTTTTTATTTTTTACTAGTAATGGCGGCGATCTGCGATTTTTAGCGGTAATGCGATATTGGGGCGGACATGTCGGACATTTTTGACACTTTTTTGGGACCAATGACATTTATTCAGCAATCAGAAATTTAAATGCCCACTGATTACTGTATAAATGTCATTGGCAGTGAAGGGGTTAACCTGGGGGGGAGAGCTAGGGGTTAACTGTGTTCCCTGGGTGTGTTCTTACTGTGGGGGGGTTGGGCTAACATGGGCATGAGAGATCTAACTGATCCCAGTGACAGGGATCAGTAGATCTCTCATACCCCACTGACAGAGCAGGGAACCGCCGTAT
>BLSH010181367.1:15666-29305 GCA_018402905.1 Glandirana rugosa
CATCCGCGCGGCGGGTGTCGGAATTGGCTGCCTTGTCCTGCAAGTCCCCGTACTTGATTCTTCATAATGACAAGGCAGTGTTGCGACTTCCACCTTCTTTCCTTCTGAAGGCGGTCTCTTCTTTTCATTTGAATGAGGATATTGTCCTTCCTTCATTATGTCCTCACCCAAAACATCCTAAGGAATTTGAGTTACACTCTTTGGATGTGGTGAGGGCCCTGCGGGTTTATTTGAGTGCTACAGCTTCCTTTCGGAAGTCTGACTCGTTGTTTGTGTTACCCGGGGGCTCCAAAAAGGGTTCGGCAGCCTCGTCGGCTACCATTTCCCATTGGATTAGACAGACCGTGACCCATGCGTATGAGCTTTGGGGCAAGGTTCCCCCTTTTCCGGTCACGGATCATTCCACCAGGTCGGTCAGTACCTCCTGGGCGTTCAGGCACCAGGCTTCGGTGTCTCAGGTGTGCAAAGCGGCCACTTGGGCCTCAGTGCACACGTTTACTAAGTTTTAAAAAGTTGATGTTTCAGCATCTGCGGATGCTGCTTTTGGCGAGCAGCGGTGTGAGTGCGTCTGGCGCTCCCTGAGAAGGTTCTGTTGGGTACAGTTGTTGTTGTTTGCCCACCCCTCTAGTTTTTGGCACTGCTTTGGGACGTCCCCACGTGTCAATTAAGAAGAGCTGCGTCTGTCAGTGAACTTAAGAGAAAAAGGGATTTTATTATAACTTACCGTAAAATCCTTTTCTCTGAGTTCACTGACAGACGCAGCTCCCACCCCTCTGGTTTTGTTGCACTGCATGTGACAAACTGAATGCTATTGGCCAGCAGGGGGTTTTATAGGCTCAGGTGAGGATGGCCCCTATGGGAGGGGCCAGCCTATCCCTGATGCTTTTGCATATGTTTTGCCTAGTCACTCCTGATAGGACGACATAAAACCCACATGTCAATTAAGAAGAGCTGAGTCTGTCAGTGAACTCAGAGAAAAGGATTTTACGGTAAGTTATAATAAAATCCCTTTTTTTCTGTTAGTCCTCATACACGGGCCTTTTTACAGCCACGGTTTTAGCATTTTTTACAGCTCTCCATGTTATTCAATCGCCCGTGTGTATGAGTCCTTAATGTGAACCTATACCTTTACCTATCCTGCTCTGCGGTTCTCCCCTAATCCAGTGCTATAGCTGTCTGAAGTCCTTTTCTGAGAAAGTCAAAATGTGCACAGACTTGGGTATGCTCCCATGTGACCACACTTAGGCCAAAGCTTCCCACTGTCCCTCTTTTGGAAATATTGTCCCTTGTTTAGAAGCAAGTCTCTCTGAACCCTTTTCCCTCTTGCTTATCGCTCTTTTCGGTCTGATTTATAGACCTTTATAAAAAAAATGTCCTATTGTTTTAATTACCAGAAATATTTTACAGTACTAAACCTCTAATTTCACCTTTAAATTATTGCAATTGTTAAAGCACTTATGGTTTAATCAGTCCTATTTTGCTCATTAATTCTTCATGGTTGGCATAACTGGGATTGTGGCGGGGGTATGTGTTCTTGTGCCTACATACACTGTACTAAAAGGAGTTTCTCTTTCTCTTCTCGGAATGTTGGGGGGGGGGGGGGTATTACTTAGGCACTGGGAGGGAGAGGAATGGGACACTTTCTCCCAAATCCAAAGGTAGAAAGGTATTTCTCTGGGCTTCATTGGTGTTTGGCCAGTGGTAGAACATTAGAAAATACAACGTACTAAATGCTTAGTGCATCATCTAAAGTAAATCTGTTACTTTTCCCATTATGGACAAAGTACAGGTTAAATTTTCAGCTGGATTCCAAGCAGATATTTAAAAAAATCAATGAATGCAGTTATGTATTCCATGAAAAAGCATTTATATTATTTTAAAAATCTACTAGTGTATGTACACAAATTTGTATTTATAAAGGATCTCTGCACAACAGCACTGGGAAAAGAAAGGGGATTAGAAGAGCTGGCATCATGAGAAGACATTAGACCCCCGACTCTGTTTGAGTCCACCTGGAAATCATAATTTTTTTTCTCACATGTATGCATATAGCAGCATTCTCTATAGCAACCTTTTTTCTGTCAAGGCACCCTTTAAAATTATGAACAATTTTGAGGCACCATTTCTAAAATGTAAAAAGGGAAACCAATGGTTTAACATAATGCAGCAACATTCACACATGTAGGACACTCAATGTTAGAGGTAATTTATTCTTCCAAACCAAATACACCTTTGCACACTGGTACTGACTAGTACTGCAGCGTTACTCTTCTCCCTCAGTTTTTCTCCCTCACTCAGCTAATGGGACCCCACTGCTGATGGAGAGGTATGGGAGAGGCAAATAAGGATGCTGTTCAGGCACCCAACATCCCCATTAACAACCAATGACATTTTGGTTGTTAGAATGCTGGTAGCTGAAGGTTGTAATTGTGCACAATGTAGCTTTGTCCAGGCAGGCTTGATCCACCCATTTTTGGGCAATTTTAAGGGAAATTTTGCCAAGGCACCCCTAAAGAAAAGTCCTGTTGAATCTCTCAGGCGGAGGATCCCCTTGTGGGTGATAGAGTGTAGTCTGAGACTCTTTTATGCCCAACAACTTGCACAACTGATGTATAAGCTGACTTTCAAAATCTCTTCCTTGATCAGAATGGATTCGGACAGGCAATCCATAATGAACGAATAATTTCTCCACAAGGACCTTGACAGTAGTGGCTTGCTGATCTTTCGTTGGATAAGCCTGAGTGCATCGGGTAAAATGATCAGTCACCACCAAGATATTGCCTCTTTCACCTGTATCTGGTTCCAGGCACAGGAAGTCAATGCATACCAACTCTATGGGGCCCTGACTCTGCAAATGCTCCATGGGAGCGACTCAAACTGGGAGAGTTTTTTTCTGAATGCAAGGCAGGCAGAAAAAAGGGAGCAATAACTTTTTATCTCCCTTCTCATATCTGGCCAATAGAACCTATTTCTGACTAGGTGAAAGGTTATCTCTATGCCCAAATGTCCATGTTCATCATGCAGAGACACCAGGACTGATGTACGATGTTTATCAGGAAGGAATAGTTGCCAGGTTTCCTCAAACTCTTTACTGGGGCCTCTTCTATATAGCAGACCAGACTCAATTATAACTGACCAGACTCAATTGTAACTGACTTCATTCTTGATGCAATATCTTAGCATGGACTATCAAGGTATTCAACATGTTGAATCTTGTTGGGCCAAGGCCTTAAGGGCTACACAACATTGAGGATCCTGTTCTTGGTCAATCTTGATCTCCTTTGTTAATGGAGGAAGACCCTCATTTCTTACTTGAATCAGTCTGCAATAAGACCGAGGCACTCCAGCTGGAGGAACTCCTATGGACTCCGCTCCTACAGTCCCCCTCAAGCGTTGAACCAGACCTTTTCATAGAGCTTATACTCTTTCAGTGGGCACAAAGGTCCATTCTTGAAACTCCTCTTCAGGACGATGTTGCCAGCGGGACAGCGCATTAGCATCTTGGTTCCTAATTCCAGGTGGGTTTATCAAACTAAACTGGAGTCCGGATAATGCAGCCAACCGCTGGTGCCCGTTAGCATCCAGCTTTGCAGAGGTCAGCAGGTGGGTTAACGAATTATTATCAGTCTTCACTACAAACTGGGCCCCATACAAGTAGTCCTTCAATTTGTCAACAGCTGCCCACTTCAAGGCCAGGAACTCCAATTTGTGTGCTGGGTAACTCTTCTCAGAAGGAATACGGCTTCGGCTTACATAAGCCACTGGCTGGAGCTTGCTATCTTTCTCCTGATAAAGGACTCCTCCCAGCCTATCTCTGATAGCATCCACATGAAGCTCATAGGGATTGGACAGATTAGCATATGCTTCAGTGAAACTTTTCTTCAACTGCTTATAAGCTTCTTCTCATTAGTGAGTCCACTGCTCTCTAATGGACTCCTTTTTTCCTCTCCTGCCTGACTTCTTTTCCTTCGTCTTCCCTTCTTCCTCCCTTGAAGCCACCTGGAGTAAGTCATTGAGGGGCCTGGCAATCCTGGCAAATTTATCCATGAATCTTCGGTAATACGAACAAAATCACAGAACGAATCTCAGTTCTGTCACAGACTCAGGTCTAGGCCATGCAGTGACTGCCTCTAGCTTCTTTGGGTCAGTAGCCACCCCCTTAGCTGAAACCACATGTCCCAAACAAGTAACTGAAGTATGATAGAACTGACACCTCGCTAAGGATAGCTTAAGCCCTTCTTCATGTAGTCTTTCAAACACCTTCTCCAGTCACGCCTCGTACGCTTCCAGTGTTCCTCCAAACACTATAATGTCATCCAAATACACCAGGACTTCAATCAAGTTCATATCCCCCAATGTCCTCTCCATCAACCGTTGGAAAGTGGCTGGCACACCTGACATTCCCTGCGGCATCCGATTAAACTCAAAGAAACCAATGGGCAGATAAAAGCAGTCTTCTCTTTGTCTTCCACATGCATCAGTATCTGATAGTATCCACTTTCAGATCCAGCACACTAAACCACTTGGCCCCAGCAAGACACTGAAGGGCATCCTCAATCCGTGGAGTGGTATATTGATCCGGGACAGTTTGTCAATTTAGGGTTCGATAGTCTATACACATACGTAGTGTTCCGTTTTTCTTCCAAACCACCACGATGGGTGAAGCATAGGGACTCTTGAATCACTCCAGATTTCTTCAGCTCGGTCAACTGCTCTCTCAAATCCTCCAAATCACTGAACGGAATCCTCCAAGCTCTCTCCCGGAAGGATTTATCTTCCTGTAGGCATATTCGATGCTGGGCACTCCTGGCATCAAAATCGTTACTAGAAAAAAATCTTCTCCCGTCAATCCATCTGTGATTTCATCCATCTCCTCCAGTAAGGGGGTAACACAGCAGCACACTCCTCCAACTCCTTCTGTAATCCATAGCACTCCTCACTCTTCTCTACTTCTTCTGGAGGCAAGGGGGTAGCTGCACTCACCTGCCCTACTTACATTCATGCTCTCAATACCACAGGGTGATCAGTGACATTCTGAAGGCTGATAGGCACCTTCTTCCTGCTTTGTAACAGCTTTAGTAGAAACCAATTCTGGAACCATTGCTATCCCAGCTGCTTCAGTTTGTGCATCCGTCTCCAGCATGACAAAGGGCCCTGGATGATCACAAGTAATTTTATGGTGGCCTTTAAACAGGCAACCTCTCCCGGCTAAAGCACTTTCTCTTTCATGTCCAGCTTCCATATCCGCCCCACTCCATTGGCAGGAGCTCTCTTCTCTTCAATCACTTGTTTGCAGGCCTGATATAGTCAATGGTGAATCTCAGTTCACAACCTTCCTGTTGCTGCCGGTCCAAAGGAAATCCTTATGAGAATGTATCCATTGTATGGAAACTTGTCAGTCCTGATTCCCCAAATCTCTAACTCTTCAAGTTTGTTCAGAGGAATATGTTTTAGGTACTGATCATAGAAATCTCGGTAGAGTAGAGTAACTTGGGCTCCTGTGTCCAAAATGGCTTGAGAATAGACACCTTCTATTTGCACAGACACAATAGGGGATGGCTCCACTAACTTCTCAGGTAGCTTATCCACCCCTACTTTGTTAGTGTCTCTTCTTGGGCCACTTTGAGAGGATCTAATTATAGCCCCGGGTGGTGAACGAGCATTGACTCCCTGCATCTGACCCTCAGATCCCGGTGACGGGTTAGTCCCCACTCCACTTCCCTTTCTTTGGACTCTGTTTGCCTTTCTCTTGATTCTTGAAACTCCATTACTTCTTGGGTTCTCAGTTGGCTCCTTCACTGAGACCCTCTGAAGTTTCCTGCCTTCTGAGTAGATAGCAGCTGCTGTAGTGCTTTCAGTAACTCAGCCATGAAGTTGAATTCTTCATCCCTTTTTGGACACTGTCTTCGGAAATGCCCGTGCTCCCCACACTTAAAACACTTTTGGGGATCAGCTTTATCCACCAAGTGGTAAGTTGAGCTTCCATCACCCGCAACAATGTCTGTTGTAGTTGGTCTTGTGCTGAGCTACTTGAGTGAGCAATTTGACTGGGGATTCCCCAGGAGCTGGCGAGGCTGCAGGGGCCTTAGTACTCTCCCCCCACTCTGACTCTTCTTCACCATCCACCTCAGAGACCCCTTGCTCTATTTGCACTGGCTGAGCAGACACTTTCCCAGTCTTTGGGTTGGTATAGATTCCTTTTCCTGATCTTTGATTCTTTTCATCCAACAGAGCTTCTTCCTCCATAACCAGTCTCATTCAGGGTAGGTTGGTGCCATCTGTGCCCCTTTCAACAGCAGACAAAGCACAGTTAGGTGGCTAGGTCTTGCAGAATTCTCCCCAGCCTGACTTTGTCAACTTTTTTTTGGGTCAATCCCCTTCTTAAAGATAATTTGATGTAGGACATGATCCACCCTAACAGCATAGGCAGACAGCTTCTCTCCTCTGTACTGGTGCGTGTGCTCAAATTTATACATCAAATCGGGAATCTTCTCCACCCTGCCATAAACTGCACACAAAGCTTCAATGTAGTCCATGGCTACACAATACACAATCAGGCTTTCCTCTCTTCATACTCTGGATAACATCTGCTTCAGGACTCCTCAAGCCCTCACTTATTCTCTGTCTTTTCACTGCCTATGGCACATTCCAGTCTTCTACAGCTTGAATGGCTTCATCCACCCAGCTTTCAAATTCTTCCTTACCTTCTGGGGCTGGGGTGCGACCTGAGAAGAACTGCAGTTTCTTGTAACTCTGATTGGGCTGTAATATTGTTGCTCTTGATCAAACTCTCTACCAGCCGGCTCATATCCATATAGAAAGAAGCTGGAGGCATCCCTTTGTTAGTGTCATCAGCTTCTTCTTCTACATTAGGACTCATTGCTCTTGATCGAGGCTTCCTCCTTTCTGTATAGGTATCACTTGAGCTTCTAACCCTTCAGTTAAGCTCACAGTCTCTTTCCAAAATTCTTCTTGAACACTCTCTTGCCACTCAATCAAGGCATAGGTGCAATCTTTCCCATATTCAGGCTTCACGTCCGCAACATAGGATCCCTGCTCTGGGAAAGCTCTTCTCATCAACTGCTGTACCTCCCTCTCAGACCATACAATGCCTGGCAGTCTCACCACACTGGTCAACTCCAAATAGCTCCCCTCTTCTTGCACCCAGCTGGTTGTAGTCCATCTTCCCCTTCTATCTGGATGACTCCTTGGACTTACTGGGGCTTACAATGAGGGGTATCCCAGACGTGCCCTAAAATGTAGCCCTGCCCTCTTGAGGGTCGCAAGATAATTCAATACTCCTCTGGTTTTCCTGACTCTGTGAGTCCTCTGCCACCTCTGACACACTGGGTTCACTCATTGTTCTGATTCCCCTTTAAGTAATGACACAGTAATAGAATACACCATGGTTGAGTTAAATCAATAATGTTTACTCAAAGGAAATGTCAAATAAAGAACTTTGACCCACATAGGGTAGTTTTCACGACTGTATAAATGTCACACACCAGTAAATGATACTTAATATCAATTATGATTTTGCAAACTTAACCATTGTATACACACTTATATCTTTATACTGCACATGGGAGTGGGGTACAGGAGAGCAGGTGATGACTCCTGCAAGGGTCAGACCACTCTCTACTGCTCACTCACATGAAAAAGCAAAGCAGTAGATAAACACGTATAACACCAAAAATAGTAAATATAGTAATATTCAACCTGCTCTGAGATGGAGAGTTCTTTGGTGAATGCCATTGTATAAGACATTTTAACAAAGAACTATATGCTCCTTAAGTGAGGGGAAATTGAGGATTGATTGTAGTTCACTGTCACTTGCTTCATGGTTCAGTTGATCTTCAGCTCATTTTCTGTAGATTAAATGGTATATACCAAGTATTGGCTGATAGAGCAATGCAAATCCAAGGAAATGTATTATAATAAAATATAGCACACTTTCCGCAGAAGAATAATGAAAGTTTCACAGTGATCACTGACTTGTGAAGTTAAATCTGTGGAACTACAAGTTGCAAAAATCAATGCACAGTATGGATGCCTTTGTATACTGTCCATGCTCAAAGTGAATGAATGGGCCTCTCCTAATATCAAATATGCTAGCAGACATGAGAAGTAAAACTGTCTGTGCACAGTGTCTATTAGGATGGGTTTTAACCCGCTCACCACACAGGAACAACAGATGTAGGTGCTGTATACACCGATGATGATGATGATGATAATTATGATGATCTCTCCAGTCTATGGCTCTTAGAATGATTCCCGGCCTCCACTGCCTCACACCACGGATCTGTCGACCATGTGGGGTGTATGGAACAGGAACATGCCCCGATTGCTGTAGGGCAGGATATTCAGGCTGTTCGCTAATGTCCTGCAGGGTATCTGGATTGATGAGTCTGTGAAAGTAGGCCGCGACCCTGCCGCTTGGTGCAGCCAGGGTGCAATTCCTTGCAAGTAAACTACATATCCCAGAATGCATCACTCCCTTATCACTGTCAGTCACAGATCAGCCAAACTGGAACACTAGGGGAAACAACTGTATTATGTTTAATAGTGGAAATGTCTTCTAGTTGCTGGGAAGGTGTATACCCAGCTCCTGGCTACACATGTATTTTATTTTAAAGCAAAGCTATAATTGCCTGTGCAGGGCAAAGCAACATATTTTCTTTATTGCCTTATTCAGAGTAGCATATATCTTTAATGCATTCCCCTTCACTATGTTCAACTTTTTGAAACAAGGAAAGAAAGCCCTGTGTAGGTGCTGAGTTGCCCTACTCGTAACCTACATAGGGTTAGGCCCAATCCTCAAGCACATTAAAGCTTACCTGTTGCTTTGCTCTACATGAACAAAGCACAGATTTGCTTTCAGGTTTAGTGCTGGAGAAATCCAAAGAGCCAACCACAAAGTACTAAATGCATTGCAACAAAATAGTTGTCACATTTTGAAGTCAGTTGAAGTCCTGGCCCCTTAAAGCAAATCTGTCATTTTAATGCACGGTAAAGCAATAGGCTAATTTTTAGTTCCCCTTTCTCAGAAACCAATATTTATGCTATTCTGCAGCTCTGTTCATTGCTTACACAGTACTATAGACTCCCCATGTGACAATGCTGTTTGCTCCAGAGTAGTCAAATGGAGTAAGTCACATTTTTATCCTTACCCCTAAGTAATGAATATACAGTATACGTATGCTCTTGGCACTGAACTGAAAAAAAAGTAGAGGTAACTATAGCTGTTGGGGAAAGCTACATTAATCTAATTTCTATTTTGTCCTGATTGAGAAAAGTATTGATCTTCTTTAAAGTAAACTTTTCTTCAGAGAAACATGGAGGCTGACATTACTAATGCTAGTTACCTGGCTGTTACACTAACCACCTGTTTCAGTCCCGCCTATGTCACTAATCTTGGCCAAGGATGAAGATCAGGAACTGCAGAGTAAATTTAGAAATTCTTATCTGCTGGTGAATTGGCATAACAGCTAGGCATCTACTACTTTCAGAATGGAAAGTCTTCAGTGGAAGTCTCCATGGTTCCCTCTGGATAGGCTCCCTTTAAGGCTATGATCATACAGACACTGGATAAAGAAGAAACTCCTGTTACTACAAGCAGTATTTTGGGGGAACCAATGTAGGTTAATCCATTTGGGTGATCTACTGAGGCTCAACGGTTGTAAGTGTTATTACTCAGTGCGCCTTTTAAACACCAGTGATGGAGGGTTCAATGGGAGTTATAGATTTGTGCTCAGGACAACAGCGTTGTAACTGAACAAGGTTTAAACGTGTCTACTGTCATCTAGGCTGAACCGATTTAGTTTTTAACTAACAAAGCAAAAATGTTATCTGCTCAGATCAGTTTTTAAGCAGCACAGGAAAAAGTACACGTAGGTAGGGCAAGCCACTGATCAATACAAACATATTCCTAATGTTCTGAGGATTTCCCTACCTGTGTGCTTTTTATATGTGCTGGTTACAATTTGATCTAAGAGTGGTTGCTATTTTGGCTGTGTTAGATTTGGTACCGATTAGGTATACAGTGGGGGGCTTCAGCTTACTTAAGTGATGCTGGGCTACTCTATGGATGGATCTTTAAAGCAGATGTGCTACCTGCAAGGAATACCTGCTCTCATTTTTTTTTCTTTGCTGTATGCTATATATGAACCATGTTGGGAGCTTAGATGGTATGGATGTTAGGGACCGCACTTTTCAGGGGCACTTTGGCAGTGTAACTTCACATATACTTGTGAATGTATGCAACAAAACCCTTTGATTTTAATCTAAAATGTTGAAACTATTTGAACAATTGTTCATGTTTTAACCATTCTCATTAACCTGTGGTATTTACTTTTCTTTCATATCAGGTTCTCCAGTAGTTTCTGCTTCTTTGCCCTGGCAATGGATATTCAGAAGTTTGGCCTCAGTATTTATCTTGTACAGGTGGTTTTTGGATCTGTAGAGCTCCCTTTTAGAGTCTTGAGTACGGTTCTGGCTGCTTACATTGGAAGACGATTTGCAGTCTCTGGTTTCCTCATCCTGCCTGGAATCCTTATACTGTGCAGTCTGGCAGTTCCTGAAGGTAAGTTTAAGCAAAATGCCTATATTCAATGACTATCATTCTCCACTAAAAACATAAGTAAACATAAGTAACCAAAATAAAGTATGACCAATGATAGGGATTAAGCTACAGTAGATCAGTGCTGACATTCTGCAAGAAAACCAAAATTTCCACATTTTCGAAGCTATTGTTGAGAAATCTGCACATGGGTTACTAAGTTTGTACACTTGTGACCATTATCAGGCAGTTTCACTCTGACTGTTGGATTTTTACATTTTTTTAAATATTATTGATGAGAATGCTACAGAAGGTGCTGGAATGCACAAAGATAGGTGGAAGAACCCCTAATAAGGCAGCAAGATCTTTCCATTGGCGACATAAATGAAGCAAATCAGGCGCCACCAGTGCATATCTAATATCACTTTTGGGTGAATTGACCGTTTAAACAAACCCAAAGATTAACTTCTTTTAACTCTTTTGTTAAAAAATCATACAATCTGAATAGAGCGAAGGCCTGTGGATGTGGGGTATCTGGATATTGCCAAAGCATTTGATACAGTAACCATAAATGCTTATGAGGTCGGTTGGCATTGACAATAGTGTATGTACTAGATAGAAAACCCAGAGGGTAGCGTATCTTGTGACTGGTGGGGTACCAAAAGGCTCTGTCCCGGGACCAATTCTGTTTAACTTACCGTATTTATAAATAATAGAGGTTGAGGTTGGAATAAGTAGTTCAATCTCAGTGTTTGCTGATGATTCAAAGCTAAGCAGAGTAATAACCTCACAACAGGGTACAATAACTTTACAAGAAGACCTCAAGAAAATAGTGGGGTGGGCAGCTATATGGCAAATTAAGTTTAATATTAAAAATGTAAAGTAATGCACTTTGGGAGCTAAAAATATGGATGCAAGTTACTTGCTAGGGAGAGAACCTGTTAAACACACAGAATGCATAAGACACTGTGGAGTTCATTTACTAAAACTGGAGGGTGTGAAATCTGGTGCAGCTGTGCAAGGTAGCCAATCAGCTTCTAAGTTCAGCTTGTTCAGTTAAGCTTTGACAAAAACAAATGGAAGCGGATTGGTTTCTATGCAGAGCTGCACCTGATTTTGCGCTCTCCAGTTTTAGTATACTGTATCATCCCCAGTGTGCTGAATGCCCTCATCCTTATAAGGCAAGTATACACATAGAGAACTGATAGATAGCTATGGACCTTTTGACGGACGTATAGAAAAAAGCAAAAACACTGATATAAAAGCAGAAGTTGTTATTGTTTAACAACATTAAAATCAAGAACAAGACTCTACAAGTCATTAAAAATATGTCTGCCTTTAGGTTCACATAGATGTAATGAATCCAAAGACAAATCCACATGAAAACTCAAAGTGGATTTTTCTTTGCCAAGCTGCAGCATGTAGGTCTAGCAAACTATTGGCATGCATTAAAAAGAATATTTGCTCAAAAGATAAGACTATAATTCTACCACTTTTTAAAAGTCAGGTTCAGCTATGACTTGAGTATGCCATTCAGTTCTGTCACCATTCTCAGGATGGATGTGCTGGAACTGGAGAGAGTGCAAAGAAGGGCAACAAAGCTGATAAAGGGACTGGAGGACCTCAGTTATGAGTAATGACTGCAAACATTAAACTTATATTCTGTTATTCTGTGGAGAAAAGATACTTAAGAGGAGATATGATCACAATATTCAAATATCGCAATGGTGATTCTAGCATAGGTGTAAACTATTAATTTTATGTCTCTTAAGAAGACACGTGGCCACTCAATGAAGTTGGGCGACAAGAGGTGTCATCTTAAACTGCGTAAGGGGTTCTCTACTGTTAAAGTGGTAAGCACATGGAACTCCCTTATAAAGTTGATAGTGTCGGTGGGGAGTGTCGATAATTTAACCACTTTACAACCAGCTGCTGTCATTATATGGTGGCAGGTCGGTTCTCCTGCGCAAATCGCTTTAGCTATACAGCAGTCCGTGCATGAGAGATAGCGGGCACGTGCGCCTGCTGTGCACTGCGGGAGTGTACCCACGGGTCCAGTGGACACGATGTCCGCTGGCAACCCACAATCGCCTTGTACAGAGGCAGAACGGGGATCTGCCTATGTAACCAAGGCAAATCCCTGTTCTGACAGGGGGGACATGTTAGAGATCTTCTGTTCCCAGTCATTGGGAACAGCAATCTCTGTCATGTCCCTGCCAGCCCTTCCCCCCTACAGTTAGAATACACCCAGGGAACACAGTTAACCCCTTGATCGCTCCCTAGTGTTGACCCCTTCCCTGCCAGTGTCATTTATACATTGATCAGTGCATTTTTATAGCACTGATCAATGTAATAATGTCACTGGTCCCCAAAAAGTGTCACTTGGGGTCAGATTTGTCTGCCGCAATGTCACAGTCCCGCTAAAAATCACAGATCGCCGCCATTACCAGTAGAAAATAAATAAATAAAAGTCCATAAATCTATCCCATAGTTTTTAGATGCGATAACTTTTGCGCAAACCAATCAATATACGCCTATTGTGATTTTTTTTTTACCAAAAAATATGTAGAACAATATACAGGGTGAGCCATTTATATGGATACACCTTAATAAAATGGGAATGGTTGGTGATATTAACTTCCTGTTTGTGGCACATTAGTATATGTGAGGGGGGAAACTTTTCGTAGATTTTTGATACCCTATCTAAATACCTGAAAATAAATAAATAAAAGATGACCATTACCGCCGCTAGACACTAAAAATCGCCCTGACACTGTAACGCCGTCTGTTTAGACTGGGGTTCACTGTGAAAAACCCCTGGTCACTGTAATAATGTAACTAGTCACGATATTTTTACGTGACTAGTTACATATTTACTGTGACCGTCCCTTCCCCAGTTGTGATCCCTCGCTAGTTCCCCAATTGACACAAGGGACCCACATAAGATTGACATCCCCCCTTCCCGACCGTCCCTGTACTGTCTCTAACGACAAGGGTTACTGACCCTTGTCTTCTAGAGATTGTACAGGGGGGACAGTCTTGTCCCTAAACGGAACCAATGTATCCGTCTAGGGGCAAGAC
>BLSH010181367.1:29315-43059 GCA_018402905.1 Glandirana rugosa
CAGTCCAGGCTCGTAAGGATCTACTTGTCAAAGGACCTTTCACCTAACCAGCAGCACCCGGTCAACTTACCGGGGGTTCCAGAGGGCTAGACTGGGGGAATCTGAAAATAGAAACCCCAGTAGACTTCCGTTAACAGATACGACACTTCTATGCTCTACACGTCGTGGATTCAACTGGCCCACGACGACCAATCCACTTTCCAGGAAACTGTTCATCTAGGAATGCTCGGACCTGACACCCATAATGTGGTTGTGCACCATCTTGCTGGAAAAACTCAGGGAACGTGCCAGCTTCAGTGCATAAAGAGGGAAACACATCATCATGTAGCAATTTCGCATATCCAGTGGCCTTGAGGTTTCCATTGATGAAGAATGGCCCCACTATCTTTGTACCCCATATACCACACCATACCATCAATTTTTTGGTTCCAACAGTCTTGGAGGGATCTATCCAATGTGGGTTAGTGTCAGACCAATAGCGGTGGTTTTGTTTGTTAACTTCACCATTCACATAAAAGTTTGCCTCATCACGGAACAAAATCTTCTGCGTAAACTGAGGGTCCTGTTCCAATTTTTGTTTTGCCCATTCTGCAAATTCAGTGCGCCGATCTGGGTCATCCTCATTGAGATGCTGCAGTAGCTGGAGTTTGTAAGGGTGCCATTTGTGAGTAGCTAATACCCGCCGAAGGGATGTTCGACTAATGCCACTCTCCAGTGGCATGCGGCGAATGCTACGCTGTGGGCTCTTGCTGAATGAAGCTAGGACAGCCACTGATGTTTCTTCATTAGTGACAGATTTCATGCGTCCACATTTTGGCAAATCCAACACTGAACCAGTTTCACGAAACTTAGCGAGCAGTTTGCCAACTGTAGCATGGGAGATGGGTGGCCTCGTAGGCTGTCTTGTATTGAAATCTGCTGCAATGACCCGGTTACTGCTTTCACCAGACATCAACACAATTTCTATCCACTCCGCACGTGTTAACCTCAACGACATGTCAATGGTTGTAAACAAAGAGAAACTTGTAAATAACTCATGAAAGAATAAAGTTACGTTAAAACCAAGCACACCATTGTTTTTCTTGTGAAATTCCCAATAAGTTTGATGTGTCACATGACCCTCTTCCTATTGAAAAAACAAGTTGGATTCAAAATGGCCAACTTCAAAATGGCCACCATGGTCACCACCCATCTTGAAAAGTTTCCCCCCTCACATATACTAATGTGCCACAAACAGGAAGTTAATATCACCAACCATTCCCATTTTATTAAGGTGTATCCATATAAATGGCCCACCTTGTATATCGGCCTAAACTGATGAATACTTTTTTTATATTTTTTTTATTGGATATGTATTGTAGCAGAAAGTAAAACAAACAAATTTTTTTTCAAAATTGTCGTTTTTTTTGTTTATAGCGCAAAAAATAAAAACCGCAGAGGTGATCAAATACCACCAAAAGAAAGCTCTATTTGTGGGGGAAAAAAAGATGTCAATTTTGTTTGGGTACAGTGTTGCATGACTGCGCAATTGTCAGTTAAATCGACGCAGTGCCATATCGCAAACAATGGCCTGATCAGGTAGTGGATAAATCCTTCCAGTCCTTAAGTGGTTAAAAACACCTTTAGATTGGCATTTTAGCTAACTCAATTATACAGGGATATGGGAATTGTTAGTGAAATTAATACATACAACACATGCGTGTGGGTGGGGCCACTCTCCCTGCATGTGGGGTGCCTTTCACCGTGAACGCATTCATTAATGCCAGGTGGGCCCTGCGGTCATGTGAGAATCAAACATCAAGGCAGTTCCCTGACTTAGAGATTTGCCATGTCACTGTGTGCAGTAATAAAAATACAGAATTCCTCTGAAAAATGCTGCCTTGTGTAACTCACTATACACTGTTGCCTGATGTGTGTTGCAATTTGGTGGGACACCATTGAGACTATGCCCTCTTCTCTACCCCATCACCTCACTCCCAGTGACAGATGGGGTCCCACCCTGCACCTAACAGGGACCTCATGCGTGCAATTGTTAACTTCTTCCTTCCCATACCATGTGGTCAGGCTAAGGGTCCCAGTTGCTATGGTTAACCCCTTCTCAGCCTGGGTCAGCCACTACCTAAATAACCCATAGGCAACCTGACTACACACACACTGGATGGACTGGTGACTTTATTTAAAGTAATGTCTGCCAGTGTGTTTTTTCCTTCCCTGTCTTGTTTTCTTAACCACAAATGAGTACAAGTGTAGGGTCGGCTCTACCACTAGGCAGAGTAGGCGGCCGCCTAGGGCGCACTGCCACCCAGGGTGCACAGTCGCCCAGGGCGCCTGGCCACTGTTGATCCGTCACTGCTCTGCATCGATCACTCATGTCACTGGAGAGTCGTGGCTGGCAGCACACCAGGGCGGTAAAATGCGCCTGCTGTGAACAGTGAAGACATCCCTGCCGCCCCTGTGCTCTGTGCAGAAATAATTTGCCCTCTCCACCCCCGTTCTGTCAGCCTGCTTTCTCTGGGACCACTCTGTCCCCAGCCTGCAGTGCCGGCGCCGCCCTAGCAGTGGCAATGAGAAGAGGAGGGGAGAGAGAGCCAGGACAAAGAGCAGCTGGCCGGCCCGGAAGTGCTGCATTAATGATGGAACCAACTTGGGTGGGTGAGATGGAAGCCCTGCATGTAGTTCTGGGCTTGCCGATATTTCCCCTCCCTCCCTCCTCCTGGACCGTCGGATCTTTTGTGGGAGGACAGACAGCACTGCAATGCCGCTCTCCTCTTCCCACGCTGAGTATTGCACTCAGTCAGCTAAATTACAATAAACTTTGAATCTGCTGTCTGCATCGCATTGTGTACACAGGGGAACTGATGTGCTGGGGGGTGGGGGGGGGATACAGAGAGGAACTGATGTGTGTGTGGGGGGATACAGTGGGCAACAGAGGTGCGGGGGCTGCAGTGTATCTGTCTGCTTGTATGGACAGGCAGTTACACAGTTAGCCTGTCCATATACTACCCTAGCCTGTCCATATACTACCCCTGCCTGTCTATATACAACCCCAGCCTGTCCATATACTCTCCAAGCCTGTCCATATATGCTCACATCCTGTCTATATACTACCCCAGCCTGTCTATATACTGCCCAAGCCTGTCCATATACTATCCCAGCCTGTCTATATACTACACCAGCCTGTCTATATACTGCCCTAGCCTGTCTATATACTGCCCCAGCCTGTCCATATACTACCCCAGTCTGTCCATATACTACCCCAGCCTGTCCATATACTGCCCCAGCCTGTCCATATACTGCCCTAGGCTGTCCCTATACTGCCCCAGGCTGTCCATATACTGCCCCAGCCTGTCTATATACTAACCCAGCCTGTCCATATACTACCCCAGTCTGTCCATATACTACCCCATCCTGTCTATATACTACCCCAGCCTGTCCATATACTGCCCCAGCCTGTCTATATACTACCCCAGCCTGTCCATATACAGCCCCCGCCTGTCTATATACTGCCACAGCCTGTCCATATACTACACCAGCCTGTCCATATACTACCCCAGCCTGTACATACACTGCCCCAGCCTGTCCGTGTACTACCCCAGCCTGTCCATGTACTACCCCAGCCTGTCCATGTACTACCCCAGCATGTCCATGTACTACCCCAGCATGTCCATATACTACCGTAGCCTGTCCATGTACCTGCAGACCATGGCTGGCATGAGGAAGCAAGCCATTACTTGTCTTTAGGCCAGGTCCAGAGGCACAGGTGTGAGCCTGCGGACCACGGCTAAAGAAATAGGTAGAGAGGCACTGCAAATATCTCCGCCTCCGCCATCTCCATTGTATACATGGACAGGGCAAAGGGGGTGGAGTCGGCGGCGGATCCAAAGGGGGGGGCAGCAAAATGAGGTTTCGCCTAGAGTGTCAAAACCCTTGCACCAGCTGTACAGGTGCAATGCGATTTTCATGTAGTGTGATTTGCTTAGGACTTTTATATTTCTTCATTGCGACTTTACTCACATAAGCGCATCAGCATTATATAAGAAGCAATTCCTATGAGACTGTGATTAGATAAGTATTTTTTCTTAAACCCTCACCTCTACTCCCATGTCATCCTTGTTGCCTAAGAACTCTCATCCCAAGCACATTACATTCACACATAAGCATAACGGAAATGTGTGTTCCCACTCACGTTTTTTTCCTGCGTTTTTCATATGTAAATGTGCGTAAGGCAGCCCATTCACTTGAATAGGCTATCATACGTGAAACAAATGCCCCAAATCAGCGCAAGAACCTTTTTGGTCATGGAAAATTGAATGCATTTTCGGTGCTCGTTGTGGCACATTTGTAGTGTGTTTTGTCGCATGGCAAAATACACATCTGCTAAATGTGATTAGGGTGTCATTAACAATTGCACTGCAGTCACAGCTCCACATTTCCGAATGTGCAGTTACCATAATGGCAATGCAAGCGTGTTTCAAAAACACATGGCATAGCATACGTTTTCTGTGCGGGCTGCTTTGCATATGGAAATGTGGAGATGTCAATGCATAACAACACGTGTGTGATGCGCAATTGCAGTGTGTTTCCAAAATGCGCAGATGTGAATGCAGGCTTATTTGGTAATGACACCCCAATGGCGGTTAGTGATCAAAGTAACACCCACAAGAATGGCAGGACCCAAGATTTCGCAGTGGTCACCTTATTCCATTGCGCTGTGGTCCAGTTCTGATACTCACGTGCCCATTGTAAGTACTTTTGGCTGTGGACAGAGGCCTGCATGGGCACCCTGACCAGTCTTCGGCTATGCAGCCCCATACACAACAAACTGCGATGTCCATTTTTTTCTGCTTTCAATACATCAACCTCAGGGACAAAATGTTTATTTGCTTCCTAATATATCTCACCGACGTTAGGATGCCATTGTAACAAGATAATCAATGTTATTTGCTTTACCTGTCAGTGATCTTCGTGTTATGGCTGATCAATGTGTATTTTAGCTTCTTAATTAGCTGTGTGTATATAGTTCCACTATGATGAAAAATGGACCATGTGTGTGTAGCGCTTACCCTCGTAGGACCGGCTGAGTTTGAAGATATAATTCACTACTCTGACAGTACAACCCTTGCACGCTCGTATCTCCAGTTGTCTAGGGGTATATTGAAAGAAGTTGAACACCAATCACTTTTCTGATGCTTAAACAGGATAACGTTTATTCTTCACACAAGAACAAGGAGAGAGGGGTAGGGAGCTCATGACACTCTTTCAGCGACAATCAAAAACATGAATGGGCAGGCAGACTCTCAGGCAAAAATACAGTGAGACAGCATACCAGGCCGCAGCCTCTTCTGAACACTCTGACATGTGGTTGTCTCACTTAGCAACCCCAAAAACAAACGTTACACTTGCGGATCTGTAGAACTCCCTCTTAGTTCTCTAAGCTTCAGTGGATCCCAATTTAGCAACAACAGAATGTACTCACAAACATGTAGAACTCTCTCACAGTTCTTTGGGCTTGGGTGGATCCTGACTTGAAAATGAACAGAGTACACTCACGGGGTCCATGGAACTCTCTCAGTCCCCTTACTGAAGCAGATCCTGGACAGGCGCACCACAACACTTTACATCTTGCGGACAGGCATGGGTCTCCTGGCATCTGGGACCCCTGGATAGGCCTAAGGACTCGGGCCTAGCAGCCACGAGGCTTCTGTAACGCAGGCCCCTCCCAGCGGACTGGGAGAGCGACTGGGGCCTACCCCAGCAGAGCTGGGCTGGACTCTCCCTTCCCCAGATGAGCTGGGCTGGACTCTCACCCCGATCACCTGACTTCCTCCCAATATATGGTCTCCTCCCACCTACCCACAATGCACTTGCACCGAGTGGATTGGCTAGGAAAAGAATGAGATCACTCCAGAATGTTCTGGAATATTATGACTTATCACACCCATATCTTAGGCAGCAGTGCCACCTACTGACATGGTGGAGAAGTGCATTGGAGGAAGGAAATCCAGTAATCAGGAACTATAAATCACAGCAAGACCAGTACTGTCTTGCAAATATATTTTGCCTGACAGCCTAACAAATTTAGCACCCCTCTACACTCACCCCCCTCCAAAATAGACTCCGTCCCCGGAGTCTGCGGTGGAAAAAGAAAAATGTCTGCAGGGTGTCCTGGCTAAATTTGGACAGGGATGGGAACAGGAAAGATAACTTTTAGTACAAATACAGGTGGCATTTCCACCGAAATAGAAAAATACAAAATATCAAAACATATCACCATTACTTGCAGTTTATACCTATCTATCTACCTAATAGAAAAACTGTTATTGAAAAAAAAATATACACCATTGTCTCTCCTTATCCAAGGAGGACTTAAACCTGAGTAGGCACTTCTGTACAACTTGAACTGAGGTTGGCCTCTCCTTAGCCAAGGAGGGCATGCAGATGCAGGAACATCTGTATAAGAACAAAAAGAAGAGAAAAACACACACAAAATATCCTATCACTAAATTATTGCAAAATTTTGAAAAGGTGGTCTCTCCTTAGCCAAGGAGGACTTGAAGGTCTCAGGAGCCCCTGAAAGACAACAAGAATATATACATCCTATAAAAGTTCTAATACTCTATCACAGTCTACACTATCACTTACTAGCATACAAAATCTAACTACTTAACAGTATGAACAATGCATTATCCCCTGGAGGATAACACTTTGTTCCAAAATGCTATATACACTAAGTACTACGAGTAAGGTTCCACTTACTGAATTATCTATACCTAATCTATACAAAAAGAGTACTTGAATTGTTGCAGTCCATGTAGTTAAATAATCCGGTAGGTTTCCCCAAGGCACTAAGTACCTCCATACCTGACTATCTAACTAGGCTTTACACATTGTCTCCGTATCCTCAAAGGTCAATGGGCAACTTCTCCAAGCAAAGTATCCAAAAAGATTGGAAAAGATGGCATCCTGTCTCTGTAACTCCAAAGTCCAGCAATGCAAACTATACACAAGCCAGAAGTGCAAAGACATGCTGAAGGCACCAACGAAACAACAGAATATCTCTGACGTGTCCCAATATGACTTATTTCTCTTTTTTTTTTTTTTCGTACATGTCAGCTGTAGGGCACTTTAGGCTGCTGATCCAGAAGGGGTGAGCCAAGGAACTGTGTATTTTCCTTTTTTTTTTCTTTGTTGTGACCCAGCAGAGTTTCAGAATGTCCAGCTACAGAGTACATCTTGTGAGGCACCTAAAGCAACTACTGGTGGAGAAGAGAGTGAAGAGACCCAATTGAAGCTCCAGAATGTCCGTCACAGGCTCAAAACTTGATGCAAGGCTTTTTAGTCTGCTAGTGGGGGAGAAGGCTCTGAAGATGCCCACAGTAACTTCAGAATGTCCATTTGCAGTAACAGTTTGTGGCAACATACTGGTGCAAGGCGCTTTAAGCAACTGCGGGTGAGGTTCACTTGAATCCAGACTACAATTCCCTGTATGCTTTAGAAGGAAACCCAGCAGTGCTTCAGAGTGTCCATTGCAATAGCACTCCTTCTGGTAAATAGCAGAATAACATCACATAGTCACTTGAGATATCATAATTTCAAACAAGTAGCAGAACTTCACCTTAGGGTCTATAAAATTTCTCAAACATTGCAGATTTAACAGAAAACAGGGTTACAGCAAACAACAGCATTTCCGAACAGGTCCAGCGATTTTCCACTGGCAGCAAAAGGAACTTTCAAATCAAACAGTACATTTAACATCACCAATAATACTTTGGATCTGGTAGTTGAATGGACTCTCCTGACGGTCCCACGGTAGTAATGAACCTCCTTTGATCACTTTGCTTAGTCCGTCGGATCACTACACAATCAGAGAAGATGTGACGGCCATAGTCCCAAGTTTGCAAGACATTACTGTATTTCTCCCTCATTCTAGGAGAAAGCTCCCGTAGATCACTTTCCACAGGGATGTTCAAAAACTCTCTTATTGCAGTGTCAATCTACTGAGACCTTTTCACTTGTATTTCCTCCTCAATATCTTCAGGCACATACGGATACAGATAGCCATATTCCTCCGCTATTCGCTTCATCACAATTCTTTGCAGTTTCGACAACTTTGGCAGCACCCTAGGGCCCCCACAACCAGACAGCACAGGCGTATTGGAAGCACAGGTTACTGGAATGCCTGCAATAGTGGTGGGTCTTGGGGCCCTATCTGACATGGCATATACTGCATTCCTGACGGTCTTTACATAATAGGCCAGCCGCTTTTCCTCGCTTGAAACTAGAGAGCCGGGTTCAGGTGAGGCATGAGGCTCAAGGGTATCACAGTCCACTAATAGCATGGGGACTTCCTCATCCACAGGATCAAACAAACATTCCAAATCACTATCCGCTAGCTTGCCCCATGACATGGTATCAGAGAACAGTTCAGAAATCCTATCACTCAATATGTCAGAGTCCCTTTCAGTGGAGAACTCTTCAGCAGGGAGCAGATTAGGCCTAGGCTTTACATCAATGACTTCTACAAGCTCAGCCCCTTGGTAGTGACAGGTTTTACAGTCCCCACAGGAATATCAGAAACAGGCTTACCAGACTCAGATGACTTTCCAGGAGCTTCCATGAGTAGGCATAACAGGCGCCCTCGGCCGCGACCGCGAGAAGGCATGAAGACTGGTACTGTAGTGAGCGATGCAGCAGAGGTAGTAATAGCAGGGAGCGGTAGTGAATTTGCGGGAGGCGGTGGTAGAACTTTCGTTGGCGGCAGGAACTAGCACTTCTGCCACATGGAGCGACTTAAAGCTTTGGGTGGTAGCAGGAACTGACACTTCTGCCACATGAATAGTTGAAACGGTGGCGCTGTCAGAAGCATCTGACTCAGCACATGTAGATACAGCAGCTGAAGCAGTAGTGGAAACAACAGTGGAAGCAATAGTGGTGCTGCCCTCCTGTTCTGGAACAGCAATACATTTGGCCCAATCAACTTTAAGCTCCCGCGGCGGCATAGTTGGTGAGGCGACTTCCAGCAGGGTCTCGCCACAATTTGCACAGGCCACCCATGGCCGGATACTGGTCACAAGTCCCGCACAGTTGGGGCACAATAGCCCAATGGACTCATAGCCACCTGTTGAATAAAGCGCCAGACTACCACGTGTAGTGAAGCGCACGCCAGTGTCAATAACTGCATCCCTGAACCCGGTCGGTCCAGATCTGACACCTGGCGCAAGGGTTTTCCATCCGCAACTTGAAAATCAGGGTTCGTCATCTCTGCTTGCTCTGACTCTCAGCACGTGTATCCAAAAATGGCGTCACGCTCTTCCGCGCGTCCTCCTTTGCAGAGCGGTGACTCCTCCCCCTGCCACAGGATTGGTTTGGTTGCTCAAAAAGAACTTCAGCTCCGCCTTTCTTCATGAAGCAGCGCGCCAAAAGAAAATGGAGTCTGCCTTAACCCCTTCAGCCCTGGCAGAAGTGACAAAAAAGAAAGAGTTTTATCTGCTTCACCCATAATCCCTGCTGCCCCCTTTTGTACCTTGGCACCCCCGCACCAGTGCCTCCATAATTTCCTTAATGTATATATGTCCACATATGGGTTGCATATTCTAGTCATTATTGATAATTTCTTTTGTATATATATTTTGTATATCCCATATATGGTTCATATCATTTACTCTTTTTTAGAGAAATTTTATGCAATATATAGGGATGTGGTATCTCATTATAATAATCTTACAACAATTTTATATCATTTTATTTTTTATATTTTATATATTTCGTAAAAAATACCAGTTCTTACCTGCCATCATTTTAAGGCGTTTCATCTAGAATTATTAATTCACAAATATCGTATTTTAATGTTGTCAAAAACGCTGGAATGTTCCTAAAACGTGTCTAAACAGTTTTATATGATATTTTATATGGTATTTTATATGGTATTTTATATTTTACATTGTATTTTATATGGTCTCATAGCGCTCACTGTAACATTTTTTTATATATATATTTATATATATATTTGCCATTTTGCACCATCCTTCCCCCCACGGTTGTCAGCCGTCCATCAGCACCAACTTTCCAAGGAGGTGTAGCTTGAACATTAACCCCTCCCACCTTGTACTCCTTTAAATCCCCCCCACCACCAATGACAAACATTCATGGCCTGAAGAAGGGGCGGAGCCCTGCAACGCGTCGCCGTTTCCAGCTGCCCATTGGACGAAGAGGACCACCTGCATCTGCCCTGCACGGACCAAACGGACGCCCGAACGGTCGTTCGCGCCAAAATCCACCGGAGCCAGAGGAGGAGACCCCCGGGAACCACCGAAGCCGCCCCCCCAGCCCACCACCGCCAGGCAGACCAGGACCTCATCCCAGCAGCCATTCCAGACAGACCAAGGACAACCATAGCCAGCAGTGGCTGACACTGCAATGCGCACCTGCATACTACCATTGTGAGTAGTTTTAATCTTGTTTAATAAATTTGTTTTATACACTACTGCACTTAGAGGCGCACCTTTCTTGTTCTTTGTTACCCACAGGAGTCCGGTTACTTCTTAGTGGTGCAGCCTACCAGTGTCACAGTGATTTCCACCATCCCAGCAATAGACTATACCAGGACTTTTGTACGCACAGACTTGTGTACATACCTTTGTACATATAGACTTGTTGAACATTGCCTTCTGTTCCTCCAGGTCACTTGACCATCCCCAACCTGCCCAACCACCGGGGGACAAACCGAGGGCCCCCCTCCCCCCCCAAGAGCCCCCAGCCTCAATCTGTCCGGGCTCTCCCAACCCTCACTCCCGTGTTTGCGTTGCCAACTTCGTTTTTTCCTGAAAAGTGACAAAAAGGCCAGGCTGTCTCTCCCATACAAAAAGACACAAAAATAGTACCGTTGACTGCAGAGTAGAGGGAATATAAATCCCGGACGAGCACCCACATGTAGCGCTTACCCCCGTAGGACCGGCTGAGTTTGAAGATATAATTTACTACTCTGACAGTGCAACCCTTGCACGCTGGTATCTCCAGTTGTCTAGGGGTATATTGAAAGAAGTTGAACACCAATCACTTTTCGGATGCTTAAACAGGATAACATTTATTCTTCACACAAGAACAAGGAGAGAGGGGTAGGGAGCTCAGGACACCCTTTCAGCGACAATCAAAAATATGAATGGGCAGGCAGACTCTGAGGCAAAAATACAGTGAGACAGCATACCAGGCCGCAGCCTCTTCTGAACACTCTGACACGTGGCTGTCTCACTTAGCAACCCCAAAAACGAACATTACACTTGCGGATCTGTAGAACTCCCTCTTAGTTCTCTGAGCTTCAGTGGATCCCAATTTAGCAACAACAGAATGTACTCACAAACATATAGAACTCTCTCACAGTTCTTTGGGCTTGTAGAACTCTCTCACAGTTCTTTGGGCTTGGGTGGATCCTGACTTACTGAAGCAGATCCTGGACAGGCGCACCACAACACTTTACATCTTCCGAACAGGCATGGGTCTCCTGGCATCCGGGACCCCTGGATAGGCCTAAGGACTCAGGCCTAGCAGCCACGAGGCTTCTGTAACGCAGGCCCCTCCCAGCGGACTGGGAGAGCGACTGGGGCCTACCCCAGTGGAGCTGGGCTTGACTCTCCCTTCCCCAGATGAGCTGGGCTGGACTCTGACCCCGATCACCTGACTTCCTCCCAATATATGGTCTCCTCCCACCTACCCACAATGCACTTGCACCGAGTGGATTGGCTAGGAAAAGAATGAGATCACTCCAGAATGTTCTGGAATATTATGACTTATCACACCCATATCTTAGGCAGCAGTGCCACCTACTGACATGGTGGAGAAGTGCACTGGAGGAAGGAAATCCAGTAATCAGGAACTATAAATCACAGCAAGACCAGTACTGTCTTGCAAATATATTTTGCCTGACAGCCTAACAAATTTAGCACCCTGCTACATGTGCAACAATCAGAATTATTTTTTCAGTTGACAGTACACAGAATAAATCACTAAAAATAATAATCAGAATCATTATAAATGCTCATTCATGCAGTGTTCCTCCTGTTATGTTTAATTCTTTGCAGGTGAATAACTATACATTTATAGTTCTTTATTTTTTTCAGACTTAATACTATTGCAGATGTCTTTCACTGTGCTAGCTAAGGGACTTCTTGGTTCTTCCATTGTCTGTGCCTATCTTTATACACCTGAACTCTACCCCACTGTGCTCAGGTAAGTGTATCAATCAGAAAGACCTGGTCTTTAAGTGCTGGTTTTGAGTGCTACCATTCTTCATCACACATTCCTTTAGTTTAGATACATGAAGATATATACACAGGTGTATGCCCAGGTAAACATTAGGGGCCTCCTTTAACCCAGGTTTCTAATATTATTCCTCCTCCACATTTGACTACACACAATGGAAAAAAAGTTACTGTGAGGACAAAGAAAACTGTACCATTTAATTCATAAATCAATCCAAACTGCAGTAAAGTCTGTTAATGATACTCCCAAATGAGATCATGTACATGATGTCCTGCTAAATAATGTAAATTGTTCAGACAAAGCAAAGAAGAGCCTCCTTTACTAATGAAAATCTGACTCTCTTTTAGTGGAAGCATTACCGCATACCATTATGGCTTTAAAACTTTGGTTTAAACTGATATATGCTTAATGCTTGGCAATATTTGAATGTTAGACCATTAACCTCTCAATTGCCTTGGTTGCTAGAAAGAAAAAATACACTACCAAGTATTCTCCAAGCAGGCCTCAAGCCTGCACATATGTACATGTACTTGTGATCCTCTGATAAGCTCTGACATATATCTTCCATAGGGAGGTTAAATACTATACGTAAAAAGCATTATTAATGACCTAATCATTACTTTTATAACTATGTATTTTTTTCTACCATAGATATAAATATTATTTCTTGATATGGGGTGACACAGACAGTTTAATATATTTTTTAGAATTGTTATAAGCAATCTCTGCCATAGGAAGATAGTCTACCCAGTCATCCTTAAGTAACTAACAAAATATTGAAGGCACTGCTCTAAAGTTTTTAGTGATCCGTCCATTAGACTAAGATGGAAAAGCTGAAGACAGATTCATTGTTACGCATAAAGCTGAGCAAAAGCTTTTCCAAAATTCCAAAGTAAACTGTACTCCTCTGTCAGACACCACATCATCAGGATTTCCATGTTGTTTAACCACTTGCCGACCGCCGATCGGCATCTGACGGCGGCAAAGTGGTTCGTTCCCGCAAAACGCCGTCATACGACGGCGGCTGCGGGAACGAGTTTAGTGAGCGTTCGGGGAGGGCCAGGGAGCGGGTGCGGTGGCTTCGATTGCCGCCGGCTACCCGCGATGGCCCCCCCGGAGCGAAGGAGCGGAGGTCCGTGTATGTAAACACGGACCTCAAGGGCGTCGGCGGCAGCATACTGCCGCAAAACGCCCTTGCTTGGTGAAACGGCGGCAGTCTACGGCTAGCCGCCAGCCGTTCACCAATTTGTTGTACCTTTAGGACTACTACACCACAGACTGTCTCCTCATGTCAAATGAAACCTTAAAACCTTTTCGAAAACGAGTCGAAATACGCATTGTTACTTAGACAGAAGTCGAAAAGGTAGAATCAGATTACCTGCCTAGTGATTTTTGAAATCTCGTCACGGAAGTTATAAAACAATCAATGAATTCCTACTGACCCATCTGATAGAAGGATACCGTCTCTAACGAATATTGTTAAGATTTT
>BLSH010181367.1:48966-69101 GCA_018402905.1 Glandirana rugosa
ATTGGCATTTATACAGCGATCAGTGCTATAAAAATGCACTGATTACTGTGTAAATGTCATTGGCAGTGAAGGGGTTAACCTGCAGGGGGCGCGCTAAGGGTTAACTATGTTCCCTGGGCGTGTTCTAACTGTATGGGGGATGCCCTAACAGGGGAAGGGAAGTTATCACAGCCTTCACGTAAAGGAAGGCTGTGATCACAGCCCTTCCCCCTCACACAGAGCGGAGGTCCGTGTTTACATACACGGACCTCCGCTCATTCGCTCCGGGGGGGGCATCGCGGGTGGCCGGCGGCAATCGAAGCCGCCGCACCCGCTCCCTGGCCCCCCCTGGACACAGTGAGCGCGCGGGCGCGCCTCCGGCGGCGCGCGCGCGCTCACTATACACGTTCCCGCAGCCGCCGTCGTATGACGGCGATTTGCGGGAACTAGCCACTTTGCCGCCGTCAATTGCCGATCGGCGGTCGGCAAGTGGTTAAAAAAAGTGTATTTTTTCCAAAAAAATTGAATTTTTAAGACCGCTGCGCAAATACGGTGTGACATAAAGTATAGCAATGATCTCTATTTTATTCTCTAGGGTCTCTACTAAAAAATATATATAATGTTTGGGGACGCTAAGTAATTTTCTAGCAAAAAAAAGTGATTTTAACTTGTATTATACTTGTGATTGTAACTTCCTTAAGTGGTTAAAGTGGAGTTCCACCCAAAAGTATAGGTGACCCTCTGACATGCCACAATTGGCATGTAATTTTTTTTGGGGGGGGGGGAGCAGGGACCCTGTTTTCACAGGATCCCAGCTCCTACTTCTTCTCCTGGCACGGCGGAGCCGGAAGGAAGTTAACCTCTCTCCCCTCCCTCCCGGCAATCTTCTGGGACACGTCACAGGTCCCAGAAAATTCACAGCGCGAAACGTGGCTCGCACATGCGCAGTGGCTTCATGGCCGGGTACCCACACTTGCTATGCCGGCGTCGCGGAGAGGAGGGGGAGAGGAGCGATGCATCAGGCAGCCGCATCTCTGCACTGTGGGACAGGTGAGTAGCCATTTATTAAAAGTCAGCAGCTACACTTTTTGCAGCTGCTGACTTTTAAATGGGTGGAACTCTGCTTTATCTTTCAAAAGCATGGCAAGCATGCTTGTGATGCTCTTCCAGGTTATCAGAAAAGAGGAGAATATCATCCTGCTATGTAATCACAAACTGGTCCAACAGACCTCTGAAGACATAATTGATGAAGTGGTGAAAGTTACAGAAGCATTGCAAAGGCCAAAGGCATAACCAATGACTCAAAATGCTCATATCTGGTTCTAAAGGCAGTTTTCCATTTGTCTCCTAGGCAAATTTGGACAAGTTTAAATATGTCCCTGTAAGTCTAATTTTGTAAAGACTTTGGCAGAAGGGAGTCTTTCCACCATTTCAGCGATTAAGGGATGTGGATAACGTTATTTTTAATAGTGATTTTTTTTCACATCCCTGTAATCAATACAAAGAAGCAAGGTGGAGTCCTTTTTTTTTAAACAAAGAACAGGGCTGCCCCTGGAGGAGACGTTGAGTGTCTGATAAAGCCCTCCTCTAAATTCTCATCAAGCCACTCCCTAAACACCAAAACACCTTTTAATCAGGCTCTGCCATATTAAAAAGGTGACCAAAAGATATTTTTGCCCCTGGAAGCAGTTCAATGGGGTAATCATACGGGTGATGAGGAGGTAATTGATTGGAACACAGGTATCCTAGAACTCATGATATTGTGGAGGCAGGTTGTCATATGATTGGGTAGTTACCACATCAACTTGTGATCCCCTTGTGGGCTGGTGCAGCATGGTGTGGTGGGCAATGAACACGCAAAATCCACGTTCAACAAAATTAGCATGTTGTAGAAGCTCAGCAATACTTAAAGACAGGCCCAGCAGTGAGGCAACCCACTTGAAGTGAAACAGAGATGTGACAGTTGTCTGAAGGCACAATGGTGGCATCAGCATCTGCCAAGAGAAGCGGAATACAGCTTGGCCAGTCCATACCCAAAAAGGGAGGCTTCCTGGAAACTGGCATAGTCCCTGTGCTCTCCCTACTCCTCCGCAACCTTTCCCTGATGCTATGCACTGTCTCTGCCAGACGAGTATCCTTTCCCTACACTAGCCACTTGCAAATTGTACGCCAAGCCCAAGATTCAGAGTCTTAAAGCGAAGTTCCACCATAAAGTGGTGCTTCCACTTTAATGGAAGGTGACCCCCCAACATGCCACAATTGGCATGCCTTTTTTTTGGGGGGTGACCAGGGACCCTGTTTTCACAGGGTCCCAGGTCCACTTCCTCCCCTGAAGACGTGGCTCAGGGAAGGAAGTCCACCTTCCCCCCTCCCTCTCTGCGATTTTCTGGGACACGTCACAGGTCCCAGAAGATATGCCGGCCAGTCACAAGACGCAGCGCGCGCCCAACTTTGAAGCCAAAGCCAGGTGCCCACACTTATGATGCCGGCGCCACCGAGGGGAGGGGTCGAAGAGCGAGCCCTCGGGCGACCATATTGCTGGAGCGAGGGACAGGTGAGTGTCCGATTATTAAAAGTCAGCAGCTACATTTTTGTAGCTACTGACTTTTACATGGGTGGAACTCCGCTTTAAAAAGACTCTGCCTAACCCAAGATGGCCACCAAGGTTATATGGGGCACCAGCATCCATTTGGATGGCTGCCTCCCTGTGACTGCGGAAACCATAAAAGAACTAAATTCCTCTCAACTTCCTCCCCCGTCTGCAATACCGCTGCGGTCGAGTGCCCCCTGCAGTGGAGAAAATAGACTGCACCTGCCTACACCCTGATCAGCGGATAACTTGTTTGACAAGTTTCTCCACAATGTTCCTCACAATCGTGAGATATGAAATTTATAGTCCGTGCTCCCCAGTTGATGGAGGGATTATGGAGTAACAGGAATCATTTCATGTGCGTGCAAAGGCAGGCATCCTAATACTTTTGGTAATATAGTGTATATGCGACACTGATTAAGGAAACTTCTGTAGAGATCTTAAGTAAAAAGCAGCACACATTACACAATTGGTACAATTATCGGTTGAAAACTGTCGTACGACAGCCTGTTGTACAATAATCCGACCGTTAGTACGCTCCATTCGACAGCCAATTTTGAATTATCGTCCCACAGGAGTTGTATGAGCAAACTAGAAAACTTTTGTCTGCCGACAAGGCGTCGTCCAATTTTCGGCTCGTGTGTACAGAAGTTGGCCAAACAAAAGTTGCAAGTACAAACACGAATGTTAGGAATCCAGGAAGTGTTCGGCCGTGTAAACCTGCGTCCATAATTCACAATTCACATTCACCTGAACTTCCTTTTTATATGCTCGTAACACGTAACTACGTTCGGCTTTTTCGAACGATAATTTGGCTACCATAAGTCTGCTAGACAAAATCACATACAGCCAATTTTGGGAAAAGTTGGACATGCGGTCATACTACAATCACATCGTGTGTACGAGGCTTAAGGCACACGTTTAACCCCTTGATTACCTGAGATGTTAAAACCCCTTCCCAGCCAGTGTTAGTGACAGTGTATAGTATTATCACTGATGACTGTATTAGTGTCACTGGGGATGTCAGTGGCAGTTAGTCAGTTCCCACTCAGTGACAGTTAGTGTCAGATTGTCTGCCACACTAGCAGTATACAGTGCCTTCAAAAAGTATTCATACCCCTTGCAATTTTCCACATTTTGTCATGTTACAACCAAAAATGTAAATGTATTTTATTGGGATTTTATGTGATAGAATAACACAAAGTGGCACATAATTGTGAAGTGGAAGGAAAATGATAAATGGTTTTCAAAAATGTTTACAAATAAATATCTGAAAAGTGTGGCGTACATTTGTATTCAGCCCCCTTTACTCTGATACCCCTAACTAAAATCTAGTGGAACGAATTGCCTTCAGAAGTCACCTAATTAGTAAATAGAGTCCACCTGTGTGTAATTTAAAGTGTTACTAAACCCACAACAGAAAAATCAGTCTGTATGTGCAGCATAGCATGCTTGTTATACTTACTGTGGAACTTAAGGGGTTAATCCTCTGCATTGTGTAAAAAGGCTGTTTTATCCTGTATGCCATAAATCCTTCCCTCCTGTCAGTCTGGGCAAGTCCATATAATACACAGCAGGGTGGTAAGGCTTCACATGCTCAGTTTAGTCTCTTATGCTGGATAGAATAGTTCCTGTTTCAGTTGAACTGTTCAGGTCACATGATATTGACATCACATATTGACATGTTAGAGAACCTTAGTGAATAAACAGCATTATGAAAGCCAAGGAACACACCAGACAGGTCAGGGATAAAGTTGTAGAGAAGTTTAAAGCAGGGTTAGGTTATAAAAATATATCCCAAGCTTTGAACATCTCATGGAGCACTGTTCAATCCATCATCTGAAAATGGAAAGAGTATAGCAACTGCAAACCTACCAAGACATGGCCATCCACCTAAACTGACAGGCGGGGCAAGGAGAACATTAATCAGAGAATCAGCCAAGAGGCCCATGGTAACTCTGGAGGAGCTGCAGAGATCCACAGCTCAGGTGGCAGAATTTGTCCACAGGACAACTATTAGTCATGCACTCCACAAATCTGACCTTTATGGAAGAGTGTGAAGAAGAAAGCTATTGTTGAAAGAAAGCCATAAGAAGTCCAGTTTGCAGTTTACGAGAAGCCATGTGGGGGACACAGCAAACATGTGGAAGAATGTGCTCTGGTCAGATGAGACTGTGTATGTATATGTTACAGAGACCAAAATTGAACTTTTTGACATAAAAGCAAAACGCTATGTGTGGTGGAAAACTAACACTGTAAATCATCGTGAACACACCATTCCCACCGTGAAACATGGTGGTGTTTTCTTCAGTAGGGACAGGGAAGCTGATCAGAGTTGATGGGAAGATTGACGGAGCCAAATACAGGGTAATCTTAGAAGAAAACCCATTAAAGTCTGCAAAGATTTGAGACTGGGGCAGAGGCTCACCTTCCAGCAGGACAACAATATTAAACATACAGCCAGAGCTACAATGGAATGGTTTAGATCAAAGCATATTTATGTGTTAGAATGGCCCATTCAAAGTCCAGACCTAAATCCAATTGAGAATCTGTGGCAAGACTTGAAAATTGCTGTTCACAGACGCTCTCCATCCAATCTGACAGATCTTGAGCTATTTTGCAAAGAATGGGAAAACATTTCACTCTCTAGATGTACAAACCTGGTACAGACATCCCCGAAAAGACTTGCAGCTGTAATTGCAGGAAAAGGTGGTTCTACAAAGTATTGACTCGGGGGGCTGAATACAAATGCACGCCACACTTTCACATATTTATTTGTAAAAGTATTTATCATTTTCCTTCCACTTCACAATTATGTGCCACTTTGTGTTGGTCTATTATATATTTACAATAAAATACATTTATGTTTTTGGTTGTAACATGACAAAATGAGGAAAATTTCAAGGGGTATGAACACTTTTTCAAGGCACTGTGTATACTATAGTTTGTAGGAGCTATAACTTTCATGCAAATCAATCATAATACACTTATTGGGATTTTTTTACCAGACACATTTAGCAGAATACATATAAATATAAATGCACTATTTAACTTTCATAAGTGTTTCCCAGTGCTAAACCTTTCATCCAATTTATAAATTACTGCATTTGTAAATTTCAAAAACCAGTATAAAGGAATAGTAGTGGTTAAAAAAAGAGCACTTGTGGGTTTAAAGCGGTAGTAGACCGCGAAAAAAAAAACAACCTGCAAGACAATAGCATAATGTGCTAGTATGCATCGCATACTAGCACATTATGAAATGCTTAGCTTAGAACAAAGCCCCCCGCAGCAGCGCCCATCACCGCTGAGGGGCTGGCATGTTCCCCCGGCGTTTCTTCCGGGTTCGCGGGCTCCGGCGCTGTGTGTGGCCGGAGCCGCGATGACGGCACTCCTGCACATGCGTGTGGGAGCCCACCATTCCTGTAAGGAGCTCTGAAATTCCAGCACAATGTGCCTTCAGAGCGCATGTGCAGCTGACGTCAGCGACTGCTTGCAGAGTGAATATCTCCTAAACTGTGTTTAGGAGATTTTTATTTTGAACATCACCAAGCGGTGTATACAACCACTTTAAAGTGGTAGTAAACCCTCCTATCATTTTCAGCCAAGGAAGCTGCCATCTTGGCCTCTGTTTAATCTACAACTGCCATGATGCTGCACATGTGATCACCTATGACACCAGCCATTGGATGGTTTGACAGTTTGGTTTAGAGCACAACCAATGGGAGCGTTACATTTCCGGCACGTGCCGGAAATGTGACTGTTTTTTAACCTGTTAAATGCATGGGTTTACTACCGCTTTAACTGGTCATCTTTTTATGACAATTCTCCTTTAAGGGGGTGTGTCCTATGCCTACATACTTTTACTAAAAGGTGTCCATCGTTCTCATCTCAAAAAGTTGGGACATATAGTTATAGAGTCCACAAACAATCGTAAACAACATATATATATATATATATATATATATATATACTGTGTATATATACAGTATCTCACAAAAGTGAGTACATCTCTCACATTTTTGTAAATAATTTATTAAACCTTTTATGTGACAACACTAAAGAAATGACACTTTGCTACAATGTAAAGTAGTGAGTGTACAGCTTGTATAACAGTGTAAATTTGCTGTCCCCTCAAAATAACTCAACACACAGCCATTAATGTCTAAACCTCTGGCAACAAAAGTGAGTACACCCCTAAGTGAAAATGTCCAAATTGGGCCAAATTAGCCATTTTCCCTCCCCGGTGTCAAGTGACTCATTAGTGTTACAAGGTCTCAGGTGTGAATGGAGAGTAGGTGTGTTAAATTTGGTGTTATCGCTCTCACTCTCTCATACTGGTCACTGGAAGTTCAACATGGCACCTCCTGACAAAGCACTCTCTGAGGATCTGAAAAAAAAAGAATTGTTGCTCAACATAAAGATGCCCTAGGCTATAAGAAGATTGCCAAGACCCTGAAACTGAGCTGCAGCACAGTGACCAAGACCAAACAGCGGTTTAACAGGAC
Source organism: Glandirana rugosa (assembly GCA_018402905.1). NCBI lineage: Eukaryota > Metazoa > Chordata > Amphibia > Anura > Ranidae > Glandirana > Glandirana rugosa. The sequence goes on from BLSH010181367.1 coordinate 56,041, forward strand.
AGGTTCCACTCAGAACAGGCCTCGCCATGGTCGACCAAAGAAGCTGAGTGCACGTGCTCAGCGTCATATCCAGAGGTTGTCTTTGGGAAATAGACTTATGAGTGCTGCCTGCCAGCATTGCTGCAGTGGTTGAAGGGGTGGGGGGTCAGCCTGTCAGTGCTCAGATCATACGCCACACACTGCATCAAATTGGTCTGTATGGCTGTCGTCCCAGAAGGAAGCCTCTTCTAAAGATGATGCGCAAGAAAGTCCCCAAACAGTTTGCTGAAGACAAGCAGACTAAGGACATGGATTACTGAAACCATGTCCTGTGGTCTGATGAGACCAAGATAAACGTATTTGGTTCAGATGGTGTCAAGCGTGTGTGGCAGCAACCAGGTGAGAAGTACAAAGACAAGTGTGTCTTGCCTACAGTTAAGCATGGTGGTGGGAGTGTCATGGTCTAGGGCTGCATGAGTGCTGTCGGCACTGGGGAGCTACAGTTCATTGTGGGAACCATGAATGCCAACATGTACTGTGACATACTGAAGCCGAGCATGATCACCTCCCTTCAGAGACTGGACCATAGGGCATTATTCCAACATGATAACGACCCCAAACACACCTCCAAGACGACTACTGCCTTGCTAAAGAAGCTGAGGGTAAAGTTGATGGACTGGCCAAGCATGTCTCCAGACCTAAACCCTATTGAGCATCTGTGGGGCATTGTCAAACGAAAGGTGGAGGAGCGCAAAGTCTCCAACATCCACCAGCTCTGTGACGTCGTCATGAAGGAGTGGAAGTGAACTCCAGTGGCAACCTGTGAAGCTCTGGTGAACTCCATGCCCAAGAGGGTTAAGGCAGTGATGAAAAATAATGGTGACAACACAAAATATTGACACTTTGGGCTCAATTTGGACATTTTCACTTTGGGGTGTACACACTTTTGTTTCCAGTGGTTTAGACATTAATGGCTGTGTGTTGAGTTATTTTGAGGGGACAGCAAATTTACACTGTTATACAAGATGTACACACATTACTTTACATTGTAGCAAAGTGTAATTTCTTCAGTGTTGTCACATGAAAAGATATAATAAAATATTTACAAAAATGTGAGGGTCGTACTCACTTTTGTGAGATACTGTGTATATATATATATATATATATATATATATATATATATATATATATATATATATATATATAATACTCTGCTACCGTGTTTCCCCGAAAATAAGACACTGTCTTATATTTATTTTTCCTCAAGAAAACACACTATGGCTTATTTTCAGGGGCTGTCTTATTTACTTACTCAGGAAAAGCAGAGATAGGCCAGCAAAGCCGATGTGTACTGTATGTGCTGAGTTTTACTTCTTCCCCTCTGAGGTCTTGCAACATGCAGCACAGAATGACCGGAACCGAACGACAATGCTGCACAGATCGACCGGAACCAAACGACCAGGACCTGACAGGGGGAGCCGACCTTGTTGATGGGGCTGCCCGCACCTCTCCGGTCACCTCCGAGGTACGGTAGTAGCTGTCACAATGGGGTGAAAAGAAGAGAAGAAGGGCTGCCCGTCTTTACCGCTCCACGCCATGAATAGCCACGCCTACCGCTATGTCTTATTTTCGGGGTATGGCTTATACTGCGCAGATGCGGAGAAATCCTGCTACAGCTTATTTTGAGACTATGTCTTATTTTAGGGGAAAAACTGTACTGACTACCTCTATGGCAAAATCTCACCCCTATCCTGCACTGACCTAGCCACTTCTGTCTACAACACTTCACTTCTAGCCTCAATGGACTCACTGGCCCCCCTCACTACACACAGAATCAGGCCCCTTCAACCTTGGCAAACAGATGATACTAGATGTCTGAAAAAACATAGTCATGCTCATGAGCACCTGTGGCGTAAGACTAAGTCTCAGAAAGATTTCAACCAGTATAAATCTGCCCTCCAAAAATACAACTCCAGCCTCCTCAGACCTATTTTATCACTCTCATTAACAACCTGCCATCCCATCCCCATCAACTCTTCTCTACCTTCAACTCTCTACTTCATCCTCCAATGCCTCCACCCACCAACTCACTCACTGCCCAGGAGATCGCCAATCACTTCAAACAGAGGAGATCTCTACTGTTCAGATACCCCCCACGCTTTACATTTTATGCCCACAAGTACAATCATAACTCACCTCTTTCAACCCCAAGACAAGGTTGCTAAAGTACTTGCTAACATCCATCTTACCACCTGCCTTCTGGATCCTGTTCCCTCGCAAATGCTATGTTCACCCTCTGGCTCTATTCTACACTCTCTAACACACATCTTCAATCTCTCTCTCTCTTCTGGCATCTTCTCCAACTCTCTAAAACATGCACTTGTCAGCCCCATACTTAAAAAGCCCTCACTGGACCCATCCAATCTTAACAACCTACGCCCCATCTCCTTGCTCCTCTTTTTATCCAAAGTCCTTGAATGCCTGGTCTACAAATGACTGAGCGACCACCTAGCTGATAATAGCCTTATTGATCCCCTTCAGTCTGGATTTCGTCCTCAACACTCCACAGAAACTGCTCTCCTAAAACTAACAACCATCTACTAATGGCCAAAACCAACGGACACTATTCTGTACTCCTACTCCTGGACCCCTCTGCTGCCTTTGATATGGTTGACCACCCCCTCCTCTTCAAAAACTCCACACCTTTGGTCTCCCTGACTGTAGTCTTCACTGGTTCTCTTCCTATCTATCCAACTGCACCTTTAGCATTCCTTACAATTCTACTTCCTCCTCTCCTCTTCCTTTCTCTGTTGGGGTCTCCCAAGGTTCTGTTCTTGGACCTTTCCTATTTTCAATCTACACCTCCTCCCTGGATCAGCCTCCCATGGCTTCCAATACCACCTCTATGCTGAGGACGCCCAAATCTATTTCTCTACCCCTCAGCTCACTTCTTCAGTCTCCTCACGTATCACTAACTTACCAACAGATATATCAGTCTGGATGTCACACCACTTCCTCAAACAAAATCTATCCAAAACCAAACTTTTTCCTTCCCCATGTGCCCCTTCCCCTGATCTCTCTGTCAAAATTGATGGCACAACTATAAGCCCATACCCACATGCCAAGGTCCTATGTGTAGTCCTGGACTCTAAACTCTCCTTTAAACCCCACATCCAATCACTTTCCAAATCTTGCTGCCTCTACCTCTGCAACATCTCCAAAATATGCCCCTTTCTAACCCATGACATAACAAAGTTCTTAATTCACTCCCTGGTCACCTCTCGCCTCAACTACTGCAACTCCCTCCTAAATGGCTTACCTCTACACAGGCTATCTCCCCTTCAGTCCATCATGAATGCTGCTGTCAGACTCATCCACCTTACCAGTCGCTCTGTGTCTGCTACTCCTCTCTGTCAATCTCTTCATTGGCTTCCACTCACCCAACAAATTAAATTCAAAAGACTAACAACTACTTACAAAGCCATCCACAACCCTGCCCCCAGCTACATCACCAGCCTAGTCTCAAAATACTAACCTAATCATTCTCTTCATTCTTCTCAAGACCTCCTGATCTCTAGCTCCCTCATCACCTCCTCCCATGTTCACCTCCAGGACGTTTCCAGAGCCTCTCCAATCCTATGGAACTCCTTACCCCAATCTGTCCAATTATGTCCTTCTCTATTAGCTTTTAGACGATCCCTGAAAACCCTTCTCTTCAGAGAAGCCTATCCTACCCACACCTAACAACTGTATTTTCATTTTCTCCATCTGATCATCCCCCACAATTATTACCTGTCTGCCCCCCCCCCCCCCCATGTTATAAAGCGCTGAGCAAACTGTTGACGCTATAGAAAACCTGAATAATAATAATTATATATATATTCTGCATATATGAAAATTGATCAATTCTGATGTACTGACGGGCTCAATTCTTGAGGCCCAAAAATGGTAGGACAGTACAAATATCCCCCAAATTGGAAAGTAGACAGTCCAAGGTATTTAGTAAGAGGCATGCCAAGCTTCTTGAAGTTGTAATTTTTTGGTTTGTTCATTGTAAAATGAATATATTTGAAAAACATATTTTTCACAACTTTTAACAAATATTACATACTGTGACCAGTGCAGTACACCGTCATAATATAACTACTGGTGTGGCAGTGATCAGGGGCACTGACTGATGGCAGTATGTTAAAAAATAAATCTTTTTATTACATTTTTTTCTTTTTTTTTTTTGACCAGAGCAATACAGTGTTAGCATACTGTATTATATTGTACTACTCTGGGGAGGTGATCAGCATTTTTTTCACACACTATGATTGTTTAAAACTGTGGATTTTCCAGTTATAAGCAACCGTTTTTTTCTGAATGAAAACCATTCATTCAGTGTTTACTATTGTGAATAGCTGTGATTGGCCACAGCTAATCACATGGAAAAATGGGCTGTGATTTTCCCTGTCTGTACCATATGATCACTTTGACCAATCACAGAGCTCATCAAAATAGTACACAATGAAAGACATGAATCAAAGCCTTTCATTATGTAAAATTGTCATGTTAACTGCTGTGATTGGCCACAGTGATCACATGGTACTGGCAGCGGGCCTGGACGGTGATCTGTCAGTGGCGGACACAGTCGGCGACAGATCACGCCGGAGCATGGCCCATGGGGCTTATGCGCGAGGTGCGATCCTGGGCGGACACCTTGTGACATCCTCCCAGGATAACAGGGCTCCTGCTCGGCGGCCATATTACAACAAGCTAGTTAAACTGTGATTAGTAGCTTTGCCACTAGGTGGTAGTGTTTAATTTTTAAAAAAATGTAGTGTTTTCTTTTGTGGAACTACATGGTTATGATGTAATTTCCTGTTTCTATGTGTTCCTGTTTTATAATAAAACAAGAAGGCCAGGTATTTGTCCAGCAACATGTTGACTGGCAAAAGTCATAGCTCCAGCAGCTTTCCAACACGTTTTCTGCATAGTTTGTGACAATATATGTCAACTGTATTTTACTATTTCCACATTCCTGCTTCCTAGTAGGAAAAAGGTATATTGACAATCTTCTTATCTCACTACAAGTCTCAGATTTAAAGCAATCTTTAAATACATAAAGGGGGAGATTTACTAAAACTGGTGCACTGCATACAGAATCTGGTGCAGCTGAACTTAGTAACCAATCAGCTTCTAACTTCAGCTTGTTCAATTAAGCTTTGACAATAAGGCTGGGTCCACACTACCTGACACAAAAACAGTCAGACTTGTCCTTTGACCAATCAAAACAATCCCAGTGTTAGATAAATTCCTATTACTGCTGCTGTGATCACCAAGTCAGATGTCACAAGTCGGATGGTTAGAACAAGGATCCGACTTTAATCCTACCTCAATGATATTCAATGGGCTGACGTAGGACCAAAGTCAGACCAAAGTAGTACAGGAACCTTTTTCAAAGTCGGACCGACTTGTGTCGGACCAGTTAAGATTGCTCTCATAGGGAAACATTGACTTTGTGACGTAATGCGACTTTTGCTCACAATGTCGGTCCATTTGTTGGACAAGTGTGAACCCAGCCTAAGGCTGGGTTCACACTAGTCTAATTCTTGGACCGACATTAGGAGCACAAGTCACATTACATCACAAAAACAATGATTCCCTATGAGAGCCGACTTGTGTTTTTCAAAGTCGGACCAACTTTGAAAAAGGTTCCTGTACTACTTTTGTCCGACTTTGATCCTACTTCAGCCCATTGAAGGGCATTGAAGTCGGATCAAAGGCATCCTGGGGCGGCCTCCGGATGATGTCAGCGGGTGGCCCCCGTCCCATGCCAATATAAGGCACAGCACACAGCGGAGAGAGCATTCGTGAAGGAGATTGCGTCGTGTCAACATGGGAAGAACAAGAGAGGAAGAACAGGGGGAAGAGGGCAGCGGAGAAGACCGGCAAAAGAGCAGAAGACGCCGCAGAGAAGGAGAAGAAAAAAGACCCCTTAGAAGATAGAAGACCCCGCAAAAGAGCCGAACAAAGAAGAGCCAGAGAGGGGAGAAGACGCCGGAGCTGATTTAATAAAATATTTTAAGAAGCTGTGTAGTGTTTTTTTGTACACTTTTTTTCCATTTAAATGGGTAGGGGTACGGTGTACCCCATACTCATTTACATAGGGTGGGGGCCGGCATCTGGGGGCCCCATTGTTAAAGCGGGCTTGCAGATTCCAATAAGTCCCCGCCCGCAGACTCCGACAACCACCTGCAAGGGTTGTTGGGAAGAGGCCTGTGTCTTCATCAACATAGGGACAAGATGCTTTGGGGTGGGGGGCGCAGAGCTCCCCCTGCCCCAAAGCACCCATACTCCCCATGTTGAGGGCACGCGGCCTGGTATGGTCCAGGAGGGGGGGGCGCTCACTCGTCCCCACCTCCCTTCCTGGCCTGCCGGGCTGCGTGCTCGAATTAGTGTCTGGTATGGATTTAGGGGGGGACCCCACGCCGTTTTTTCGGCGTGGGGTACCCCTTAAAATCCATACCAGACCAATTTTTTAATTTGGCGTGGAGTTCCCCTTCAAAATCCCCAGAGCACAAGGTGCCTGGTATTGTCGGGATCAAAGTCGGATCCCTGTTCAGAGAAAAACGGTCCGACTTTGACCCTATGTAGGACCATAAATCGCACAGCAAAGTAGGATCAAAGTCGGACCTTTGTATTGTCGGATAGTGTGAACCCAGCCTTAAACCTGGAAGCTGATTGGTTACTGTGCACAGCTGCACCAGATTCTGTGTGCTCCAGTTCTAGTAAATCTCCCCCAAAATGTCCATAATGCTCCTTGTGGCCAGATACCTTGTAGTTTTTATTTAGGATGTAGGTCACAATCAAGAGCATATGAGCATCTATTGCAAGGAAAGGATACATTTCATACAAAATCATAATGTGATTTAGTAATGCTGATGTGAGACCTATTGATTCACCTTAAGTGTGAATTTTTAAATACGCCTTAAAACATTTCAGTAAGTGAGACCATATAATTAGCTGTTAATTTAATATAAGGTATAATTTTGTAGTTTTCATCTATGGATCAGTTTAACAGACAAACTCACGCTGAAAACCATTGTGCCCAAATGACATTACCTTGATTTTAAATATTTTCTATAAAGATAATCTTCATTATTGTACATGTTCTATAATCTAGTACAATTATAAAAAAATATATTATTTGCATAAGAAATCTAGCTGGTTTTAACTGTGTACCGATCTTTTAAAGTGGGATTTTAAACTTAGATTTTTGTGGTCAAAAGAATACAAATTGGTGAGAGCTTTCTACACTATCATTCTGTTTAGGCAATGGATTCAGTGGGGCATTTATCAGGGGGTTTAGAAAAACAACACTTTAAATTAAACCTGTGCTGGGCCATTCAAGTTCACTTTAACGGTGACCCCCACCAGCAACACATAATTTTCTTACTTTTGTCCTCCCTGACGCTCTGTTCTGCAAGGATAATTTGCCACAAATTTGTGGCAATGTTACATTGTAATACTTGTGAAATTTCTGCACATTTTCACTGGAAAGTTGTGCACTTGCAGAGCACTTGAAACACTAGTTGACACTTTTTCAATTTGTAGAAATTTGCATGGCAAGTCTCTAGCAAAAGCAAAGTTGCAGTTGTGAGTCTATAGCAAGAGCTCTGCAAGTCTACAGCAGGGAGCAAAGATGAAAATTCAGCCACAGTGACCTCTGTGGTGGGATGACTATTACACAAATTAACTGAGCCAGAGCTTGCAGCAGACTTGCAGAATGTTTGCAAAGAATGTTGATCTTGAGTCATGCAATGTGGACTTGTTGTAATTGTGCAACAAACTTGTGAAGTCTGGCAAGTCTAGCAATAGCTTAGCAAGTCATTTGCTTACTATCTGGGCAAGTTACGACTCCATACCCCATGCATTGGTGACCTCAGTGGCATCATCAGCACATGGGAACGGGAAAGAGTTCAAAAATTATGAGGGGGTTGGGGGGAAGGGAGGGACATGGACCTCCAAACCCGTGAGTGGGTTGAGGTCTACCAACAATAGCCGTCACACCTATGGGAAGGTGGGGTTCACCTATGACCTAAAAGGATAATCGAAAAGTTTGACAGGGAAAGGTCCCTGCCTAAAAAGACTGGTCATAAACTCTTTGAAAAAAGAATTTGGGATAATCCAGCGGCATATATCGGATTATGCAAAATTAGTATTTATTGAACAGAGATTAGTCAAGTACAGAGGGCTAGACATATGACAACATAGTTTAAAATAACACCCCGGGGTGACATTAGCTGGACCCTAAGCATGTAGGAATGAGTAAATCCCTAAGTGCATGAACCCCAGGTAATCCTTTGTTGGGCTGTCATTCAATGAAGTGTGATCAGCCACCTAAGGAACTTCTGGGCATATGCGTATAGCCGGGATATACAGTGTATACAATGTAAACCAATTAATTACAGGTGAGCTAATTGATGGAATCTATAAATAACATGTGTGTATATGGAGATGAGATAGAGATAATTCTATTAATGATCCGCGGTAAGTGAGATGTTGCAGCTTGTTGATATGAGATGAATCAGGGGCTGTTGAATCATAATGTGAGCGCTTCAGAGGACCTGGACGTTTGGAGGCTGCATTCCTCCCTGGGCTCCCCTGTGGACTACCTTCCACCTCATCCCCCTCCTTGGGCAATCGTTGCCTACACTAGAAATCTGCGGTCTCATAGAGCTACTGCACAAACCCCAGCCATTACCCTCCACATACAGCGATCTGGATCCCTGTAACTCTCATACGATCTACTTAACGGATGGCGGGCTCTTCTGAACTGTAAGTCCGCTTGTGGATATTTATTACATGTGGTACTTATTGTACTTGCGGTTGCAGTACCTTTTGAATCATTTTGTTTGATAAGACTGCTGCGCTGATGGATCGACGGTTCACATTATGATTCAACAGCCCCTGATTCATCTCATATCAACAAGCTGTATCATCTCACTTACCGCAGATCATTAATAGAATTATCTCTATCTCATCTCCATATACACACATGTTATTTATAGATTCCATCAATTAGCTCACCTGTAATTAATTGGTTTACATTGTATACACTGTATATCCCGGCTATACGCATATGCCCAGAAGTTCCTTAGGTGGCTGATCACACTTCATTGAATGACAGCCCAACAAAGGATTACCTGGGGTTCATGCACTTAGGGATTTACTCATTCCTAATGTCACCCCGGGGTGTTATTTTAAACTATGTTGTCATATGTCTAGTCCTCTGTACTTGACTAATCTCTGTTCAATAAATACTAATTTTGCAAAGAACGGGAAAGAGTCCCATTATTCCCATGGCCAGAAACAACGGGAATGAAGGGAGGGCAAGTATAATATCTAGCGGGCCCCCCGTGAAAGTTTGCTTTATCCTACATGAGTCTTGAAGCACGGAAATGCTTTATAAGCATTAGCAAGAAGAGACACATTTCATGCTCCTCTGACAAAAGTTGGAGTATGTGAATAGCATTCACTTTGCATAAAAAAGGTGCAGAGCTAAAAGAGTTCAATAAAATAATCCGCGAATGTCCATATAAAACATCAGCATATGTCCCTCTTTAATGTATTCAAAAGAAGACAGATCCCACCAGCCGTGATAAAGGTAACACATGTTGTGACAGTCACCACTGTGCTCTTACCTCTTACCCTCAGTCTTGTGACCCCCCTGAGTAAGAATGGTCAATCACACTTTGTTAACAATCTAGGCTGCCTTGGAAGTCTCTCCCTTCAGCATCACTCTTAGCCGGCTCTCCGTTTTGGCACATGTGCAGATCGTGATAGGTCACAAAAGTCAACTCATCATAAAGGCCACGTAAGGATATAAAACGCCAACATAGGGTAATCCCATAAAAAAAAGTTTATTGAAATACAAAAGTATATGCACTCACATGTATGCTGTAATCAGAAAGCTGTAATGCCGTCTGCCAGTATCCAAAATGGCCGCACTCCTTTTGGATTGTTAGAGAAAAATCTACACAATAATAAAATACATAAACTTGGATATTTTGCAGGCAAACTGGGATGGGATTCACCAACATGATGATGAGATTGGGAGCGGTGGTTTCCCCCTTGGTTATGATGACCAAAGTATATGCACCATTTCTTCCTCTTGTCATTTTTGGAACAGTGCCCATTGTCTGTGGACTGCCAATTTTATGGCTACCAGAAACTCTCAATCGTCCTCTATTGGATACAGTGGATGAAGTAGAAGCTAGGTGAGTACAAACCAGATAGCAAAATTAACTAGCCACAGATTTGTGGCAGTGTTGAATTGTAAGTCTTGTAATTCTGTTAACTTGATGCACATTTTCACTGGCAAGTTGTACACTTGCAGAGCAAGTGGCAAGTCTCTAGCAAAGTTGCTATGGTGAGTCTACACTCACAGGTGTCAAACTGGCGGCCCTCCAGCTGTTGCGGAACTACAATTCCCATGAGGCATTGCAATGCTGACAGTTACAAGCATGATTCCCACAGGCAGAGGCATGATGGGACTTGTAGTTCTGCAACAGCTGGAGGGCCAACAGTTTGACATCCCTGGTCACTCTACAGCAAGAGCTCTGCAAGTCTACAGCATGAAAATTCAGCCACAGTGATCCCTGTGGTGATATGACTATTGCACAACATAACTGAACCAGAAGTTGCAGCAGACTTGCAGAATGTTTGCAAATAAAGTTGATCTGGAGTCATGCAATGCGGACTTGCTGCAATTGTCCAACAAACTTGTGAAGTCTGGCAAGTCTAGCAATAGCTTAGCAAGTCATTTTCAAACTTGCAGCATAATTGCTTGCTTTCTGGAAAATAGATGATCTCTCAGCAATGTCTCTGTAAAATAATGACCTGATCAACCATGCCCCTTTATTTCTTGTAATTAATATTTAAGGCTCTTTCACACAGGCCACCTAAGCCTGTTCAGCATAATGCCCAGCATATTTCCTCCACCCTAGGCAGAGCAGTAACAATGTATAGCCTGCCATTAACATAATTTTCTGTGCACCGTTGTTTCATATGTACGGGGTGCTATTGTACACATGAGTACAGAGTACTTCTGGGGACAACTGTCTAAAAGGGGGATTTCCTCCTGGAGTTGTAACCTCATGTTGTACCTGGGACAGGGAGGTGAAGGAAAACTCCTCCATTGATACATAAACAGCAATAAATAAACTGACAGGGGTCTTAACCCTTCCTTACACTATCAAAAACGAAAAAAAAAACCTTTTGGCTTTGAGTGTACAGTGCTTTAAATCGGAGCACCACCCAAAAGGGGAATCTCCGCTTGTTTGCTTCCTCCCCCCATCCCCCCCCCCCCCCATAGCTGTCAAAACCAGGTACCTGCTCCCACTTCTGTGTAAGATCGCAGTAATTGTTGTGATTTCCGGCCTCTTCTCCTTCCCCCCACTGCCTTCTGGGAGTTACACAGGTCACAGAAGACAGCGGGACCATATAGAAAGCACAGCGTGACTTGTACATGCGCAGTAGGAAACAGGCTGTGAAGGCTTCACTTCCTGTTTGCCTTAGTGAAGATGCTGGCGCCTGCACCTGGAGCCACTGGATGGATCGGCTTCGGTGCCGACATCGCGGAATCCCAGGACAGGTAAATCTCTGATCTTCTAGCTATGGGGAAGTATGTGCCTCGTATTATGTGAGAGCACACTGGTGCTTGGTGATTTTGCCCAGTGCTGTTACATGAGGGAGGGGAGGATCTTCAACCCAGTATAAGATCCAACTGGAGTGTCTTATTGCTTACACATAATTGTCTTTCTTTACCTCTGATTGCTGTGAGCAAAGAAAAATGAATTACTTGCTTTTGTGAAGGGGTGCAATAAATTGTTATTCCTTTGCCCGTTATAGTCAATTTGCAGGCATACTGTAAATGTGCCTTTGAACTTCCTAGAAAAGGTTACTACTTCAGAAAGAATCGGTTCCTTAGCACAACCCCCTCCCTCCATGCACATCATAGCCCTTACCTATTCTTGAAGTGTACATTTATTATCTGTGCTGGCCCAGCTCCCCCATTCCTTCCCTCTTCTCAATAGATAACCTTTTATGTAGCTGTCGGGGGTGAGGGAAGGGGAATACTAAAGAATGTCACTTGATTGATGACTCTGGGTCTGCTGGGAGTGCAGAGATCGCATCCAAGATGGTGGTGCCAAGCAGCAATCTCAAAGCTTTTGGATGTCTACACAAGGGAGGCATTTGCAGGCAGAAAACATGCATAAAATATGTTAAATGCTTTTGCCTTCCTGGTTGTCTGACCCTGTCTGACTTTTTCAATTGTCTTGAATGGACCCTGCCATTTGGCCAGGAATTTGCTTTCAATCGTAGGGATTAGTACCAATTCCCTATACCCCATGGGAAAAGGGACGGGTCTGGGCCCCACGACTGTACACCCTCTGCTGTGCTAGCTGCGCTTGGGCCAAATGTTCTTTTAGGATTGGCAGTACCTGTGCAATTCTATCTTGCATCTGGACGACATGATCAATTACACTAATGTGGGGAGAACTCTCACTTTCCCAATAACTTAAAAAATGTGTGACCATACATAGACCAACAAGGACAAGCCTCCACCCCTATTATTGAGACTTAAAAGAAAGGAAAAGACATGGGGCTTTAAATGAGGCAAGTCAGGTAAGTTCTGTTAACTTTTTCAGTCTGTCCCAGTCTGTTGGTCCTTCCGTTTTCGTAAATTGTATAAAATACGTACAAAAGACGGACGTTTACGGAGGGAACACATCTGTAGGTTTTCGAAACTCTAACGACGAACCGTGGTGGTAGAACCTACGCTAGAGACGTGAGGGTCGTCTGGGTCTCAGTAGTTAGTTCACTGTAAGAAATCATAAGGGGAAGGGAGTGGGGGCTGTCGATGTATTTTCCAATAGATAACTCTTCTCCCTTCCTTACCCCCTCGACCCGGTCGTGTCTATTATTTACATGTGAAGTTCTTATCCATTCCCGATACTACACGTACCTCCCTCCCCCAACACGATTCCTTGGCTAAGAAAGACTTCATCATTGGAAAAGATCCTTCAAGTTTC